>CM029657.1:39945369-40282869 GCA_017311315.1 Dendrocalamus latiflorus
GCCTAAGACACTCTGAAGTTTGTCACAAGTTTCTTCCCTTCTGCTCTTTGTGTGTAGGAGTTCCCTGAAATCATTGCAGATGCCTCAAGTTATCACAGCACATGGATGAAGAATTTGTTCATTTACATTAAAAAAAAGGGGCATAGAGCTTGTATTTCAAGTGATGGACCTTACTGAACATAAACTGCACAACCGATGATACCAGTATAGACCATGAAGTTAAGGGGGAAAAAAGACTAGACAACTTTGTTCCGCTCAGCCAAGTTGTTTCATGAGTAATACAGGATTGTAGATTTTCATCTTATTATCGCAAAGGATGATTCTTAATAACCTAACAGAATACCATATGCCTCAGGAAAAAAAGTGTTTAATCAGCACCATTGAAGTTTAGTAGAGCAGCAAAACCAAAGAGAAGCAGTTATGAAAGGGTAAAAACAGAGTATGGTAGGACATTTTCTCAAAATCCATGAAATAAAAAGTGGCACGATATTTTCTCGGGGGATTGAAGCAAACAAAAGAATATGGATCATGGATGACAGGATGAGGCACCGACAAGGATGTGTCAGGAGATAAGAAATGGACCTAGCATCTGTGATGAAGAAAAGGTCCAACACTCTCCCGTCAGGAGTGGTGGAGACCTTCACCCTCCGAATCGTGAGTTCCAACTCGCACAACACGCGTGTCACGTCTGCAAAACACAGAATCCCCAGCAAGCAAGTCCAAATTAGACCTTTACTGAAAACCCTCCCTTTCAGGAATAGCTGTCTTTAGTTTCATAAAATTTTTGACAAAAATACCAGGGTCGCTAGATACGAAGATACCAAGTAACATTAGCGCAAAACTGAAATCGAAGAGAAGGAATTCCTATGAATAACATTACAAGTACAGGCGCATTCCTCCCCTTTTGAGCCGTCTAATCAAGAAATAATGCCGAAATTACACTATAATGGGAGGCTGGCAATTGGTCACAAGAAATTTGAGAACTAAATTTTTGTTCGGTCACTGTAATCCGGAGGGCTGGTTGTCTGGTAAGATGGCTCACAAAGAGGGGAACATTTTCTTCGGTGATATAGAATTGTAGACTAGTGCTTTTTGTCAAAGTGCATCACCATAGGATCAAGTAGGGAAAACTTAGTTGCTGCTCAGCTGGGATACTGAATTAATTAGGGGATTCCTTAACAAATCTAATTCGAAGACAAGAGAGGAGGTAAAACTGAAGATGTTAGTACCATGCAAGAGGCCCATCCGGTCGTAGCAGCAGAACTTGAGCAGGAAGACCTGAGGCGCGGCAGGCTCGGCATCCTCCTGGAGGCCAGCGGCTGCGAGGTAGGAGCTGTCGACGCCGAATGGCGCCGTGACGGGGCAGAGCTCAACTAATCTCTTCTTGAGAAGGTCCCATCTCATGGTTCGCCCCCTCCTCGCGACCACCCACAACACGATGTAGCACCACCTCCCATCCGTGCTCATGTCTACGAGGCAAGAACGAAAATTTCAGGGAATTTTCATGGAAATACAACTAAAAACGCTTCCTTTTACACCGGAATAGCATGGACGAGTGCATATCATGTTTTGCCTTTGCAGAAGCAGCACGTTGCCGAAATTGAGCTTTAAAAAATGGGATTTTTTTTGTGTGGATTTGTCGACGACGCAAGAGCACGACTAGTTGTGTTGACTGACCGACCTCCCTTGACGATGTTGAGGCCGAAGAGGAGGACGGCCCGGCAGAGGTCGCAGCCGAGGCCCGTCTTGTCGGGGCAGCTAATCGTGACGACGGTGGGCTCGCCGGCGACATCGGCGTGCCGGATTTGCACCACCTCGTCGCTCGGTATCCCCATCTGTTTTCGTGCTCCCTTGGGCTTCACCGGGTCAAGGGGTAGATGGACCCCTCCCTAGGAGGCTAGGAGTTGCTGGTCAGCAGGACCAAATCGAAGAAGCTCCTGCTCGTGTCGATGTGTAGGGGACGCATCAGCAAGAGGAGGGAGAAGAAGAAATCACCCTCCCTAGCGGAGCAGTGGAGTTTTAACGATCGATTTATCCCTTTTGGGTTTGGGTTTGGGCACTGGCGGTGGCGGTGGAATCGGGATGTTGGTTACTCACCGGAGATGAGGAATCTTGGCGGAAGGATTCTTCTGTCTTGCTAAAGATCCCCAAGTCCCATTAAACAACTGCGCCGGGGTTGGTTGGACGGTTTGGTTTGGTGCCGCCGAGACCGGGGTAGCCAAGGATTCGTCGCCTAACTCGCGCTTTTGCCCCCCTACTTCGTTTCTGACCTACTAGCACACTAATATCTCATCTATTCTGACCGGGTTTGTGTTGGAATTCTGAAGCACCCTCGCTAACTAGCTATTGCAACTCCTAATCCAATCGGTGATTTAAACTCTGTAACTGTGATCTAATACAATCCCTACATGATAATAATAATAATACTAATACTCTACAATCCCTACAAAATAATAATAATAATAATACTAATACTGTCTCTTTTTGAGTAACTAGTGACGAGTTGTATTCTTTTTTATTTTTTACAATTCAATTTAAAGTAGCTTGTTTGGAAATTAGATTGGAATTTCGAATTCTAAATTCACATGAAAGAATATATTGTCCTCTCTTTTTGACAGTTCCAAACGACACATCCAATATAGCATGTGGACGTTTGAAGATCCACTAATTCCCAATCTCACAAGTCAACTATAATATGTGGACATTTGAAAAGAGCCAGATCAAGCCGGAGCCCTCGCTACCGTTTTTCTTCTTTCTAGAGAAAGCCGAGAGCTTTTTTCTACCGTTTTTGCAACGCAACGGAGTTTCTCACGAAGGGAGGTTTTACATTGCAACTGCAATTCCGAGCAACAACGCCCGTACCATCAATATTTACCTTGATAGTCTCTTCCCTCGGCAATTCAAGGGTAGCAAGTGTCTCACGAACATACTCCATTGTCTGCCGCGGCCTGAAACCTTCATCATCGTGCGTCCATCTGTCGCGAGAAAACCTGATGTTCCACATTATCGCGATAATTACCGGAGCTGCCTCCCTCAGAACTCGATCTCCAGCTAGGATATCAGCACGCCATGTCACAGGATACAAGCTAGGAAGCTTGATAACCAGGATCTCTTTTGCAGCTAACCAAAAGTGTAGGGTGGATTACTGTAATTAGAGAGTGTGAATGATTGTTGCCGTCTTTTTAAAGTTTCCAGACGATTGATGATACTTTCGATTACTCGGAAACCAAACGCCTGATCAAATGCCCAGCTTATGACCACTTGATCAACCGATCTATTCGACCTCTTTGCTCAATCGATCGATCTGTTCGACTGCTTCACCCGATCGCTTTACTCGTCGTTGTATGATCCAAACCACCAGTAATCACCAGCATACTTTATACAAATCAAGAACCAGATAGATTTAAGATTAACTTTATTGCAAAATTTTTGTGGATTTACAAAATGTCCTCACAAGCATCCCTAAAAACCTTTTCGACGAAAGCTCTTTCAGAAAATGCCGTTCTGTTGTTGTTGAAAATGCCGTAGTCGAAAGCTGTCGTGGTAAAAAACCGAACATAGTCGAAGTCAACGCGATCGAAGTCGGACGTGGTTGTAGTGGGACATGGTCGAAGCTTGACATAATCAAAGTCTACCATGGTCGAAAACTGGACATAGTCAAGTTTGCTGATCGGACAAAGCCGTTCGGACCACTCAGCATAGAGTTGTTCAGACCAACAATATAAGGCTGTTTGGACCACCGACTTCTGTGCGTGGTTGAAGCCAGCTGGTTAGACCACCCAATACAAAGTAGTCAGACCGTTAAACCTGATATCCAGTTTTACCAAACGCCTGTCGACCGAAACTTTTTTCAAACACAAATTTCAATGAAACCAAATTTTAATTATTCATTATCAATAGCATACACGACCATCATATGGTCTCACAAAAAGGTTTGAGCATGAGAGCACTCAACCAACACATGTAGAACAAAATCATCTTTAGCTTTGCAAAGTTTTCTTTAGGAAGCAAATAGACATGGTTGTAGGATCAAGGATACCGACTAGAGGGGAGGTGAATAGGAGGTTTTAAAATTTTCTTTTCTTCTAAATTAATTCTTTATAATTTCAATAGCAAGAATGTAAAGCACTTAAGCCTACACAATTCAAATCAAGAGATAAGTAACACTAGCTCTATATCAAGCAAATGATCACAATAATACTAACAAATAAGAGCTAGAAGAAAACAAGTAAGAGATGTACACAATCGGTATTTCCACGTTGAGGTTAGCCCGAACAAATTGGACCGGCTCCACGAATTAAGCCGAAACACCTCGATCACTAGAGGTAGCTCTTCCCCGCTTCGGGTAGGTGAGCTCCGACCTTCACAAGAATACCGGATCTTCTCACAAACTCCTTTGAGAAGATCACCGATCAATCCTCCACCCAATCGTCCAGGTGCCGGCAAGCACCAAGAGTAATAAACTAGGGCTTCACTTGATTGCAAATGAGTGCCAAAGGATCAACTAATAAATGCAATGCACTATTTGCTCAACCACCTCAAATTTAATGCTCAAAGTGTAAACAAGGGGTGAAACGAATGCTCTATGCTCAAGAAATGTTCAATGAGTCTCTTCTTACTGTCTTTGAGCAGTGGTACGGGTATTTATACACCTCACCAACCAAAACTAGCCGTTTGGAACAAATTCCAGAAAATTCAGGGCGAGCGAAACTATAGGCTGGTAGTTCCGCTCCCCTTTCTGGCGCGGCAGAACGACTACGTCAGAGGCTCTGCAGTGACCATTGGAAAATCAGCGCGGTACTACCGCCGTTGTAAAATCCGGTACTACCGCTCTGAGATAGTACCGCAAAGTCGGCATGGTACTACCACTTGGGCCGAACCCAAAACTTCACAAACTTGGCGCTCTCTGAAAAAAAAGGTTCTGCTCATCCTCCGGAACTTCCGAGCTTTGGAAGTACCGCTCCAGATAGCGGAACTACCGCACCCAGGTCACTGCCGGCAGGCCCTACATGCCTTGCTGTTGTTGCAAACTTCGAGATCTACCATGGTTAGGGCGAGATCTGCCTCCATTGGTAATGAATCGATCGGAGGGGAGTAGGAATCGGGATTTGCGGAGGAAGATTGGAGCTTGGCAAAGAATGGCTGGCTTGGGAGTTCATGAGAAATGAGGAAGACAAGAGATAAGGTTGTAGCTATCCTATTGATTTTGACTTAGACGATATACCGTGCGTAAGTTTTCATCAATTCTTTAACGGATTTATTCATCATATACCCTCCTCATAGATGAGAATTCAGGATTTACCCTTCTGGCCCACATGTCAGTGACTTACGATGACCCCACATGTCATTGAGGCGGGAGGGTAAATCCTAGATTTGCAAAAAAACGGGAGGGTATATGATCAAGTTCCCCTTCTTTAACATGTCTATGCTTTAGTTTCTGAGGCCGGGAGCTTTAGTTTCTGAGGCCGGAGAATTCCCTAAAGAACTCGCCACCAAAAACCCCTAACTTTAGGCACCACATATAAAGCTTCCAAAGACGTTTCCAGACCACTCCCACTGCTGCACCTGCACTGCATTAGAAACATTCCGCTCGTCCCTCCTCGTTCTGTAATCTATGATGCGCCAACTGACGATAAGCAGACCGAACGGAATAATTAATACCACTCTTTCTTTTCTAGTAGACATGCATGCATGCATGCAACTATATCCTCCTGCATGCATCACGTACCAGTGACACCTTCCAAGAGCACGCGTGCGTGCTGATCAATAAGATCGCTCACCCTCTGAACAAGTATATCCTGCTCATTTCCCACGTGTGCTGATCAATAAGCTCACTCACCCTCTGCTCATTTCGGTTTCTCGTTGCACTTTTGATTTCTACCTCCTAGTTTTTTAATTTCTAGTTTTTAGAGTTTTTTTTACCTTTTCTTTCTTTCCTCGCATATATTCCTTTGCATTGCCTATGATGGATAATATTTTTTATTTTATTTTTAATTTAATTATAATAAAAAAATACCAACAACTACAATACAAAATAAATCATAAGAAAAAAAAAACCCAAATGAGCATAACCGAACCGCCCCCCTGTTGGCTTAAGAGCAATTGAATATGGAATCCAAATAGAAACGCTTAATTAGTCCAGTCCTGTCCGCAACGCCTCGTTGCCTGAATGGATAGCTCGCCAAGTACGGGATGACGAGCAGCAAGCACTCGCCGCTGTTGAAAAATCATACTCCACTACATGTAGCGTTGCGGTAGTGGATAAGCCATGCATACAATGTCAACGTTATAAAACCCACCACGAGATATGAAAAATAATAAAAAACAATTAGAATATGACACAAAGATTTATTATAAAAAAATCTTTACGGAACAAAACTATAAACATGTAATCAACGAAATCACTATATAGAGAAGAAGTTATATAACACTATTAGTATATTACATGTGTAGATAACTTGTGTTTTGTGCGCCATCTATCATGAGTCTTACAGAGAGAATAAATAAACTTGGGAACAAGAGTCCCAGATGAGGAAGGAACAGAGTCTTAGTCGGCAATAGAAACAGAGATATATTCGAAAACTGGAACATTAACCTGCTTGAAGACGGGAACAACACTCTGCTCAGAGACGAAACAGAGAATTAGAAGATAATGATGAAGAGTTATACTCAGAAGCGTCTCAAGTGGTCACGTCTGATTTTAGTCGGTGTAAATACCTTCGGACATCATAATAGTAAAAGTTGATGAGAGTCCATCATAAATACATTGATGATTCTAATCATAACATACGACTCGTTTGCATTACGGGATAGTCATACAAATTAAAATTCGAACCATGACCAGATTCGGATCACAAGGCACAGCAGTCAAAATGCAGGAAGTTTTCGACAACTGGAACCTCTAATTGTTCATTAAGATTTGTACATACGGCTTATTATATTAGGCTGTAAAAGCGTTCTGCTTGCTGCCTCCTGTTGAGGGTTCATATCACATCACTGTCTTGATTGCTTCTCCATGCTCTTGTATGGAGTAGTAATTTTCCGTTGTAATTAATAGTAGTAGGTAGTAGAAAGAAATGTTTGATAGGTAAGTAGAGGCAAGTAGTCGATGGAAGCGTGTCCTTGTCCCACCGCACAAGAGGTCGTGATCGAGTGGATACAGGCAATCTTATGCCCGGTGAATGAGTTTGGTGGTCATCCCATTTCCAATCCCGTTCCCACGCTCCATGTTTTGACTTGCCTCGCTGCGCTGACATGGGCGCTTACACATGCATGCCGTGCCTCTTTTGCTGGGATCGGTTCAGTTTATTTATAACTTATGTTCATACTGGCTATAATAATTAATTTTTAAGACGAAGCTAATAAAAAAAATTAGTAAAAAATATACTGAGTTTAGATGTATTAACCAAAATTGTATGTGACTATTTTCCTCTACGTATTGCCTCTCACGAACAGTCAGAATTTAAATATTTAAGCCATCAGCCCAAAAGAACCCATATAATTCCTCTTAGCATGCATTTGGATTTAGTCTGCCAAGCTAGTAGCACTTACTCACTCCATCTAAATTTATAAAACATATTTTTTTTTTCTTATCACATAGACCAAAAAGATAATAAAAATAGTTAGATTATCCGCAACTATCATCTCTACGCACTATATTCAATGTATGCATGTAAAGAATAGCAATAAATCTATATATATATATTAGGGTATAAAGAAAACACTATATTAATTTTGTATTAAAATATAAAATATACTTTATATTTATAGATAGGTTCATTTAAAAATATATTTATTCTATAAATTTGGACGGAGTGAGTAATTGTCTTTTACTTAAACTTGCACTTTTTGATGGGTGCTAGTGCTACTTACTTACTGATCCCTAAGTCAAAAAGAAAAAAAAAGGGTCATGAGTGCTGGCAAGTAGAAGAAGAAGGCTGTTTATTAGGCCAGTCTTAGTGGAGGTTTCATGTCTTAGTTTTTAACACACCCATATTTTGGAAACAGTGCAGAAGAGTTTTATCCCCATGAAACTCTCTCTACTCCCATGAAACTTTTATCATCTCTCTCTTCATCAATACAGTGCCATGTCAGCGTATTTAATGCTCATAAAATTCCATAAAACTCCCACTAAGAGCATCTTCAATGGGTCTATAGCAGCTATCTACAAGAGAGTCCATGTCATCAACTGTCCTACGTGTAAGATATTAAATGAAGAAAGAGAACGCAGCTCTCTACAGCTCTAGAGATAATCTATAGCGCCAAACGAGGCAGCCTCCATAAATTCTGTGTGTGCATGTAAGCATCAAATAGCTATCCTTATAGATAGTTCTTTAGAATGCTAACTTTAGTGTGTACTATATAGATGATGTGGAAGTCTTATAGTTAGTTGCTAGCTATAACCATTGGAGATGCCCTAAGACTGGCTTTAGATTAACTAGGCGATGCCTTTTCTTTCAGTCAGTGCCTGCGGCTGCGAGCCAGTGGGGGGAGCATGCGAAATGCTGTGCCAAGAGGGAGACCAGTGGATGTGTTGAGGAAATTAAAAGAGGGTTGAGAAAGAAGGATTACCACAGTATTAGTAGGGAGTATTTACTAGGAGAATCCACCTGCCTTTGCTTTTTCCATCGGTGTTTCTTCTCTTTAATTTGTTTCTTCTCTAATCTCCCGACTCCACCACCATCCCTACGTGCGTGGTGCCATCCACTAGCCTCTCGTCCAGGACAACCTCGGAGGCCACCGTAGGTTTCGCCTGCGCCCCATTATCGATCGACGATTCAATTCAGGCTGTGATCGTTTTGGCTTCAGCTTTTAGCTTCTGGCTTATTTTTCACTATTCATAAATTTCGTCTTTTTCTGAATTTTTTGTTTTTTATTGAGCTTTTTTGCCAGTTCTTTTTTCCCCGTATTTGTTTGTATTATACGTAATGGGCTAACATTTTTTTTAATTTTTTAAATTTAATTATGCTAAATAAGCTTCTGTTAGCTACAGTATTTTTTAATTAGCTATAATACTTTTCAGTCATAAGTCATCTAAAAAAATCCAAATGAGCACCACCAAGTAGGTCCGTCGCAAAGCCCCCTTATCCTGTGCTGCTGAAATGAATTAACGGATCGATCGGAGAAAAGGGCCTCGCATTCCGAGCTCCCGGCCCATTCTCTTCCTTTCATCCTTTTTCCCTTCTCTTTCGATGCACGAGTCCAATATACGTGTCAAGGAAAAGCAAGCCTAGTTACAATAGTTTGTACACTACTTACAATAGTTAACTCACATAAATCTTACTGTGACGACCCACGTCGTTAATTAACCCTAATTAGCGAATTAGGACGTTAAGTAGAATTAATTACATAACTGATAATCTAAAAATACGATGAAATCTAAACTTTTGTACGTAGCAGTATAAATTGAAATCAACGAATGATAAACTAGTACCTCGTTTTCATAATTTTATTAACGAGGATGAATATCAAACTATATGGATTGAAATGAGAACAAAAATTCAATTGCACGACAAATAGAAACTTTCAAGTCAATTAAAATATATATAACAATCCGTAGTACAACAGTAGTTAATTACAATCTGTGTAGGGTAAAATCAATAACATACATTGATCGATAATGCGAACTCATATCAAGTCCAATAAAAATGTTACTGATTGCATTACATGATAGCAACAATCTGAATTATAACCAATATACAATCCTATGTCTCAACTAAATAATCATCTCAAAGACTAAGTAATTGCAATACAATGGTATTCAGTCAGAAGGTACATGATTTAATTTACACCAAGATTCATCTCATACATAGATGTTACATCCAGAATAATTGGGAATAGAAATTACATTTAGATAAATTGCATTATTCTGTATATATCAATGTTAAGAGAAAGCTAGATTACATTCTGACCATTTCATACATTAGAAGATGTTGTCGAGTTGCCACCACACCACTATTTTAATTGTGAGCAAACCAATAAATGTACTACCGAAAAAAACCGAACAAAAGAAAATAATTAAAAGTAGAAATTGCCGTCAGAGCCCTAAGGATTAACTTCGGGCAGGGTAATCCGTTCACGGAGATACCTGATCGTCCGGGGGCCAGTCGGCACCTCTCACAACCATAGGCTCATCACACGGTATTTTCATTAGTATACAAACCTGTTTTGAGTATAGGGATCAGTTAAGGCAAAGCCAAAATACCAGAAACCATTTTCAAGCCCAAACCCTAACCGAGAGGCATCTGTCAAAGCCCTCACCACACAGCAAAATAGCAACCGAGACAACACCCGGCCAGAGCAAGCATGCCCAGGCAGCACTGCCAGCCAAAATATCTCACAGCTAATACATCAACCAGCCAAACCGAGGAAAGAGCACAGAGAGACAGAGAGAGGCAAGGTAAGCCTTCCCCAGCACTTCACAGTCAGTCCCAACACCACCGAGAGGCCAGACACCGAGTGGAACCCTAAGGCCAGGAGACGAAGGCAAGGAGAGCCGACTGGGAGCAAGGGGCCGACAGCGGTAGGGGACCCGACAGCAAGCCGAATCAGGCGACCTCCACCCCACCGCAAGAAGGCGACAGCCACATAGTCAAGCCGGCAACAACCACCAGCAAGCTATCATCCCTTCCCACCACAAACCAATCAACAACCGGCAAAGGTAAACCTCAATAGCTCACAATCGTAACCCCCATTCATCCTTGGTAAACAATACCGAACTAGAGACAATGATCCACCAAGCACTAATAGATCACCATAGCAATAGCATAGAGTATGTCAAATGGGGGCAAAAGAAGAGAGGAGCAATAGGTTTAACCTCGATGCGGGCGGCGGCGTATTACCACCTGCATAACCACACCCGTAGCCGCCACCGCGCACTCCCCCGGCGTGCGGGCGGCGCTAGCTCGACCATGGCTAGCAAGGGCAATCCACCTCCCTGCCTAGCATCTCATAAGCAAACCGGGTAAAAATCAAAAGAAATGACAACCAAAATACACATAAATCGGGTTAGGATCAGGGAAGGAGATGGCAGATCTGGGCCCTAGGCCACGGATCTGGCCGTGGAAACCGGGCGGCGCGGAGAAGCAAGGCGGGGGCGGCCGACAGCATGGGGCGGCGTCCTGGGGCCGGCGGCGCATGAGGACACGGCGTCGGAGGGGCGGCGCTTGGGGACCGGGCGTCGGGGGAGAGACGAACCGGGGCGGAGGCGTGAGACCCGGGGGCGGAGGCGCCAAGATGCGGGGGCGGGGAAGCGGCGGCGTCGGCATAGAGGGGAGGCCGGCGATGCGGCGCGGGAGGAAGAGGCGTGTAGGCGGCGGTGGGAAAAAGAAGGGAGGCAGAGGAGGCGTTGAGGCGTCGGCGGAAGTAAGGAGGAGGGGAAAAAGGCGCTTGCGGCGGAAGGCTCCAGAAGAGGGGAACGGGCGAAAAGAAAGAAGGAATGGAAGGGAAAAGAAAAAGAGAAAAGAAAATAAGGAAAAGAAAAATAAAAGAGGAAATAAATTTGGTAAGTTGGAAAGCACTTAAACTGGAAATTCATAATTAGCCGATGTTCCGGATATAAATTTATTCCAGATAAATTGTTAGGGAAGACACATTACTTCGCAATATAAACCTCAGCTAAGAAATGATTACGTTCGTAACTAGGGGGGTAAAAAGGGATTTAATTATTAGTTGATCAATTAAAAATAAATCGATAGTACTAAAAGCCAACGATAATAGAAAATATGAGTTAGAAAACATGAACATCTATTTTAGTATAATTCGCTCGATTGATTATGCCATATTATTTCTCAGCATCGTAAGTCAAAGCCCAGAAACCATAATATTTCTCCAGTTACTATAATAACAGTTAGTGCCAGCAATAGAATAAATCAAAGCGTGTATTGAATAAGTGTCGTTTAACCCTAGTTAGCTATATCAAATCACCAACTTATCCAATAAATATTTATAGCTATTACTCATAAATTAGACGATCTCCATGATCAATTAAATATTTAGTATGCGTATAAAGTAAATTAAGTGACTGTAATCCTAGCCCATTTTGTTGTGAGTTTTCATAACAAGTTAGTTAAATTCATCGGAACCATAGAAAACCATCAATTAGTAATTGCGATAACTAAAATAAATGAATTATCAGATATAGATTAAAATCTAGGGTGTAACGAGTTAACCGATGCTGTACTAAGTAAATTATTCCAGGCTATCATTAAATTACAAAACTGCCGTATCAAACGTTTGTGAATCGGAAAATAAATTAATGATGCCGTAGGCTGGAAATTGCACGCATGCGGAGCAAACGATCATAGTATCATTTAGATCATTCTATTACGCAATTAAATGCCCAGCTAAATTTTGGTTAGTCGAATATAAACTATGGAAATCCACTAATAACTATTCTAAATTGTTAGAATAAATTAGTAGCCATTCGAAGATTTAGAACTGGTCATGACGACTAGATTAACCAGTACCAAATTAAAATAATAAGCCATGACTCAAAAGTTGTGCCCGCCAATTAAACTGGTACATAATAATTTAAATAGCATAAGCCGTAACAATCCGCAGCTAACTAAAATAAAACCTGGTGACCGTACAAAGACGCTTTAGTATAATTAAATTAATAATTACTTAAGAATTAATTTCGTTGGTGTAGATAATTAATCACACGCGTATTAGTTACAAGAAGGACCGGTACCAAAGAAAAAGAATCTATTTAAATAAACATAATACCTAAAATAAATTAGAAAGGTGAACATATACATACACACATATAAGGAATCAAAGTGGTATAATTGCACACGCGAAGCTTGATTAGGATTAATAATGGCAGTTATCATCGTACAGAATTATTATGAGCCGTTATACTTAGTCACGCCTCTAGTAAATCCCGTATAATCGGAAAAATTGTTAGGAATTAATAAAATGCTAGGCATACCTAATAAATCAACCATATCTCATGACGTTAGGGCGATAATGTCGAACGACGAATAGTGTATCGAAATTAACCTCAACTGCTGCGATTAGATTAAATGGAGTGACGTCTTACCTTAGGAGCACAAGCACCTCGACACATCGTATTTTATTATGTTCTCGTAAATTAAGTCGTAGTCGACGTATTTAATTGCAGGCCACACTCCAAGCTACGGGGACAACTTCACCTGATCCTACTTGAATCTGAATTTACGGTTGAAGTCCAGGCAAGCATTCCTTTGATCAAGTCTTCAGAGTATATTTCGTAAAACAAGTATTTTGGTATTAATCTATTATCACCATGCATAAAAGAATTAAAAGATATTTAAATCGAACAGTTGAATTAAGAGACACGAGAAAGGAAATAGAAGGCAACTGATGGAGCAGTTGGCCATATCAATTAGTAGTAAAAAGGTGGGCAGAGGTTGCCAGGGCAGGCGTGAGTGGGAGGTGTGGAACCTCTGCATAAGAATAAAATATAAGGTTTTACCAACTTCATTCTTATGAACAGACCGTATCAACTCGTATCAACCAACGTTCCGTTTTCACGGGCAGTCAGTACTCTAGCGAGGTGTTATATTCTCCACAGGAGTGATTTTATTTATGGGATAGGCCCAAAGGAACCGGTATAAGACCGGAGCGTAAGAACCCACAGGCGGGTTACGCATTGGCGTTATATTACGCTGGCAGGGGGCTGGGGAAAGGTCGGAATACCCTACCAGCCAATGGTTATGTCGTTTTCAGTGGGTCTGTGTGATCCAGGCTGCTGATTGTGTATAACCGGGTGGAGATGTAATTACTGAGCTAGAGATAATTGTACTGTACTCTGTTCTGGGCGCCGCTTCAAAGGAATTGCGGATAACCCTAAGAGCCAACACGAACAGAGTGATGATGGGTAAAGTGATACAAGCTTGCGCAATGCTATCCAAATCATGAATTCATGCCTGTCTCCGGGAAAGGAGAATTACGAAAACTTATAGGGGTTTTTGCTGTTCATATGTATGTTCAGTAGTTTTCTAAATTAATAAATTGGATCCTTTCAAAACCAACAAACCTTATCTTCTATAAGTCATGAAAAGGAAATTGATGATGAAAAAGAGTATTAAGAATGAGCATGAGATTGCAGAGAGGAATTGATGTTCCTACCAGTGTAATTGATGAGCATTTTGTGTGTTTTTGTTAATAACGCTTGCTGAGTACTTTTGTACCCACCCTTGCTATTATCTCCCCCTTTGCTTAGGAGCATGTCAATTCAGGGAATGGCTAAGATCAAGAGGAAGCTACCTGCATGGAATACCGTAGACTCGGATTAAAGTGGGTACAAGGTGGACACTCCGTGTGGAGTCGTTTTGGATAGAAAGTAGTTAGAGAATAATTTGTCTAAAAATTGTAATATTTAAGCCCTTGAGGCTTTGTAATAAATTTTAGCCCTGCGTGGCGATATTTTTGTAATATCGTGTTTTGTCTCTAATTATTGTTCTGCTGCATCACTCTGATAGGCTTATTATTCGTTAGAGCGATGTTTTATCGGCTAAAACGAATAATAATCCGTTGACTAGCGTTATTACCCCCATGGTAATAATGCGGGTCGTCACACTTACAGTAGTTGATCCACATAAAACTATATCAGATATGATCAGCTGCAGTGGCAGATCTAGAAAAAAAATCAAAGATAGAGTGACATAGATCTGGACTAATATACAATACCAATGCAAATACATATTTTTATCCTAGTAGTATGATAAAAGCAAAAAAACTACAATATAGGATAGGATTGAGAAAAATTCCTTAATATATGTATACCGACATTTTTGTTTACCTTTTGATTATCTCTATATGCAAATTCAAGTATGAGATATTCTAAATAAAAGTTTATGGGTTTAAGTCAGTCTTTAAGATTCCATCTACAGCTCTTACTGTACATTTTTATTTTTTAGAAATCAAAATAAGAAAGACTAATTCTATTCTGTAGCTTCTATTACCTAATGGAGTATTGATTAACGTTAGATTTGAGAATAGAAGAATAACAAAGCCCATTGCTTTCTCAAATCCTCGTTATAATCGAATGAAATCCGGTCAGCCCAGCCTTGTAGAGAGAGGGGCATAGGTCAGGTGGTTGCAGATTTGGATCCCGGCCGGCACGGGCACGAGGATGCTGATCTGAATCTGATGGTGACGGACACTTAATTAGTAGTTCTGGATTGTAGTAATTGGTTGATTTGGGACATGCATCTTGGAGTCTGCGCGCGCGGTCTCTCGTCTGCTACAAATGGTGATACTCTTTGACTCACTCCGGTACGTAGATGAGATCCATTGATGCCTGCAGCGCAAGCTATCACATTGACAGGATGGACGCGACCAGGCGATCGCTAGCTAGCTTCATGTCATCATATGCGACATGACCTGCTGCCTGCCTACCTGATCGGCTCAGCTCAGCTCACCAGATCTGGCCATCAGTTCGTCGGAAAGAGAAAAAGAAAAGGAGAGGGCAGGCATTAGTTAGGCTCTGTTTAGATCAGTTTCAGATTCTTAAAAACCAGCTATTACTTCTAGTTTTTAAAAGCTGATTTCTAAGTAAAAATTGGTAGGGTGTTTGGATCTCCTAGTTTTTAAAAGCTAGTTTCATTTATGATTGGTGCTAATAGACTATTATACCCTTACATTTATTGCTATTGAATAGCACATTAAACAGCCATGCGTGGTCTTTAATGAGGGTAAATGGGTATTTGTGTAAAAAAACTGGCAAAAGCTGGGTATCAACAGCTTCTTGGTTTTTAAGAATCTGGGTAGGTAGATTTTAAAAACTGCCCTAAAAACTGGTCCGTTTGGATCCCACCTAGTTTCCAAAAGTCAGATTCTTAAAATCTGGGTGGATCCAAACAGGACCTTAATAATTAGCAGCAACTACCACTATACCACTACAAGATAACTAGTACTAGGATTAAATGTAAGCTGCGGTACCACATAGACAGACAGACAAGCGACCGAGAGAGATTGCATTGCATCACACGCAAGCAATGCAAACGATAAGAGGATAGTACTAGTACAACGCCAAAAAGCAGAACGAAGAAGCAAGGACCGTAAGTACCACGACAAGGACGACGGACGGACCACCGTTGAGCATGGTGGCTCATGGCTGAGTTCTTTTTTTATTTATAGTTTATAGTAATTAGATTTTAAACGATATATTTTTTGTAAGACAGGGTTAACATAGAGATTATAATAAAAAATGTATTGAATTTAGCTATACCGGCTAAAATCGTATGCAACTATTTTTCTTTGTGTACTGTATTTCGCGAACAGCCAAAATTCAAAAAATTAAGTCATAAGTCACATTACAAAAGAACACACCTAATAATATCTTAACCAGGTAGCATTTGGAGATGCAGTGCTATAAGTATTTCTATTATAATTTTAATAGGACTAGGATTCCAACTTTAATTTATACAAGAACAATTTTTCCCTCTTGTCGTGATTGTTTTGTCGTCATTATTTCGGTTCTATATGGGATTTATCTACTTCGTTCTTAATAATATGCACTCTCGTACCATATCTCGCAATTGTGATTCGATATGGGGTTGCCACGCATAAGGATGGGTTTAAAGTACAACAAGTGATATCCGAGCTAAGGCCAAATTTATCTGATTTGCAAGATGGTCAGCAAAATGTCAAGCAGCACAATATCAAGACCGATGTCGACAATGTGGAATCAAGTAGAGAAATTTATTGGCGGAGAAAATTTCAGCGTGTGATAATGTGTGATGAAGAATGTCCTTTTTCAGCAAAGATTAATCGATGCTATTCAAACGGACATATAGGAAAAGACGTCCGTTTAAGAATAGAAGATGATGCAGTGGAAGGTTCTCAATTTTCAATTATACAATTGCATATCTATTGGAGGTGGAGTCCTTAAAGGAGCTATTAAATACTTTATCCTCGGGTGATCAAGCATTGGCTGTCGTAAGTGTTGCAAGCAAAAGCAAAAGTCACAGGAAGAAGAAGGGTAAGAGCAAACGCATACGTGTATACTATCTATATGATGAGAAATGTCATATAATAAAACATTGTCTAAGTTTGAAGCAAATCAAGCGTGTGTGCTCAGTGGCGGCAACAAAAACATGACTCCGACATACATGTTGTTAGTCAACCAAGTACTTCTCATTGATGGATATTATATTTACATTGTTACTTCTACATATGTTCGACAAGGGAGATATTCGATGAAGGATCTCTACTTCCGGTGCAAGGAACTGTTCACTTAGCAGATTGCAAGGAGTATGCAGTAACTGAGGAGGGAACGGTTATATTGAAGATGTATAATAGAACACATCGCACATTGATGGGGGTTTGATATGTTCCTAGCTTAAAAAAGAATACAATGTCTATGAGGTCACTTGAACTCGAAGGATACATATCACTTCGAGATGGAGCCATACAAGTTACTTGCAAAGGACAGTTAATCATGAAAAGCATGTGGAGTAATGAAAGATACTGATTGATGGGCAATCATAAGGGATGAGAAACCAATGGAAGATATGGTATGAATCGTGGCTGGAAGAAGAAAACTGTATCGTCAATGGTAGGTACTCAAATCTCATCTGCAATTATGTGTGGAACTGTAAAGATGGTTGTAAACTCTAGCAGTTGCAAAGGCGAAGGTGTGGGATACTAAAAGAAGGAAGACATTGTGGGATCAACCACGTGGTACCGATGAGGATGGAGTTCGAAGGCGGTATAAACCTATGGCATGGAAGGCTATAGAAATAAGATATGTGATTAAACAATCAAACAAACTCCAACAAGGCAGCAAGGCATGCATGTATTATATATCAATGACGACGTACCGTCTGTTTAATTGGCCCTTTTTTGCCTTCTGGCTGTCCGTCCATAATGCATTCCGTGCTCCAAACCCCTAACCGCCTAATAAGTATAGTACAAGTCTAGTACACTAGAGCTTAATTTTGGCCTCTTAATTTTCACCGTTGCAGGCTTAATTATCACCTAGTAACATGAAAGTACGATTAAATGCAGCCAAGCCAGCTAGTTGGACGATAGGGCAGCAACTTTATGAACGAAAAAAAAAACAACTTTGCTCCGCCCCACACCAACACTCCAGCATCAATGACAGACAGCTAACTTCCTAAGGACATCCCTAATAGTATCATCTTAGCTATTTTTTAACTATATTAGATAAATAAAATTTTATGTGAAGGAGAGAGAAGATGAGAAGAGATAATGTATTGTCTCTTATGCAAAAAAACGACTTGAGCCTACAAAGTACAAACTAACGCAAATAGTGAGAGTGTGAGGCAGAAAGTTATGGTAAAAATAGTATAAAATAGTTAAAGGAATAATTTACTGTTGGAAAGGTTGTATTTAGTATTGTCTTTAGGTGAGGTGGGAACCTTAGAGACAATCTTAAGAGATAGTATATTGTACATGTCCTAATACTCCGTTTTCCTTGGAACAATTTAACGCATTAATATTCTCTGGACAAAAGAAGAAGAAGAAGCAGTAGCGGTAAGACAAATGCAATGATGTTATTTTTATATAGTCAATCTATATATTTTAATATATATTAATGGTCAAAACTTAAAAAACTTGACTGTACAGAACCCACCATAACATACATTTGTGGATAAAGAGAGTAATCCAATACATGCATGACTCTCTCCTAACTCTCCCTTCTTCTCGCGGGAGAATATATATAATAGCATGCAACCAAATTTAATAGGGTTATTGGAAGCATGCATGCTATAGGATTTGAGGATAGTGAAATAAGTCATAATTTTTATCATGATTAGTGTGTGCGTCTAATATTATTGGATAAAATCAAAAGTAAAAAAAAAGTGGACGGAGGGAGTACGTTTTTATTTGGTTTTTGTTCGTCGCCCTAGGAGGTAGGAAAATTTAACTATTTGCTATGCTTATGATTCGGGTGGTAACAGATTTACCACCTGGGCCCGTTGTCAGTGACTCAGGTGATCCCACATGTAAGTGACAGAGTCTCGATGTCAATTTTAAAGGTGGCAAAAAATTGAATCTTCCGAGGAGGTAAGCCCGTCCGTAGATGTTTCCCCAAGAGGTGAATTTGCTGTTTATCGCCGGTTTACCAGCACTCACACACGTGTCCACTACAGCTGCCCCTATGGCATTTTGTATTCTATTTAGTTTCCCAAGGGTAAATATCTAAGCTTTGCAGAGTTTGTACTCTTAACGACTTCACAAAATATCAGAGGTGGTCCTTGGGATCTCTTTAACCATTGAAAAGAAAGGGTGTACCTAATTTGTCCTATCAACGGTTTCTACTGGCTACTAGCACTAGTGTAGCCGTTGTCCGATCTGGATCTCATCATGCATTGCATTCAACGCTCCCACTTCGAAGATGTATAATAGTCAATCTTTTAAAATTATTTTTAAGATTTTTATCTCACCTAAATATAGCATTAGAGATAACCTCTTTAATAGGAAATTATTCAGCTAATTATTTTATATTATTTTTACTATAACTTTCTACATCACACATTTTCACTATTTTTACATTGGTTTGCGGACTCAAGTCATCTCTCTCCACATCTCTTTCCTTAACATAAGATTTTACTTATTTAATATATATATATAAGAGATAAAATAGGATCAAGTTTATTGTCCTTGTAAATATAGGACTGAGTTAAGCACCTTCTTGCAAATATGGTATTTTTCTCATTTTAATTTTATTTTCATTTTCCAGCCTATTTTTCTCTACACGAAATGACTCTTTTGCCCCTTACGCGAAATGAAAATGAAAATTTCTCCTTTGTTGCGATCCTTAGCTGACTTGAATTCAGATAGCAAGTCACCAATGTATTTGTTATTGTCTAACGCAATGTATTCCTCTGCATATGAAAAAAAAATGCATGTGCTGCTTGAGAAACTTCCATTAAATCACATATTTCCTTCAACCCACGATATCAAAACCACATGCACTAAGTTGTTAAACAGAAGAAAAAAGGGGCATACAACTTGGTAGTGAAAAGAACTACCGTTGCCAACTTCTGAAGACTTCGATCCAGCAACAACCTTTCGGCATTCGAAAAGGCTGAAAAATGGGGCAAAAGAGTCATTTCGCAAAGGAGAAATTTTGCCAACACAAAGGAGAAATTTTCATTTCGCATAAGGGGCAAAAAAAGTTATTTCGCGTAGAGAAAAATGGGCTGAAAAATGAAAATGAAATTAAAATGGGAAAAATATCATATTTGTAAGAAGGTGCTCAACTCAGTCCTATATTTACAAGGATAATAAACTTAATACTATTTTATCAAAGCACTCTCAACTGGATCCTGTATATTCAATTTTCCCAAAAACATACCGTGTGTATGGTCGTGGAGACAAGAAAATCGGTCAAAATGATACTCCGTAATTCCTCTCATAGGTACAGGAAATCGGTTGCTGATTATTACCACGGCCTCGGCCATAAATAAAATATTACTGCTGCATTATTCAACAACTGCCAACAACTACTAAACTCTCAAGGATGTAGTACTAGTTGACACTTCACAGCAAAACAAAAACACAAAAAAAAAAGAGAGGAAAGACTGCCCAATTCACTGCACTGGCACTGAGCCACTGACATGAGTTACTTAGAGTAAGGGTGCACATTGGATGACAACCCGAGCTCCAGAAGAAAGCCTGCAATCAATGTAAGATCGGTTAAAACAAGCTTCAATCCATCCTGGAACCGATCAAATGCTGACTAGAAGCTAGAAACATTGACACTGATAGTACTTGCCTTTCTTCAATCTTGATCACCTTCTCCTTCTCATCATGGAACGTTACTACCCTTGAAGAACGTATTTTCCCTGACGATGGGTCGCTCGTCCTTTTGTTCGTCCTTCTCGACAGAGTCTGAGGCGAAGGTCCACTCCTGCATTCCTGTTGTTCACCACTGTTATGGCTGGCATCTGTGGTTGTGGAGACTAATGTCGACCCACTTCTGGGTTGCTCACATGGTGCCATTTTTATTGCCTCTGGGCAACATTTGACACTCGCCAACCTGACCGAACCCCCTTTTGAGCATTCTTCTTCAGAAACTCTGCAATGTTACATACTTGGTGTAATCACACAATCTATATGCACAGAAAGATCATGGCCAGGGAGACATGAAAGCGTGTCGGAAACATACCCATCCTGGTTGTAAGACGAAGAGCGTTTAAGGTTGGGCGTCGTCCCCTTGCCTGACTCCTCCTGCTTCCCAGTCCCAGCTGTGTCATGCAGGCTCCCACTGGAACGTTCTGTTTCTGAAACTCTGACTGCACCAGTAGTTGTTTGAGGACTCCCTGGGGAGTGGTCAGGATGCCTCAGTGCTCCCAGAGGAGACAGCACCGGGGATGAAGGGAACTCAAGCTGGGTGAACCGCGGCTTGTACGTTTGCACGAGGCCAAAGCCAGGGTGGTTCTTGACAGACATGGACCCGCAGGCGATGAGCCGCATCAGCAAGTTGCCTGGCTTCAGCTTGTGTAGTTCGTCATCCTCCTCCTCTAGTATCCTAGCGCCACCCCTCCTGCCGGCTTCTTCCCTTATCAGGGACTCCAAGGTCCCACTCCTGTCTCTGCCACTCGAACAAGAGCCTCCTGCACCTGCAGCTGGATCATCCTCTTCGACAATTTCAGGCCCTTTTCTCTTTGTTGGGGATGCTTGCTGGGTACTTGCTGCATCTCGTCCCTGTTGCAGCTTGACTTCATTGTCGATACAAGTGGTAGTATCGTTGTTTTGTAGATCCCTCCCTTTTTCATCGATCTGTGTCCCTACATCATGCGCAGCGATAGGACTGCGCACATTGTACGCGGTGAGGCTAGGTGAGCTTGCACCAGAGGAATACATGCTTCCTCTCGTTGTCTTAGGGGACGAGCTGCCTGAAGAGCCTGACTGTGGTGTCCTGCATTGTTCGTCATCCCCAAGGGTGGAAGAAGATGGTGATGATGGCAGCGCTGGCTGTTGCTGTGGCTGTGGCGCCTCTTCTTTGACGACCGAAACAGCAGCAGCAGCAGCAGGAGGAGGAGTTGAAGGAGATGAAGACGATGATCGAGGCTTGGGGCACTGAACCTGTGCATTGTTTGTACTAGTATTCTGCTGATGATCTGAAACAAGGTTGACACAGTATACGGTAAGCGGCGGTTCAAGAACAAACAGTTGCACATGATTAGTCGAATACCTGACGCTGGTGGTGGCTGGTCGAGGAGCTCGGAGCCCTTGAGGACGTACTCGCTGCCTTGCGCGGGGAGCAGCAGATCATTCTCGGACAGATCGTGCCACACGAATCCGTGCTTGTAGCTCCTGCGCGCGTTATCGTTGCATAAATTATTTACCGGTTGAGTTATATGACCACAAAGAAACCAGCTTGATGTCTGTATTATGTCTGTCTGTGTGTCAAAAGATTGGATTTTTACAGGCCATGCATGGCAATTGGGGGATCGGAGTTACCTTTTGTAGGACCAGGAGTACATGGCGGCCATGCCCTTCCCTCTCAGGGCGTCCAGTCGGCTAACCACATCTGAATAATTATGGCCGCAGAAAGAGAGGCAACAGTAAGGTAAGCTTGGAATTCCAAGTTGCCAACGCAAAAAAAAAGAAAAGAAAAAAAGAAAAGAAGATGACGCAACCTTAATTTTGATGCTAAACGAGTCGTACGAACCTCGCAGGTAGAGGCCTTGTGGTGACGCAAGGGGCACCTCCATGAAGTGCGGGTGCTCCAGTTGGCGGTTGCGGCAGAGGTAGTACACCACCGGCACCCTCGTCCCCGGCACGTGTGTCTTGGTCGGCGGCGGCATTTCGGCCTGCACCGGCCTGACGGCGGCCTTGGAACGCGTCCCTGGGCTGGCACGCCGCCTCGCCCTCCCCTCCATGGCGTTTCGTGGCTCCTCCTCCGACATATATATAGCCTAGGTGGTACAATCTGATCAAAATCGAGTCGAATTGTTGATTATTTTGGGGAGATGTAGACAATAGGCATTACTGTTGGTGGATCGGATCCGTCAAAGAAATTGATGGTTTCCTTTCGTCTCTGGAGAGAGAGAGAGAGAATGAGAGATGGCAAGAGCTGAAGAAGCAACTTGCCTGTCGATGCTTCACTGCACTTCACTGCAGTCGGATGAGATGAGATGAGACGAGGCTGTTGGATTCTTGGGCATGGCCAATGCGTGTGGAGGAAATGGCAATTAAGCTGTCTTGTGCTTACGAGTGGTATGAAATGGAGCAACGAGGAGGAATAGCACACAGCTTAGCTTGTGCAGGGTGGAAGGTACTGGAATGGCTGCCACCAAGTAAGTAGCACTGTAGGAGCAGGAGAAGCATGAGTGGCGTATTTGGCAAGCGAAGCATGCGTACAGACAGGCAGGCAGGCATACGGGAAAGAGCTGTTGCTGCTACCCACATCCACATGGATGGGTCACATGCACGGGAAAGAGTACAATTGAGTTTGTTGGCTTTACTCCATCCCATCCAGCCAGTCTTTTCTTGCCTCTTTTATTACCTTCCTCACTTACATCCCCGTTTTCCTAACTTGCTTCGGTACTCACTGTATAATAGTACTCCGTATTCCACACAGCGATGGCTTCTATTTTTTTAAAAAGCTAAAAATCATTTAGAACACATTGATTTTTTTAATATAGTTTTTTTTCCTTTTTATTTTACATTATCCGTGAAGATATAATGGTGCTTTTTATTTTTTCCCTTTATTTTTCTTTAACTAAATTTCTCAGAAAAAGCAAAAACCACAGCTCTTTAGAAGATGGGCTTAGTTGAAGGAAGATTCAGGCCGAGTGTGTGTGTCTGTCCGACTGAAGATACATGGTTAATTTCTGCTGCGTCATCGGTCTAACGGGCCGCGGTCCAAACTAAAATGGATCGACTAGCAAGCGAGTGCTCCCAAGGAGACCATATTGCATAGTAATAAGGTGGGTTTTTTTTTTTATATTATGGTTTATGTCTTTTTAAACTCTACTTGTTCGTGCGAGAGAGTATGAAAAGAGACAGTCACATACGATTTTTGGCCAGTATAACTGAAGTTGGTATAATATCTACTACAATTGATTTGTAGATTTTATCTTAAAAAGATACACTGTTTAAAAGTTAATTGCTATAGTAAAAATCAAAAGCTGTATATATAGGTTGGGTTCTTTCCAGCTTAAAATTGGATTATGCTCGTACTGTCTACAACAATTAGCTTTTAATTGGTGCATTTTTTAAGGCAAAATCAATAGAAATTTTATAGTAAGAAGTATATTAAATCCAGCTGTACCGACCACAAACCCTCTGCTCCTCTGCCCGCGTCGCAACCTCCGAGTGCGCTGCTCCGTCGATGCGCCACAGTGAGCAGTATATGACCAACCATTTCTTGGACATAGGGAGATTAATGCATGCTTTTATTTAATGGACCGCTGCTCGGCATTGGCCACCGGCGGCGACTGTCGACGGGCGCAGGGAGTGCTACGGAGTGTTCTGCACCACCTACCAACTAAGGGCAGTGCGTGGTCTACCATCACACTTGCTCAAAACTCTTCCTTAACATGCATGTTGACCGAGACAGTAGTAGTTTTCGGCTTTACACCACCCTATGCCTTCCACATGACAAAGGGCCTGTTTTTAAGGTTATGGTTTATAGTTTTTGACTATGGCTTGTAGTTTTTAGGCTATTTGTGAAAGAGATTATAGGGTAATAGAAACTCACGTACGGTTTTTGCCGATATAAATGAAGGTCCTACAGTGTGTACTACAATTAACTAGTAGACCCTGTTTGAAAGCTAGTTAATGTAGAAAAGTCAAGAGCTAGAAACCAAAAGCTGTAAAGAACAGACCACAATGACATATAGTCACATAGGATAAGAGTACCTACCAGAATTGCCCACATAAATATCATTGTAGCTATTTTTTTTCAAATTTAATCTACGAATACCTGTTTTTATAAATCTAACCTTCCTTCGTGGACTTACCGAGTTCGACAGTTACTTACTAGTCTGCCGAGCCCCCAAGTGCGGCAGCATGCATGCTCATGATTAGCATTTATGATTAACGCTAATTAAATATGATTAGTGCTAATTAAATATGATTAGTACTAATTAGGGTTTCAGAAACCGACGGTTACTGGCCGGAATATTGGTGACAACCGAGATGAAAAATCGGCCAAAAATCCACGTGGTTATAAATGCACTTTCTAGGTTAGTTTAGACTTTTTTTGTACTAGATTACTTATTGTATGAACTAAATATGCATAAATATGCTAGTCCCAACATTTTATGCTAGATTTTCTTTAGCTTTTCCTGGTTTTTAGCGGGGTTTTCGGTAACTTCCAAACCGCTGAAATTCAAATTTTGAAATATAAATTTTGTTCGGCTAACAGTTCGTGCATACCACTCACATCCACAAATTAACAGAGCTAGCAGCTGACTCACCAGCAATCCATATTAATTTAGACATCTTTATTTAGGGAATAGTAGTACTAAAGGATTCGCCTGGATATATCTGAGTATTTGTAGACACTATTTTCATGAAAGGTGCTCCTGACCAGACTGATCAGGGCAAGCTTCATTTCTGCATCAATGAATAGACTTTAACAAGTTGATTAATGCTTAAATTTTTTAATCTGTTGGTCTTCTCATTGAATGAAATGTAGGACGAGAAGACAAAATCTTGGAAGAAACTAGTAAATGTTGCTGTGTCAGGTGCAGCCGGAGTGATAGCAAATCATCTGCTTTTCAAAGCAAGGACAATTGGAAGAATTCTCTTCTTGTTTTTTTTTTAAGAAATGAGAATTCTCTTCTTGCTAACTACTTAATATTTTGGTTTACAGTAACACTAGCTTTCAAGGCCTAGAATTCACATGTGTGCCTTTTCTATAATCTGCAGCTTGCTTCTGGTGAGGTGTTTGGACCAGACCAGCCAATAGCCCTCAAGTTACTAGGCTCCCGAAGATCGTTCCAAGCGCTAGAAGGTACATGCTTGCCACTTGACCCATGTAGAAAACTGATTTGTTTGTGCTTGCTTCTTTTTGAATGTGTCCTTGAACATCACAAGTGCAGGTGTTGCTATGGAACTGGAGGATTCCCTGTACCCTCTCCTACAGGTGTTGCGAAATGGTTAGAAGAAGAATTCACCAAAACAGTTCAGAAGGTACGGCAGCTTTACCGTGTATCTACAGTAGCACAATGAAAATAAGTAAAGCTAGCATTGACAGCGTTCCTGTGGACAAAACGGCGCGGAGGTGTGCTCATCCAAAAATGGGGCAGATCTTCAGCTGCATCTACTGCTGTTTCTATAGTCGATGCGATTAGATCGCTTGTAAATCCAACCCCACAAGGCGATTGGTTCTCTTCAGGGGTAATATTTTAGCTCACGTGGTTCTGATGTAATGTGATTTGAACATTTGTTTGTGGAGAGTGTAAACGTGATCTTTAAGAAAAGTTATTGATCTGCTTTGTTTGTTCTCTCTAAAAAAAATGGCAGGTTTACACTACAGGAAATCCTTATGGCATAGCAGAGGACATTGTGTTCAGCATGCCCTGCAGATCAAAGGTATTATTATCTCGAAGTTGAATTACCCTGCTATCTCAAAAAGAAGTATCAACATTTTTCATGCAGGGTGATGGGGACTACGAACTAGTTAAGGATGTCATGATAGATGATTTCCTCTGGGAACGGATTAAAAAGGTTGGCGTCTTAGGTGTCACATTCGTGGCATCAAACTTGAGTATTGAATTGTACTATTCTCTTGCAGAGTGAGGCCGAATTGCTTGCTGAGAAGAGATGCGTTGCCCATCTTACAGGAGAGGTAGGTGACAATAAAAACAGAGCTCTTTATGGTACCCACAAATTAATGTCCATTGTTTTGAATCGAATGGACTAGATTAGCTAGAATTTAACCGTATAAGAGCATCTCCAAGAGATAATCCATAATAGATAGGCTAAACTTCATATTTAGAGAGTCAAAAGGCTAATCTATATTTCCTATACATCCCCCTCTACAACAGCCTTTCTATTTTGGATTATCACAATTTCAAATCGGGCCTGGGCCGTTGCTATGACAACTCAAGGCACATATATGTGCCCCTGTATTCAAGTATTGCCGGCACATGCTATGTGCCGCTATGACAATTCAAGGCACATATATATGCCCCTGTATTCAAGGATTGCCGGCACATGATTTATACCATGATACTTTTTAGTGGCACATAGTTAATCTTTTCACAGCTAATAATATGTGCCATGCATTACTTGCCGGCACATGTTTTTGCCCTCATCGTGCTATAGGACGACATATAGTATGATAGAAGCAGCCTTGAATAATACGATCTCCGCCGCCGCCCTGTCCTTCCGCGGCGGCCCCCCGGAAGGCAGCTCCGGCGCCGGCCTGTGGTTCCCTCGGCGGCCCGTCGGAAGGCAGCTCGTCCGTTGCCTGCCTCCTCGATGCAGACCCGGTGGTGCGGCAGAGCAGTGGAGTGTGCGGGTGGGGGGTGCAGGGGTGAGGCGGGGCAGGGGGAAGGCGGCAGCGGAAGGGACCAGCGGGAAGAGCTCGAGCGGGAGCGCGGGAGGTGAATTGGCGCGCGGGAAGGAACGCGGGAGGAGGGCGATTTCGCGGGGAGAGCGCGCGAGGGAGGCAACTGGCGAGCGAAGTCCGTACGCCAGGAATACACTGCGGAACCAAAGGAATAGCGAGCGAGGCAAAATAGCGAGACATGTACAGTACCTGTTGGAGGACTAATTAGCCCTTAAATAATCTAAAATAGCATTGGAATGATATTTACATTACCTGTTGGACCTGCTCTAACATCACCTAGTATAGAGAAGTACCATTCCATTAGGGGTAAAATTGTAACTACACAATCAACAAACAAATTAGTAATTGTAATTTGTTGCACATTCCTCAAGCAGTCCAAGCCCAAACCCACGACCAAAATTTGACGACAACTCAATTGTCACTCCTTTCGTGGAATGCTTACACTCTCTGCACAGATTATCAATCAAGCTTATGTGGCGATGGTGAATTCGTTCCATTGAGGCATTGCATGCGGTGAGGTGACTCAATTGATCGATTCGTGTCCAGTGATTCCAATGGCATTGTGAAACAGGCATTCCATTGCGGTATTGAATGCAGCGGCGGAGCATCAGTAGTTACGTTAGTTAATTTGATTGATTCATTTGATCGAATGCGGTGACCGTGACGGACACTTGATTCCTTCGATCGGCGGCGGCGTCAGAAATTGAACGGGCATTCATCAAACTAGACCAGGTTAAACCAAACGAACCTTGGGAAAAAATTTAGCTCAACACAAAAAGTCTATAATACCCTTAAAAAATTAATGACCAGATTTAATTTCTATTACCCTCCTTTACTAGTAGTAGAATGTAATGTAAAATTTCCTTTAAAAATCATCCTTTTCTCCTTCTGAAAGCCATTTTTCAACATAATGGAAGCGGTAGTAAGCCTAGTAAAATCGTACATGTGAATAATTGGAACATTTGTTTGATCATAGTTAGAATATTGCCCTAATTTTGTGTCCTTCAAGTAAGAGTTCGAAGTTGATTTGTTTGATTTTTTGTGTTCAGGGTAATGCATACTGTGATCTCCCAGAGGATACGATGCTTCCAGGGGAGCAGTAGTGTTGTTAAGTTAGTGGTATATATCTTGTTCATCTCTACTCCTTAAAAGGAGGAGTTCAAGGTGATGGTGCATCCTACACTTCCTTCTTTTTTCACTGCCTTTTTTAACTGTGCCTGCACGGGCTCCACTTCAAAAGTTCCTCATCTACTACCCCTCTCTCTCCCACCCACCTGCGCCGACGCGTGGGCCTCCTCCCGCTCTTCTCTCTCTGATCTCCCCCCACCTTGCGAAACGCCCGAGATGCTGCTCCCCCCCCCACCCCGCGCCACCGCCTCCCACCCCTCCGCTCCCCGCCGCCCACACTCCCCACTCTTCTGCTCCACCGCTCCTCCTCCTCCCCACGCCGCGCCGCCGCCTCCTCCTCCCCCCACTTCTCCGCTCCGCCCTCGCCTCCTCCCCCGTTCCTCCGCTCCGCCCTCGCCTCCTCTTCCCCAACTCCTCCGCTCCACCGCCGCCTGCTCGCTCCTCCGCTCCGCCCTCGCCTCCTCCTCCCCACCCCGCGCTGCCGCTGCCTCCTCCCCACCTCGCCGGATCCGGGCGGGCAGAGCCCAGCGGCGGCGGCCTAGCGGCGACACGGCTCGAGTGCGGTTCCTCCGTGCGATGGCACAATGAGCTGAAGATGGTCGGATCCAGAAGAGGTGACGAGGATCCGGGCGACGAGGGCAAGCGGGACGGGGCAGCGAGTAGGAGATCTGCAATGACGATGGTTTCGTCTATAAGCACCCCCAAGGCCTCTACCCGGCCGACTGCGATGGTGCCGATGCGGTGGCGCCCTCCACCCCGGCGTTGCCCCTCGAGTCCGTCATCCTCCAGCGCCGCCGCTGCGCGCTCCTCCGGCTCTTCGCTCCCCACTCCCCCAGCAGCTCCTCCCGGAGCCCACTCCCATCATCCCACGTTGCGGACTGGACGTGGGCGCGCCGAGCATGACATCACTAGGTATTCCCATTTCCCGGCTACAAATGAGATAGGCTAGCTTTACTACGACTTATACTTTGTTTCACAGAGAACATGGCACTCAAAAAAAACTTTCTACTGCAACATTTCAGTTTTGCTTATGGTCAAAAAAATCAGTTTGCTGCTAGCTTTGCACTTCTGTTAACTGAGTGTGTTGAAAATAAATGCTTCACATTTTGTTTTAGCCAAATTTCAGATGCACCGTTGATAATAATAGAAATCTTAATTAGTGCAGATTGAAGTCTTCTGAGTATTTCCAAGTTCCAACATTTCATCTAGGTGGTTTGTAGGGTGCTTAAGTAGTATCATGTATGTCTCAAGGACTTATTGCTTGGTCATTTACTTTTGAAGGTGAATATGGAGTATTGGAGTATGGCCTTGATCCAAAAATTGGGAAGGCAATAATGCAGGCAGCTCAGGATGTCGCAGATGGACACTTGGATGATCACTTTCCGTTTGTTATCTGGCAAACTGGCAGTGGCACACAAAGCAATATGAATGCCAATGAGGTCCTACACATGCACTAAATTTATGCTGATTCTTGCGTCCAACTTGGTAATATTAAATTATTTATAACTTTTGTTAAGAATAATTTAAGTTTGTAATCCCTGCCAGAGTGTGAAATGTTAAGGTTTTAGTGTCCAAAAGTGGGGTAAATTAAACCTGTCTCCCTCTGTTCTCAACTTTATTGATTTGTTTATCTTGTTAATCCATTAAGGTAATTCTCGTGTGAACATTGTTGCAAGCTCAGTTTACTGTTCATATATTGTGCCATATTGACCATTCAAGTATGTTGACCATTCAACTGATTAATGCTTTACATATTTTACAATAAGCTAATAATCTGGTTTGGATGGCATGTTAACATTTTTCGTAGGCAACTCCAGTAGCTAAATGACAGTGTGTTTCTTCATATTGTATATAGTAAATATGATGTTCTAATAAATTTGTTAACTTGGTGGTATAGTCTGATGATTTTAAAGGTATTATTAAAACTGGGCGTACACGTACCCAAGATGCCACCCTGTTGACTCTTGGCCAAGAGTTCAGTGGTTATGCTATGCAGGTAGGCATTGTTCCAGGCTCCAGCATCTATTCTTGTCTTATTGATTACCGTGCACTTTAGATTGACAGAGAGAGTTATCAATTGTTCTAAACTCTATTTGCAGGTGAAATATGGAATTGATCACATTGTTTGTACCTTACCATGGATGTATCAGGTACTATACGAATTCTCATTCTCTTCTCAAATGGTACACATAAAATGAACATTTTCTGGTCATTTTCCTTGGTGAGCAGCTAGCTCAAGGTGGAACTGCAGTTGGAACTGGCTTGAACACTAAGAAAGGAAAATTTTCAAATTTCTGGTTGAGATAATTTGTTTACATTCTTACTCTTTATTAACTCATTTTGATCTGTGGTCTTATCTAAATTCTCTCTCTCTCTCTTTTCCACAATTCCTTAGTATTTAATGACCAAACTGTCTCCTTGGGGAAAGAATCCATGTAACCCTGCTATCCAGAGTGTTTTGACCATAATCCAGATGAATCTATAAATTTTAAGTAGTTTCACTACTATCAAATGCCAGTTTAATCTCTGCTTTCTAACCTTTATATGGTACTTCTGGCTTAAAATTAATAACATATGAAGATTGGCTTAAAATGAGTAATGTCCTGAATTTGAAATGGTTTTATCTTATATATGGTTAACCAAAACTATATGCTATGGTTACTCACTTGCTTGATTATGATGACTTTTAATCAGATTATTAGTTCCTTGAATTTCTTAATCTCTTTGTTTATTCTCTCTCTTCGACTCATTTAGTTAAAATTGTACTTGTTCATTTCAGATTTGATGTTAAAACTGCTGTTGTGGTTGCTGAGGAAACAGATCTACCTTTTGTGACTGCAGAGAACAAGTTTGAAGCTTTGGTAAGTGGTTATGTGCACACTTAAGCATTTCTTGAAATCGCTGATAGGGGTTGGAAGTCCATAAAAAATTCATTTAAGATGACTGGACTCTGTAATTGCATTGTTGGACATAGCTTAATACTTGCAGAAAATTTCAACCAGTTTTTAGTAAACCTCGGAAACATGGATTTAAAGCATTTGTCAACAAAAGGTGATTTGTTGAAGATCCTTTTCAGTTACTAACCCTGTGCCATTACGAAATCACTTACTTTTAATTGTTTTATTTGATGCTATTTCTTAGGCTCTATTCTCTGTTATAGCAAAGGCCTTCCTTTTCACGACCAACACATACACAACTTTTGTTCAAAGTTGTTCTTTTCAGTCTATATCTTATAATATTTCATCAACATGCGTTAATCACTTAATCTCATCATTGTTTTCTTAAGTAGGCAGCGCATGATGCTTTTGTTGAGAGCAGTGGCGCCGTAAATACAATTTGTGCATCTCTTATGAAGATAGCAAATGATAGATGCTTGCTGGGAAGGTCATTGTCGCTCCGAAGTTCGTAGCTTCCATGGCTATTTGCGTCTTGCTGAGCTCCTTTGTGTCTTCATCCCATGTGTGTAGCTAATTCAAAATTTCTGTTTACCTTTTTTTTTGCTATATGCTCTTTCTATGTTTCCATATATGTGATTTAATGAGTGACATTAGTTGGGTGAGAGGGCAAATCTTGTGATGTAGTCCTTGTACTTTACACATATGACTTGGTCCTTTAATATTTGCAACTGATGAGGTTTTGGTTAAGAGTCGAACATGATTGTATGTATATTCTAAAATTTTTTATCACCCATGAGTTTTAAAACATATAGTATGATAAATTTTAAAAATCCGTAGCAACGCACGGGCATTCAGCTAGTGATGCGTAAAAGGAAGGATCACACCACACTATCACAGAGTTTGGAATGAAAAGGCATGCGGGTCACTGAGATGGAAAGGAAGCCTGCTCTCCTCTTCTCTGGGGGGCATATATTTGTCATAGGAACTTTTTACTACTGTGGTTATCTGTTTTCCCATGGCCGGAGATGTAAGGAAAGTTATCTCCTTAGTCTAAAGAAAGGAATTTTTTTTTATTATGCTTCGGATAAACACCTGAGCTCTTTTCTGTAATTAAAAGTTACCAACCACAGGAATGTCGAAGGTATGGAAACTGCACTGTTATTAAGTGCTTCTCCTATTCGATCTGCGGTTTTCTGGCAACTAGTGGTAAGGCCATGCGGGTGTCTCTTGTGGCTTCAGTTATTCTTGATGACCGGAACGCTAGGTAATCCACAAACAATATTGCAAGTCGACGAAGTTAAGTGATACAACGGTATAGGTTTAGAGAGCTATGAGGTAATTTTAGGATGTGTATTCCAATCAACCTGCAGGGGCTAGCTAATTAATCTTGACGATGGCAATGCCAATCAACAAAACAACAACTCCGGGCTCCGGCCGCTAGACTGGAGCACACAGGATATATATATATATATATATATGAAAATTTCTTATTACTCCCAGGTGTAGTTACACCCGGGTCATGTTCCGTTGATATTGTTTGAGATTCGTGTTGGAGCCAAGCGGTTCCGCAATTTTACTCATTCGGGTTTCACGAGGAATAGATCCACATCCAAGCGATTTTTCAGCACACATACTCCTATGTCATATGTACACATACTCCTTTTTGATTCTTGCACGTACTCCTTTTTCATACGTACACTTACTCCTTTTCCATACATACACATTCACTTCTTCGCCTGAACACATACTACTTACATAACTTGAAAGTTGCTGGTACATTACGGAGAATACTACTTTTAGCACTATACAGTAGAGCTAGCACAATACATACTCCTTCAAAGTTCGTGCTTGTTGCATCAGAAAACAGGAAAGGTGTACAGTATGGGATGCCAGAGAGTGTGTAAATATTAGTTCTGCTCTCACCAAATAAATCCTTTTTTGGGTATCGATTTCTTATTTGTAATAAAATCATGGATTATTAAATAGTCGTGCTAATTACCAGGAGTACGTTGCTACTAATTTCCAATGGATCATGGATTATTTGCAATGGTATACAATTCAATCATTAAATTACCAGGAGTATGTTGCTACTAATTTCCACCTGGACTATGATACTACTAGTTTTCTTCTTAACAAGAATGAAACTGCTTAAACTCCCAAAAAAAATTGACTATAATACTACTAATATTTCTTTAGTAAAGGAGTACAGATTACTAGTACTCTCATCAAATGTAGTATGATACTACTTTTGAGATACACATTCTACTTTTCCAATACAAATACTTATCATCTGGTATGTTGCTCGGCTAGAAATGAACTGTCCCATAAAGGAGAATGTCTCTACTGATTTCCAAATGGATTATGATGCTACTATTTTTTCAATTAAATCATTATGTTAAAAAAATGGTAGTATTTACAAATAACTTGTTTACAGTGCAATCATCAATTAACCAGGAGTAAGCTGCTACTAATTTCCACCTGGAATACGTTACTACTAGTTTTGATTCACTACCAAATACACACCAACCGGCTGCGCAATCCGCGGCGCATACCACAATTCCGTTCATACGCAGAATCAAAAATAATGCGCCATACTATGTACACGTAAAACCTAATCTGCATTGCCTTACGAGGATACAATATTTTACCAGTGAATCACGCCACATACTACCAAAAACTAACCATTTTGAAGTCTTGTGCACAAAATGTTACGAAGCACCGTGTACTTACCGAGTAGATAATTAGTCATCCCGCCTATCAATGTCTCGCCTCAAGGCATAAGCTGCGTACTCAATATATCCTAATCATCCGTTAAATAATTACGTTTCACGCGGAAGGAAGTATCTGCGCTGAAGATATTTTCTGCAAAAGTATGTTCAAACGTACAACAAACAAAGAAACTATACGAGCGCTGATTCACAACCACATACACACCAACCGGCTGCGCAATCCGCGGCGCATACCACAATTCCGTTCATACGCAGAATCAAAATTAAATGCTCCATCCTGTGTACACGTAAAACAGATTTATTGCCATGCATACGGGTCGTCCATCCGACAAGAAAGCCTTAAAAGCAACCCAATAACCCGAAATATTGAGTGGTATTTTGATGAAGATGGATGGTAGATATGATGGGTGTAACTACACCTGGGTGTAGTAAATAGGTGTCCTATATATACATATATATATATATATATATATATATATATATATATATATATATATATATATATATATATATATATATATATATATATATATATATATATATATATATATATATATATATATATAGGAAAAATACTTTTTAATGCATTACGATCCCTTTGTCATCACATTACGGCTCATGTCATCATGACCGCAACGCAGCAAAGCAACCATAATTAAGCTGCACAATGCATGCATGCCCAAACGACGCACAGAATGTAATGGATTAATTCAGGCCTTACACTTGACTCCTCCGCATCCTGTTTGCTGCAACGCAATCCATCATTCCTCCTGTTCTGTCCCTTGCTTCTTTCACTCCTTTTCGTCGTACAAGATTCTCAGTATCCAAAATTTTCACTCAAATGACTATGAAAATCATCAATCTCAGATTACACCAATTAAACTTAACAAAACAATATTAGAGAACTAAACCAATAAAATTAACAATTTTCTGCCCAAAGCCGGTCTGACCACCACAACCGTCTATAATAATTACGTATCACAAATGGTTTGTGGTTCAAATTGTTCGTGATAATTATATATTGCTAATCGCTGGGTCCATTGATCCTCCCTAATCCAATCCTAGCCATTAGAAACCCACAATCCTCACCCCACAGATTGTAGTACCCATTCCGCTAAAAATTTTCCTACTCCTTCCTCTCCCTCCCCTATACATACTCATCCATGGCCTCGTTGCTCCCTCACCCTCCTCTTCACGTCTCCTAGGACCACAACTACTGCCTTCCAAAAGTGTAGTGGATCAGCAAGCTTGTTGTGTCGCTCTCGCCGCCCCCGCCACTTTTTGTTGAGGTCTCCGAATTTGGATGAGATTGTGGTGGATCAACGTTCAAAATTTCGATGTAATCTCTCCACACCGTCCTCCTCCTCGATCCCGACCCTAGTGGCCCTTACGAAGTAGATGGCACGCAAGACTACGAGTAGCAAGGCACTACGGAAGCAGCTAACTACCAAGATGGCACTCAAGTCGGCGCTAGCGATGACGGGCGTCAAATACAGCTTGCGTGCTGTTTCTTCTATGTTCTTGCAATACCATGTTTAACAGTTGGGTTCGTAGGATCAGGAGATGTGTTATTGCCATATTCTTGCTGTGTTAGATGGGTAACCTGCTCGTTATCTTGTTATGCTATAATGGTGGATTCTAATCTTAATGAAAATGGAATGTGCTGTTGTGTTTGTTGCTGTATTTGCTTGTTTTCAAAAGGTATAGCTAATATTTCTTGAGGCTAGCCAAAAACAAAAAAAAAGATATAGAATGAACTATCATAGACGATTTTGTGATATAAACTGTCTCTGAAGGACTATCACAGACGCCTCAAACCAAAAACTGTCTGTGATACTCACACGTCATATACGGTTCTATTTACCAACCGTCTGTGATGGGAGATTATCACCAATGGTTCTATATACCAACTGTCTGTAATACTCGCCATCATATACAGTTGGTAGCTAGAACTGTCTGTGATGTGTGAGTATCACAGACGTTTTTTGGTTCGAGCTATCTGTGATAGTGTTCTTCATAGACAGTTCTAGTTACAAACCGTCTATATTGTATTTATCACAGACAGCTCATAAACCGTCTGTGATAACTTTCGATTATCACTGACACATAAATTCAGACGATTCAGAAAACCGTCTGTGATGATAGTTCTGAACCATCTGTGATGACTCTTTTTGTAGTAATGTAATATGTTGCTACTTAAGAATGAATGTTTTACAGCCACTCCACTTGGAGGATAAGAGAGTACACCACAACACTCAACTTCTCTCAAACCCTAACCCTAGAACTCTTGGACTCAAGCCTCTCTTGTTCTGGTTCCACTGGACCACACCTCAGTTGGACCGACCAAGCCACATGATGCAATCTGTCGCTCGAACTTCCCTTCTATATTTTCCGCCTTCCTTATGCTATATTTAAGCTTATCCATCTCATTAGCTTATCCATCTTATTCGGTATCTTTAATCATTCTGGGCCTCAGCTCTTCCATAAATGTAGCCCTGATTTATGTCGTTGACCATTGGTGACTCCAAGCGACTCTACACATCCAAAAACCAAAAAATCATTTTTGGGTACAAGTTCTTCACAATTTGACCCACGCTAGTTGTAACATACATCATGCAACATATGCATTGACCTAGGTCAAACCAAATCATCTCATGACTCAAATTTTCTAAATCATCTATTTCTATAAACTGTCAAGAAAAAATATGCAAATATGTAAATTCCAAATTTTCACTCATTTAAAATAACAATAGCTCATCACAACAAAATCTTGGACTTTCTCACATGATTCTTCAGAAATTTTCATAAAATTCAATATCAACTCAACAGAAATATCAATTATTCATTGTAAGCATACGCTAACCCTTCTATGTGTTCTCTCAAAACTGGAGTAGCAGCTGGGTGCCATCCGTTCAATCCTGGGACCCTTTCCATCATCATAGTGCATACTCCTTCACGTGCGTAGTATGTAATAAGAAACAAGGAAGGCGAAAGCTGCAGTCCGTCCGCCATGGCAACATGGCATGCCCAAATGAGGCGTTCAGGTACTAGTAAGCCATTGTCGCTCCTCTTATGGGCATCTGCCATCTCCTCTGCTCTTGTGGCCATCTTTCTCGCCTCCAAATACCTCCCTTCTCCCTACGTCGACACCACCTTATTGGTAGACGGACGGCACCCCCACCACCACCACCACCACCGGCGGAAGCAGTGCGACGAGGAGGCCAAATGGGTGGCCGACATCTCGTCCCAGCACAATGCAAGCCTGGTCTTGACCGTGGATCACAAGGGCTGCGCCAACTTCAGCAGCGTGCAGAAGGCGGTCGACGCCGTCCCTGACTACGGCGTGGCCCGGACGCTGATCGCTGTGGACGCCGGTATCTTCAGGGAGAAGGTGGTGGTTTGGGGCAACAAGACGAACGTGACGGTGCACGGGCGCGGCAACCTCAACAGCAGCGTTGTTTGGAACGACACCTCCAACTCCAGCGGCGGCACCTTCTACAGCGCCACCTTCACCGTCCTGGCCGCAAACTTCGTGGCCTACAACATCAGCTTCCAGAACACGGCCTCTCCAGCCGATCCCGGGGACACCGGCGGGCAGGCGGTGGCGCTGAGGGTAGCCGGCGACCAGGCGGCGTTCCACTGGTGCGGGATTTACAGCTCGCAGGACACGCTGCTGGACGAGCAGGGGCGCCATTTCTTCCGCGACTGCTACATCGAGGGATCCATCGACTTCATCTTCGGGAACGGCCGCTCTCTCTACCAGGGCTGCACCATAAGCTCGGTAGCGAGCGCCGTCGACGGCAGCATCACGGGGAGCATCACGGCGCAGGGGCGCGGGACGGCGGCGGAGAGAACGGGGTTCGCGTTCGTGCGGTGCAGCATCACCGGGACGGGGCAAGTGTGGCTGGGGCGGGCGTGGGGACCCTACGCTACCGTGGTGTTCGCCAAGACGAACCTCGCCGGCATTGTCGCGCCGGAGGGATGGAACGACTGGAACGACCCGTCAAGGCAGCAGTACGTTCGTTACGTACACACGACGCGCGTATCCTCCGTGCACTCCATCTGGATCATTGTACGTCTTGATATAGATCATCGACTTAAATATATCTTTATCTATATGCAATTATTAACGCAGGACGGTGTTCTTTGGTGAGTACGAGTGCACGGGCCCCGGCGCGAGCACCGCCACCGCGCACAAGGAGAGGGTGGCGTACGCTAGGCAGCTTGATCAGCGCCAAGCCGCGCCCTTCATGGACGTCTCCTACATCGACGGCGACCAGTGGGCGCTGCCGCCGGTTCCAGTACTAGCCCAGGTGTGGCAGGGCCAGGGAGACGATCGGATGATCACGCCGGAAACGTTAGGCGCGCAGGCAGGTGCCGGCCGCAGCTGCATGCCAGCACCAACAGCAAGGAAGGTACCGTACCGTGCCCTCGATGCCGGTGGCAGCACGGCTAGCTGAGGATTCACGGATAAGCTGAGATGTATGAATGGCCACTTCGTCCTCTGTATTATCGAAGTTCCGCTAGCATGAGCAGTTCATGGTTGATTTGTTTTTCCGATTTTCCACCATTTTTTTAGAGCACAGACAATTGTTGGCTGGTGCAGTCACAATCCACATGTCATATGTTCAAATTTGGGGGTTTTTTTTAGAATACTCAATCCAGAAGATCCGCGTATCACTCCAGTCTAGATTAATGGATAGAAGTTTAACAATATGAAAAGATCAGGTGACACCCGGAAGGGAATATAAAATCTCGAAAAATAATAGCGAAAGGCAGAGGAAGAAGAAGGTGGAGCCGCATATCCCACAAAGATACCGTCGATCGATCTCGGTGCCTGACTGCCTGTGTCAGCTCTCTGCACCCACTTCCTCACTGTATAAAGCAGCTACCTGCATCCCTCTCGCACGTATATACTTCTAGATCTCAAGTTGCTGCAGTCACTCTCTCCCTTCCAGGCTTCCTCCCAACACATTACTGATTAATAACCATGTGCCGTGTAATACAGAAGCAAGCTAGCCAGCTCTTGCCGCTGATTACTTACTTGTGTGATGCTGGTGCATTTGCTGCTGTCCGGGACAACGCAATGTACCTCTGCTCTCCGGGCAAAGCGGGGCGGACGGCGATGGCGCTGCCGCATGTCGCCGGACCGCGCCGCGCTCTCCCGTAGGGCCAGGGGACCTACGAAATCTGATCCGCAGGGCAACTCTGAGACCTTGGCATGCACACATACAGGCAGGCAGCTTCGTCCGTTTTTCCAACTAGGAAGAGGAGGAGGGGGGTACGTGTGCTTGCTACTCTGGCCAGCCTCTACTAGTCCTCCTACAGGGCAATTTCTCAGACCTTTGGCAAATGAAATCTTATCGAGAATGATCCTACCGATCAACGTCAAGACACTTCAATTTCTTTCCTGGATCGAGTAGGTTCTACTACTGTCGGAGGATGCATGTCTTTCTTCGATGCGTTACAAGGATTGAAACAGGATACACAATATTGATTGTCAGTTCCTGCTGTCTCTGTCTCGTTTTACCTTGATTCCAAGTAATGCGGTTGTTGATTAGCATTATATATGTTTAGCCTGGTGCTCCGTACTGTTCACTAAATTAAATTGTACTACGGAGAACACTGAATTAGGATATGTTCGTATAGGTTTTTGCTGATAGTTTTTTATTATATCTGATGAATACTAGTAGCTGATAGAAATGGTTGAGGAATAGTAGTACATTATGTAGGTAAGACGGTGTAACAAAAGGTACTACAATATTCAAATCGTTATATAACTTACGGCTGATAAATAGTAGCGATAGATAAAAACAGCTTATAAAAATTAAAACGTTCGTATTAGCTTTAGATTCTAAAAGTAGAAGCTAGAAAACCAAAGCCATATGAACCGGGCCTTAGTACTGTCCCACCCATCTAGCATCATAATAGAATGAATAATTGATGGGATGTTCAGCTTACCACTGCATGCAGTAATTACATTCTTTTCGCGATGAGCTCCGGATGGTTAGTACAACCATCTCCACTTACTGATGATGAGGACGGTTGCAGAACTGGGAGATGAAAGAACACCTACGTACCTAACCAGCTAGCATTGTGCTTTTGTGTTTGTGAAGTTGCTTAATTGTTCGAGTTCCAGTTGGTGGATGCATCTGGCAAGGGACAATAGCTTGCACGCGCATGTTTGCGCATGCACCTGATGGTTAACTAACTAACTGGCATTTTCACATTGCAAGCAACATATGTCGAGAGAGATGTGATTGGCAAACCAGCAATGCACAGTATTACTACTTATTAGCTGACATATATACATAAATATATAGAGCCTGGTCGCGTGTACGCTCGATCGAGGTCCAGCTGGGATAAATAAACCAATTAACCTCATCGTTGGATCGAGTTCCATCTGGGATAAAATCTGAATCACTTCTGTTTCGTCTCGTAGGGTCACGTGACCTTTGAGGAAACGTTCGGACAGTTGCGCATCCCGGATCCTTTGTGCAGCGAGTTCGCCAAGTGTGATCAAGGTAAGTACCTCACGGCCGTGACCTTTCCGTTTCGCAAATCACATGGTTCCAGTTTACTTGTCACTTTGTCATTGAGTATAATTATCATGTCACTCATGCTTGTTTGGCTAATATTATATCGCTAAAATCATATCATTAAGGTCACCTGGCTAATATCACATCGCTTAAATAAAATCCCATTACTACAATTATTTGGCTAATATCATATTGCTTGGCTAATATCATATCGCTAAAGTCACATCACTAAAGTTACCTGGCCAATTTTATATCGCTAAAGTTACCTGACTACTAGCGTATCACTAAAGCTTAGCTGATCAATATCATATCACTAATGTGGTCTGGTTATTATCATATCGTTCATGTTGCCTATTTATAGACGTTTAATATTGTATGCATGCCATGATGTTCTAGGTTATTTTATTTCATCTGCTACTATGTTAATTAGGATGTTCAGTTAAAATGTTCTAGAGTTCATGCTTTTAATTAGTGTTCTAAAATCTATGCTTAAATTATTAATGGGGTAGCATATGAACATGTTGAGACTTAGATTTACATTATTGACACTCTTTTGATATTAGGGCTGCTAAGTTTTAGTTTCCTATTATTATGTTCAATAATTGTACGATGCTGTATTTGAGCCATGAAGAATGGATGTATTAAACCTATTAATTTGACTAATAATCACTTATCACATAATAAAACTTGATTGATTGGTAAAATTGCGTGAGCTATATTATAATGCCTCTTTAGGTTAATTCCTATATCATTATCATCTTATCATTATTTTACATTGCCCTCATATCAGAAACTATGACTCTCCATTTTCAACCTTAGCACATCTTTTCATTTCTCATAACTTTATCATAGCCTTATCCTCGCCATCTCTTAGTTTCCTTGATTTCATATTATATAATCTGTCTATGATGTATCAGTTACCTTATCATCATATTATCGTTTCCTATTATCCTCATATCCGGAATCATATTTCTCTATTTCAATCCTTAGCAAATCCTTTCAGTTCTCCTAATATCATCTTTGTTTTCTCTTAGTTTCCTTAAATTCATACCATATAATATGTTAATAATATAATGGTTACCATTTAACTCATATCATATAATATGTCATAACTCATTGAGATACTTGCTTTACTAGTTTGTGTTTTCAATGCAATGTATGGGTACAGAACTAGTACCATACAAGATAGAAAAAGGGAATGAAAGCAAGGCAAAAAAGAAGCATCCATCGCTCGTGCACCGTGACATGACGCGGCTGGAAGGAAGGCTAACATAACAGCGACGTCCACCTGCCTTGGCTCGGAATGCGACCTCGTCACACATAGAATTTTGTTTCTGTTTGTTTGTGTTTTGGTTCATTGGTTTTGCTTTCCTTGCCGCGTCGTCGTCGTCCAAGTCAAATTTGCACTGCACTGCATCAACGACTTCCTCGTTACCACGCACTTCATCTCCCGCCAATCATGGTGCCCTTCACCTGGCCAAGTGGCCGACCCACGGTGCCACTGTAACATATGTGCAATCCCATGCAATTGCATAAATATACTACCAGTTGTGATGCGATTTTTTTTCTAGTAATACTCCTTGCATGTGTTTCCCCTTGCAAGTTTTCCCATGCAATTGCACGGCCAAGGCCGGAGTAACATGCATGTTTGCACTGAAGGTATTAGCTGTGGGTTCGTGAATGGGAACTAAGGCAGCGTAGTGCTCCTCCTACTAGAGAAAGTGACGTGTGATGAGAGAGAGAGAGAGAGAGAGAGAGAGAGATGACTTGTGATGCATATACTGTACAAGGAGGAGGAGGAGAAGAAAAATGGACCGACGGCTTGAAAAATAAGGTTCTCAAAGTCGTCTCATCTCATTCATCGGAGGGGAAAAAAGGAGGAAGAAAAGAAAAGCCACTTGCAGCACATCTAATGGATGGATGTACTGGTACTGGAGTAATATTAGTCTTCTTCGTCAGCAAAAGAAAAGCGGGGGATGCATGCGTCGCCTACTCGCCGGTACTGACGGACGGAGAGAGAGAGAGAGAGAGAGAGAGAGAGAGAGAGAGAGAGAGAGAGAGAGAGAGAGATCGGGTGGCACAGAGAGGAGAGGAGAGGAGAGCAGAGGGACAAACGAGGAGGGAACCAACCAACCCAACCCTTGTTTGCTTGCACTCTGCTCATGCACGACGTCAATCTTATGAATTCGTCTCTCTCGCTCGCTCGCTCCATCCACCGATTACGCCGAGTACAGAAGAGACAGAGGAGGAGGAGAAGAGAATTAGCCAACAACATGGATGAAGCCAACAACATGGATGATCTCAATGATAGTAGAGTAGAGTACACACGCATGGCGCGGTTTTCTAGGGAGTATCGATTGATCCCCATTTCTTATTCCGGGTGCTCCATCATGGCACCACCCGCCCACCTTATCTCTAGTAGTCGTCGTCGCCGCCGCCGTACCCGCCCCCTCCGCCGTACGAGTCCTCCCGCTCCAGGTTCTCCTCCACCCTGTCCGCCGCGCGCTCCTCGACCTTGTTCTCCAGGTAGCTCGCCCCGCCGGCCAGCGCCAGACCACCCAGAACACCCGCCGCTGCGCCCACCGCCAGCCCAGTCCCCATACCCATCTTGTTCTTCTTCTGCGGGTCAGCCGCCGTGGCACCGTACGCAGCAGGTGCAGCCGCCGCGCCGTACGCAGGTGCGGCCACCGGTGGTGCTGCCGCGCCGTACGCTGGCTGCGGAGGCGGCACGGAGCCGTAGGACGGGTACCCTGCCGGAGGCGCCGCGGCGTATGGCTGCGCGCCCCCATAGCCTCCTCCGGAACCGTAGCCGCCTGAGCCGTACCCACCGGAGGCGTAGGGGTCACGTGACGAGGCGTACGAGCCGGCGGGCTGGGAGTAGGGGGCCGGGTAGGGGTTGGGGTCGTAGTAGCGCGAGGGCTCCTTGACGGCGACGCGGACGTCGAGGCGGCCGTGGGGGCGGCCCGATGGGCGCTTGAGGCTGAGGTTGCGGGAGGCTCGTCCGCCAACGCCCGCGTCGTCGACGACGTCGCGGAGCGGGAGGCGGGCGGAGCCGACGAGCGGCTTGACGCCGTCGGTGGCGTTGGCGTGGACGACGTCGATGTAGAGGACGGCGTCGTCGAGACGGCTGGTGGGCGGGAGCGGGACGGTGAGCTTCTCGTCCCAGACGGGGTTGTCACCGTGGTCGAGGTCGACGCGGGAGGAGCACTTGGCGCCGGCGTCGACCCAGACGACGGCGTAGGGCTTGAGATCGCCGTTGCGCCAGTTGACGTTCTTGAGGTCGCGGGCAGAGCCCACTGTCACCTCCACCTCGTACCGGGAAGCCATGAATCCTCTGCGTGGCGTGGCAGCTCACACACGACAAGGGAGGCAAGGCAGAGTCGGATGGTGAAGGAAGCAACGCAGGAGAAAAGGCAGAGCGACCTGTATAAATACGGCCGGGTTTTAGAATAGGGGTTGGGGTTTGGAGTTATTTACGTTGATTTGCCACTACAGAGCTGCGGCTGGGCGCGCCATGCCTGGGGAAGGTTTTCTTCACGCGGTGCGGTGCCGGTGCCGTGCGTGGCATGTCTGACTGCAGCGCGGCTGCTCCGTCATTGGTCCGGTCGTCGCCTGCCCTCCTCCTCCGTCTTCACTTGCCCGTTTTTCCTCTTTTTTTTCTCCTCTTTTGGCTTACTTAACATTTCCTCTCTTTTTTTCTCTCTTCTTTTGGCTTAGCTGTTAAGGCATGCCATGGCAACGTTCCGTTCGGTAGCAGGCTTACTTGTTAAGGCATGTCATGGCAACGTTCCGTTCGGTCGCAGGATCCACCATGGCAATAAAGAACAGGTGTATTATGACTTTTTCAATTTTCTCTAAAGTATCATATATCTTTCTCTCCAGTCCAGAGCTACAAAGTTAGAAGGATTAGATTTCGTAGTCTATTACTAAGCAACAACCTGAAATAGCAAAGATGCGCTAAAATTGCACCTGATTGGTCTGGCCGGTGACAGACCTATGGTTTTGTAAGATCGAGGAGACCGACTAGAGTGGGATGAATAGTCAGTTTTAAATTTTCTTTAGCCAAAACCGAGGTTTATATGCGGAACCGTAAATCAAAATGGTTTTTCTCAGTTAAGGTCTAAATCAACTAATCTCACTAAATGCACCAACAATCTAAGTTTATGTCAAAAGTTTGCAATCTTAGAGAGACAAGCAATCAATTTAATTCTATAAATATAAATTACTTGAATATAAATTGAGCACAAGAGAACAAACCACAATGATACGGTTTCTTTTTACCGTGATGTTCGGAGACTTATTAGTCTCTCATAATCCCTAGCCTAAATGAATTAGACCGATTCTATGAATTAAATTAAATACCTCAATTCCACTGATGGCTGCCTGGGTCGGTCGGTTATCTCCTCCCTCTTTACTTGCCCGTTTTTCCTTTTCTTTTTGCCTTAGTTGTTAAGGCATGTCATAGCAACATTTCGTTCGGTGGCAGATAGCAATGCAACATTTCTTTTTGGCACATAGCTATATCTTATTTATTGTTCACTAAATGTCATGTTGCACGTAACGTATGTATGTAAAAGTGCAACCTTGTGTAAAATATTAAGTGTTAGCAGGATAAATTTCTTGAATTTATCCCAAAAAAAGAGTGATCAATATTAAGTGTTAGCAGGATAAATTTCTTGAATTTATCCCAAAAAAAGAGTGATCAAGACCAAATAATGGGCTCACTGGCCTAATAGATCTAATAAAAGTAGACAAGGAACAAGAATGCTCTATTGACCCAGTTTGGGCCGCTTTGGACATTAACTGATCAAGTGGTCTAGAAGCTTAATCTTGGTCTTTTAGGTTTGCATTAGCAGAGCTTTGAAAAAGAAACTTCATTGAGGGGCTATCTAGTCATGGTTATTATGGTAAGCATATAGAACAGAGGCCTATCTAACCCATCTATGCCCTGTTCTTTTCGGCTTTTCAGTTGATTTTTAGCTTCAGCTTCTTTTAGCAATTACTATTTATTAGACTATTAAGACGCAATCCAAAATAACGCCCCTATAAGTCACATACATTTAACCGGACTTATCATGCCACAAACTAGCTCATATAATAGCAAGTAAAGGAGCTAGAAAGCCTAACACTGAGCTCTTAAGCCATTTCACCCTTGATGTGCGACACCATGCCGACGTTGGCACCCCAGACCTTATATGAGGTTGGTTCGCAGGCACGCCTCGCCGAGGTTGATGTGCGGACCTCATTCAGGGTTGGACTCCGGACCTCGTCCGGGGTTGATCCATGGACATCATCCAATGTTGGTCCGTAGATCTTGTCTAGGGTGGACTTCAGACCTCATCCGGGGTTGGACGTCGAACCTTGTCTGGCGTTGATCCGTGGACCTCATCTGGGATTGGAGTTTGGATCTCATACAGGGTTGGTCCACGGACCTCGTTCTGGGTTGGACTCTAGACCTTGTCTAGCTTGCTAGTTGGACCTTGTTCAGAGTTGGTTCATAGATCTCGTCTGGGGTGAATCCTCCGATGTGTAATGCCACGCCAATGTTATCGTAGGCTCGAGGTAGCGCAGGGACCCTTCTCTAACACTAACTTTTCAGTTAACTTGGACAATCAGCTTAGCAAGCAAAGGGGATAGCGTAGCATTAGATCGGGTTGCATTGGCATTGGATCTCAATACTAATTCATACCGAAACTCAAAGAACAACCGGTTAATGGAACGTGCATAAATTCCAAAGGCAACTTCACTATAATGCTGTAAGCTAGTGTGGTCCCTCAAATTAGTCACAAAATTAAGAATTAAGCTAGAAAAAGCATCGAAATGGTTGGGCTTAACTGCGTGCTTCAATTCGATCGATGGGCAGTCAGAGATAGATACATACATTGATTCGAAGTCCATCGCAGACGCCTCCTTCCATTAATTATTATGCACTACTTTGCAACTTGTTGAGCTTAATTTTGACGGGAGAATGATTCTTGATAAGCTGATGTGGCTCACTAGAGAGAGAAGAGACTGCAGCCTGCTGGGCCACTCCCGCCCGCCCTTTTTGTCGGCCTTGAAAAAACATTTCTGTGGTTCCATAGTCCAAACTTCCAATAGAAGAGGATTCCTTTTCCTTTTTTTGGGGAGATATTTGAGAAGAGACAAGACAAAATTTCCAACTTTGGGCTGAACCAGACAGGCCCATATCATCACGACATCCACCGGCCCAAATTTATACCCCGGCCGGCCGGCCGGCGATGGCCTTCACGTTTTTTTTGCTGCTCTCTCCTTCAATTTCACGCAGCCCAATAACCTCATGGATTCCAACGAAGATCGCATCATGCTACAAGGCATATGGGCTACATCTTACCTGGCAAAACGCCGTCCAACGTCTGACACATGTCTGCCTTGGGTGAAAGAGCTCTGTGGGATTCCGTCTGCGTGCATTTATCTTCACACATGTATATAAGGCCCTGTTTGGCACAGCTTCACCAACAGCTTCATGAGCTGTTGTGAGCTGTTTTTTTGCCAAACACCCTTTTTGCAAACAGCTTCATGGGTGAAGCTCCTTTTTTTGTGCTCTCACAAAGGAATGGGGAGAGGTGAAGCTGAAAAAAGTAGCTTTTCACAGCTCTCTCCCTCAGGCCCGTATTTCTAGGAAGCAACTGCCCCTCTAGTTCACAACAATTTACACGTATTTGCCACTCTCTCCCTCAGGCCCGTATCCTGTTCACCTCTCTCTCTTTCTTCGTACGCATTCGTTGTTAATTTTGCTTGGTGAGTACATCCCTATGAATCCGATAGACATTGGTCTGTACAATGAATCTGACCATAAGTTTGTGTGTTCTATTGTTCTTGCAATTTTAGACTCACGTGTTTCAGGCAAACCTGGCTAATTAGACTGGTCCATACATTCTTTGCTAATTTTGTTGGGTATAAGTATATCCCTATGAAACCGATAAACATTATAGGTGATCTATACACAGAATTTGCCCATCAATTCATGTGTGTTTACCGTTTCTGCGTGCGTTTTTAAGATTCTTGCGTTTCAAATGTCCGGCGCTAATTAGTTTGGTTTACTTCGTTAAGAAAAACCTTTTTTTATTATTTTTTATTTTAATTTTTTAATTCATACTCATTCAAATATATTATTTTTTAATTCATATGACCATATACAAATATACAACTCCAAATGTTAGAACAAATCAGGTAGACAGGGGCATCTTGGACAATTGACCTCTCTCAGCCATGCATGAAGCTGTTGGTGAAGCTGTTTTGCCAAACAGTTTTCTAAAACAGCTTTAGCTTCACCGGTGAAGCTGCTCATGAAGCTGAAACTAAAAAAAACAGCTTCACTAGTGAAGCTGAGCTGTGCCAAACGGGGCCTAAGTTCGGCGAAAAAACATATACTACGTTCCGTGATGTACTAGATAAATATGAAAAAAAAGTAAAGTTAATTTGAACAAGTAGATGCATGTCGCTCTAAGATATTTGGAACATACGTGCATGCATGCGTAGAAGTGGAGTACTAAGTAGAAGCTAGCACATTTCATATAGCTCTATATAACTTGACAAAGATGTTTCTAGCTATTGGCTTAATTTTAAAGTTTAAAGTGGCATTTTTTTTGTAAGAGGTGAAGTTGGTTATTATATATAGTCACCCTTTTAAGACTCATTAATCGAGAAGCCACTGGATCAAATCCCAAAAACCTACAATAAAATTGTATTAATGTGTAATTAGTGGGACGAACCACGGATTTTGGTCACAACTCTACAGGCAAAGGTACCACAACAGGTGGACTAGCCACGGCTCCATTTCCTTTCCTCCTATCTATATATATAGTTCATATATGCATACACCAACCATAGCTAGAGGTGGAAAAAAAGCTCGTTAGTGGGCTCGTTGGCTCGGTTCAAAATTGCTTCAATTATACTTGTTAATTGGTTAAACATTAAAATGAGTTGATTTCAAATGAATTTGAATTTTGCTCAAGCTCGGCTCGGCTCGACTCGTTAGCTCGTTTCTAAAAATACTTTCAAATTATCCGTAAAATGATATTAAATCAAAATATACCAATTTTAGAAAAAGCTCGATAAGACGAGCAGTTGGCTCGATATCCACCCCTCCATAGCCTCCTACACTTTCCAGTTTTTTTACCTTTTAGAAAAAGTTTAATGGTAGCTTCCATTAGTTCATATATGCATTAACTAATCGAAACTGACAATTAAGCCTTTGCATCTATCTAAACGTAAGTGCATGTATGATGCAAGTGCATATGAACTCATATTGTATGCGCTCTCTAATAGCCATGTACATATATAGATCGGTTCCCTGGGCTACCATCTCATTCGACAAGATCAAGTCAGCTAGTAGTATATATGCAGGGAGTTATAATTCCAACTGTGTCAAGCTAGGTATCACAACTAATTTAGTTAACTATTTGCTTTTGGTTCTTGGGCAACTGTAGTTAACCTTTTCATGCGTGCTGCCTCTTATATATATAATTTGTTCGATGCATGCATGCGTATATGCCGAGATGAATGGAGGACCACAATTGGATAGTCCATACGTATATTGACTCATCTTCGCACAGCTAAGTTTGACTGATGCGAATAAGTAGCTACACTGGCCGGGCGTTTGCCTGAATATGTCGCAATTTAATTAGGAGCTTGAAATTGAATATATACAGAGATGCACTTAACTGGGACTTCCAATACTCTACCACACCAAGAAGTACACATCTTGATGGTGGCCGATACATTTTGCCCATGCGTGTGTGATTACGAAAGGAAATACTTAGTGAAAGTAGATTTTATTTGTTTCCTTCCTGTATTCCATATGCAAACAAGGCCTTGAATCTTGACTAGAAATATACGATCTGCAGATAGCACATGGAGTAAATTAAGTAGAACCGATAAAAGTTTTGATGCTTTGTTGTCATTAATTAGTGGTCAACACTTCACTCCTGATCGATCAGGACTACTAGTTAACCTGAGGCCGCAGAAATCAAACATTCGTACTGATCTCCAGTACAGTACAGATCTGATCTTTTGGAACTTGGGACAATTTTGATTTCCTAGCAGTGGGGATACAAGCTACCGTACGAGTGACTCCTGTAAATATGCCTGATGACACAAACATGTAGTTAATAAAGTGTAAACTCGTGTGATCATGCATGGCACTGTTCACTTATCGGGAAGAGGGCTTAGTGAGGTATGAGAGCAAATGTATTGTACAGTTAGACACGTGATTTCCAATTTAAATATATCACCTATCCCCTTACTTAGATAAAATCTCAAACAACACCATACTGTGCATATATGCATCAACAAGGAATTAAACTTGGATGCATATTTAGTTTCCACTATGTTCTTGGCGGCATCTCCTTAATTATGACGAAGCTTATTCTAACGATGATGGGTATGTACATCAACATCTTTTAGTTTTTTACAGAAGAATGGTGAAACCCCAGTTTCCGCACAAGATCGATCAGAAAGTGCTTCCAAAGATATCATGCATGCCAGGTAAAACAAAGGGGGTAACTAATTAAATAGATGCTTCAATTAGGTAGCGTTCCCTGCATTGATCAAATGATTTAATCAACTTTTGCCGCGGTCGTTGCATTAGTACTGCTGCTCCTATATCTATATATGCCATATTGCCACATATATATATCGTTGTTCCACATAAACTCCTTGTGCTATTTGATGAACTTCATGGAGCAAAGTAACAAAAGCATTAATCCATAATTAAGATCAAGGCATCAGCCTTTAATGTAATGACACGCAGAGATTTTGTGTGTTCTCGAAAATAATCAAGGCCTTGCGGTGGGGGCAATCAGAAAAGAAAGTACAGATTGCTATAACACATATATAGTCAAAATGTTAAGTAAAAAAAACAAACCTTCTAGAAAAGATGGAGGCATCAAGGATATATAGCATTGTTGCAAGAACTATGGAATAGATTTTGTTCAGTATGTCCTTCAAAATGCTGACTATCAAATCCATGAAACAAATCACTAAAATGTCAAGACAACTTCACTAATCACCAAAAGATACACTCCATTGTATACTTGTATGGGAGGGCGGAAAGGACTCACACGGCTAGAGCATGTGTGCAAATTAACTGATCCGTGACACAATTCGCAAAACAATTCCCTAAGAAATGATCCAAAATCAATTCGTTCGCAAAACGATTCTGTGGCAAAAAAAGAAAAGAAAGCCATTCATTCAATCTACAACGAAATTAATTAAGCTGAACTTGTAAACGGGGCCGATACATGCAATCAGAGATAAGAGTCATCATAAATCTAGGGAGTTTTACCAGACAATCAATCAGGCAATATATTACTCAGACATATATAACGACTATCTCCTGATCTTCAGAAGAAACCAGGATTTCGATTAACCCTACGTACGGCATGAATGATGCGCAGTACTTACCAGCTGCCTAGCATGCATGGAATCAAACATGCATGTCCTTTATTCTGAACTGGTGGGAAGTAGCTAGGAACTCGATCCTAGCTAGCTTATGATGCGCCGTCGACACATGGCCGGTCGGCCGGATCCCTTGACGCCCTAGCTAGCTAGCTAGCTAGCTAGTATGGCGGCGGCCGTGCATGCGCCGCCCATGCAATCCCCTCCGCGTGCCCAAGCTGGCCGCCTCCAGGCATGAGGTTGGGTGGCACACCGTACATTGGCATCGCCGAGGGATCGGCCAGCCCGCCCATCATCGGAGGGAGACCGCCTGCGCCGGGAGGCATCTGCCCCGTGACCGTCCCGGTTCCCTGATCCTCCTCAGCCTCGTCCAGCGGCAGCCTCTCGTACGTCGCATTCGCAAACGTGGACGCGATCACCATGACCGGCCCCGCCGTGGTGAGCGCGCCGACCACGCTTCCTCCGACCACTTGCCCTTGACCGCCGGCGAGGTAAACGGTTAGGCCGGTGGAGCCAGGCGGAGCGGGGCCCGGCAGGAACGTGCCGGTGAGGGACAGTATCTCGAAGCGGCCGCGGAGGGCCACGACAGTGCCGGGCGCGGCCGGCTGGCGGAGGACGACATCGGCCACGGTCCCCGCGCCGCTGAGCACGCAGACGCCGCGCTGCCTGCGGCGCGCGAAGTGGGCGATGGACTCTGCGATGTCGGCGCCACCAGCCACCTCCATGACGTGGCTGCGCAGCGCGTTGGGGCTGTCGCGGGTGACGAAGATGGGCGGCTTGGGTTTGTTCTTGGATCCCGGGGGCCGTCCGCGCGGGCGCCGGTTCGCTGCAACCACCGCGCCCTCCTTGGGCTCGCCGTTTCCGTTCTCGCGGTTGTCGCCTCCACCGCTTCCGCGGCTCTGCTCCCCGTCCTTGGGCGCTGCCATGTCCTGGCTGCTTGGGTTTACCTTGTCGAGGCCTGAGGAATCAAGCGGCGGCGCCTCCGTGGTCACCGGGAGACCCAGCCGCCCGTCGTCCCACCACTTGTTCGCCAGCTTCTCTACCTCTACTTCTTCTTCCTAACTGCTTTGCAGCTAGCTTCTCTTAATCAGTTTGCTTCTTGCCCTACACCTTCTTAATTTGCGCATATATACAACGATTAAACAAGCTTCATGTCAAGAAGAGAAGAGAAGAGGGCGTGTATACTACATATGTATTTACACAAGTAGTACATGGTTAATCGTAAGGGGGATCAGCTCGGCGTTAGTGATTGCTTTGATGAATAATTGGATGGAAAAAAGGGGAGATGAAATTGATCTAGAGAAAAGGAGTAATTGTACCGTATTTGCTGTGTGAAATTGTAGATCGTCGGTCAACTTGAGGAAGACGACTAGCTCCTCCTCTCCATCGTACCTCCTTAATTTGTGATCTTGTTGCTCCTTTTTTTTATCTTGCTATGTGATTACTGGCTGCTCAGTGTTATATACGGGGGAAAGGGAGAGAGGATAAGAGAAGACTTGTAAGGAGGGTGAGCGTATGATGGGTACATTGTAGTTGTACTCGTTCTAGATCAATTTGTTCGCATCAGTGTATATATAATATAATATGTATGTCTACATGGCCTCCCATTGAAAAAGCACCAAAGGAAAACAAAAAAAAAAGGCTACGCGCACCCTCTTGGTGTACATATGTTTACGGCGGTAACGTGGTGGGGAGTGGAACTTGGAGAAAAAGAAGTTATGTATCTTTTTGTATGGACCACACTGCAGCAAATTATATATATAAATATTTTTAAAAAAAGTTATCTTGCAACCAAATGAGAAGTGAAATATTACCTCGATCGATCCCCAACCAACCGGTTAATGTATTATCTGTATACTCATTTTCAACGATTGATTCAATAATGCCATGGTTATGAAAACATATATATATGCCACCTCCTTTGATCGGATGAATGGTCATTATCCTCAAATTAAAGCGTATAAATCCATTGTCCACAGACAAGTTTGTCTAGTAGATTTTATTTCTAAAGTTTATGTACGTATTAGTTATGCGGTACACTCAACTCCATAGTAAATCATGTGTCACTTGACTAGATGGCACAGCCTAGAATGAATAAATAAAATTTTACATGAGGACACTAAAATTAGTTGTTGCTTAACTAGTAGGGGTTTGCAGTGAATTTATAAAGATATTAACTCATCATTAGTCACCTTACAATTTCTTTTAATTGTAGCTTCAACCGTGCAATCTCTAGCGAACGTCTGGAATAAAGAAAAGTAACAGGGATATGCATATTAATTAATCGAAGGGCCTGTTTGAGAGAGCTCCACCAGCTCCAGATCCACGAAAAACATCTCCACTCCACGAAATTTTACCCAAACGCTCCAGCTCCGCGAAATCTAAATCCACCAAAATCCTGGATCTGAGGGCCAGATCCATGGATTTCATGGAGCTCCTCAAGGGGTGCTCCACCGTAGAGTTGGGTGGTAATTACCCACCAATGCCACTGGTTACACACCCCATCCCACCAAAAGTGGCCATTCCCACCAAAACCTCAATTTCGTGGATCTGGAGCTGCTGTACAAGCCAAACACTCCATGGTGGGATCCCATATCCACGATAGAGCTGCTCCATGGTGGAGCTGCTGCTCCAGATCCACGTTTTCAATGGTGGAGCTCTCCCAAACAGGCCCGAAGATTAGACAGTTCGCAGGATTGAAACAAGTTGCTTAACCTACGAGGTCTATCATCTTTTTTACTCTAATGGTAATGCTAGAAGGACATATGTGCTTGCTTGCCAATTGCCAAGCATATATGTGCCGTTCAGATTTTGAAATATTGTGTAACCTTTAATTGGTGTGATGTTGGTGAGATTCGTGTTTTAACTAGTTAGTAAGTAGCGCATTAGGTAGGAGGGAGGATGTTGGAGATTAGGGCTCCTTGCAAGATCGCATGCATTGCATACATGGATCGATGGATCTCTTGTTCCGTTTCATGCGCTAGCTCTAACATAATACCATTGCGTGCGCTTTAACTTGTGTACGTACCCGGCTGCATGATTGCTATATATACCATGATTGATGCATGCATGACACGTTCTCTGATGGGTGCAAAGGTTGATTGGGGATTGCTAGTTAGATCATTATTTCTGGTGCAACTTCCTTGCTTGATAAATGGATGCTCCCCTTGATGACATTCAAGGAGTATATATGTTGATCACAATATAAGAAGTGTATAAAAACAAGGCCGGGCTTAGTACGTCCCAGGTGAAAGATCCACCAACCTGTATTCAGATGTCAAAGCCTATATAGACAAGTAGTACTCCACAATATATGCAGCGGCATTTGTTTAATGTTTGGTCGATCGGATCATATAGTATACGCTCATCCATAGATTAATTAATCTACTTCAATAGTACTGTTACGTTGTTGATTAAAGCATTTAAACACTTCCAAGAATCTCTATTTCATTAGCTAAACTTTTGAAGAACCATGCTCAAAATATCAATGGTTCACTTGTGTTCAACAATTGACAATCATATCGAGTTGAAATTTGTATTTGCGAAAGTTTACGTTTTACCTCTTATGCATCTTTGCCAGGCAGTGTTCTGACCTGTTGGCGGTGGTCTGATTAGCCGAGTGTCAACGGTTTGACCGTTGGTCAGCCGCTGGTGTGACCGGCCATGCATGGTGGCGGTCATACCGGGGTTATGGTGTGACCGGAAAATAGTTCACAGTAGCTATTTTTCAAATAGCGTTTTTCAAGTGTTGCGCTTGGGGTTGTGGCGGTCAGACCGGCCTTTGTTTGGTAGTTTAACCAGCCTGGTGGCCACGATCAAACCACTCCTCTGTTCTTGGGGTGGAACGGGGTGGTCCTACCAACCTGGGCTTGATGGTCTGATCGGTGCTGGTGGCAGTGTACTGGGTGAGTGCACTGTGATTTGTGGTTTGGTCCTAGGGGATTAGGATTAGTGGTATAGGTGCATTCATGATGCATGAAATGTGTTTGAATTAACGTGTGTCGACTTATGAAGAACTTGTTCCTGGAAATAGTTTCTTGGTATTTGATGTGTAGGGTACTTGAAGGTAACCATGGTCAACGACGTGGACCAGGACTAGGCTTGGGTATGAGTTGAGGTGCGGTAAGGAAGTTGGACATGATGGTTAGGCTCAAGTGTGGCACTAGAGAAGACATGGGGTATTGAAGGGAAGATTCGAGCAACGGTTCATCGAATGGTATGGTTAGTGCAAGTGAGGCGTGGTGGGGGAAACCAACATAGAGAGACTTACCGATACATAAGCCAATGGTGAACCTACGCGTTGCAAATATAGAGATTGCTTGCAAAGGAGGAGATGACTATGAACTAGACTCAGGAAAGAGCAGGGGCAAAGAGAAGGGGGCGAGCAGGGGCTTGGCCCCCCCCCCCAACTGGCCTCCCGCCTCCCATGGTCCATGGACCCCCAACACCAACAGCCCAAGTGCCCAACTAAAGTACTGAATGAACTATGAAGGCCCAGCCTAAATATGCAATGCACCAATGCCAAACTGGCCACATCATTAATACAAATTATCTAGTCCGCAGCATGACTCTTTAGCTCCCTTTGACCCTTTCAACAAATGATTGGTTGCCTGGCCAACTAAACCGACTGCAGTCTGTAGGATATCCAAGGACCAAGGTTAGGTCGGATTGAAGAAAGTTGGTGCTCATCTCCAAGAATCCGAGATATATGCGCTCATGCAAGCCGTAAGTTTTTCAATTTTCAGCACTTTCGCATTTTTTGTTTGGGAATCAGAACAAATGAAATTTGTTGTGTCTTACTTCCACTGACCACTGCTGAAGCCTAAAATGAATTAGCAGGTGCTGCAGGTGGATCATCGGATGTAGATTACAGTGACACGATAGATTATGGAGAGTTCATTGCCGCCACTTTGCATATGATTATTTGAACAACTGAACAAGGCAAGGTATTGCTGCTGTGCTGCAAGCCTGTAATCTATATTTCGGTAACTCAGTTCTTAGTTTTACTTGTTAGTTGTTAGGAAGAACATTATACAATCTATATTATGCAAAAATTGTGTGCAGATGGAGTTCTAGTTTCTTATTACTCCCTCCTTTTAACAAGACATCAATTATGAAGAGGAAAACAATAGATAGTTTTTTAAGAAATTGGGTAGTAGTTTAGGCTCCCAACCTGATGCTGAAACTTCTACGCCTATTGATGATGTGCAAGCTCCTTAGTAGAACATCTCTAATCCTACAGATGTGCAAACTTCTAACCAGAATGTACAAGCTAGAATTGGATCCATTTCATATGAGAGAGATCCAGGTAAATGTCTTCAAATGTGGGAGCACCCAGGTATACTTGGCTCTCCATGTTCAATTCTTGGTTCTACCCCTAGGAAAGAGGTAAGGTCTATGGTCAACGTGAAGCTATTTTGGTAAAGAAACCAAAATACCAGAAGCGGTAAAGGGACTAAAACCATGACGCTTGGAGGGTGTTTGGAGAGCGATTTAGGTCAGGAGGCATTGAGGAGGCTAATTGGATGGAAGCTTGCTCCTTAGCCAGTTAGGGCTTATGCACTTTAAAAAGCATGCATAAGTCATGTGTTGAGTGTAAAACCTGATGTGTGTGTGTTAACGGGTTTCTCCGATTGTGCTAATGGATAGTATCTATTAAGGTTAGATATGAGCTAGTTGCCTCATCTATTTGAGTGGGGGTGGAGGCATGTTAAAAACCAACTAACTCATCCATTCTTTAGGATTTATGAGAGAGGCTTCCAAGGGAGAGGAGGCTTTTGGTGTGTGTGCTCTTGGATGAGAGAGCTCTATCCTCCATGGTAGAGTGGGTGTAAAACATTCATTTACATGTTGCAATAGATCAATCCTCTTCATCGTACATGGTGTGTTCTTGATTTTGTTGGTTTTGCTCTTGTTTTGGTTGGAATTTTTGCTCCCTCTTCCTTCCTCTTAATTTTGTTGATTCTAAAGATGTGTAAGTGATGGAGATGCCTCGTGAGAATTATATGTCATCCATCTAGAGACTAGCTATAGCAAGATCTTGGGTTTGGCTTGGTTTGGCTTGATTTGAAGCACTTTTTGTGAAATCATGATCCTAGGGTTTCAGCTTAGAATCTTTGGGTGCTCTAACTTGTTAGAAACCTATCTAGAGACATCTTAGTCATCCCTAACTCACAAGCAAGTCATAACTTGAGTTTATGAGTTTTGCTTGATTTTAGTACAACCTTACTTGTCTCAAAGAAAGGTTGAAACTTTGCTTAAGATCCATATGGTCCTTAGATGGATTAGATTTTTACTATCCTTCGCAAAGTATGTGCAAAGTATCAAGTCATTTGGATTTGTATTTTGAGAGTTGCACACTTTTTGGTTTTGGCTCAAGCTGATTTTCTATTCTATGAACAAGGTTGCGGTCATTCCACCCTAGGCCTACGATACTACCGATCATATTGGCATTCCTCCAGTGGTCAGACCGCTTGGCTGCAGTACTACCGACCCTAGAGTTTAAACTTGGTTTTGCTTTCGCCTTTATATGAGTTCTTTGGTGGTGGCTTAAATTGATCTTCCTAGCTTCTAATAGTTAGTTGTGTGAAAGTTTTGGAATATGATTTAGAGAGGTTGAAATTGAAGGCATCATTTACCCCCCTCCCCCTCTAGGTGCTATCTTGGGTCCTACAACTTTCCTTAAGTCAACTACAATATCTAGGTTGTATCGTAAGGGCACTCCCAACTGTCCAATTTACTTGATACTTAGCCTATGCATGTCAACTTTTTTGTGAGGTGGAAGAGAAAAAGGGAAGAGAGAGAAGAAGCTTGATACCCATGCAAGTATCAAACCTTTTTAGAAAACCAATAAATTAGTAGGTCTTCTTCTCCAAAGTAGTCATTTTCAATCATCTAGATACAAACTTTAGTAAGTAGCTAAAGATATAAACTATTAGGGTGGTACAAACTATTAAAGTGGTTATATCTAAATTTTCATCTAACCATTCTCTTTCCTCTAGTAACAAGCTATAGTATAAGTTATGGGAACGCCCTAAGTTACTGACAAGCAGATTGTTCCCTGAGAAATATTTTGTCCATGCAAAAAAAGTACCACTCTTAATCTTGAGCTATTTACTAAGGGGGGACAATGCAAACATATATACTCAGCATATTTTTCCAAATGCGCATGTTGCTACTTCATTAATATGGTCTAAAACAGATGTTGTTTTATCAAGTTTGTTTTAGTAATATTTATTTCAGTTTGTCTAGGCAGTATATTCTATCTGGTGTCCATAGGGGCAGAACCAATGTAGATCCATTAGGGTCACGTGAACCCAATGAGACCCAACTTATCCTGTATATCCTCTTGCTAATTACCCTTAATTAGTGGGTGGGCAACATATTTGCATGGCTAGACTTATTTCAAAATTTGTAATACCAAATGATATAATTTAGATGATTGAGAATATATTTATGTGGCTAATTATATTTTAAGACATCTTAAAAATTGAAAATGATAGTAAAACATTAAAAGAAAATACAACTTGAGAAATGTAATTGAAGTATGATCTTTAATGGAAGAAAATCATTGAGCATAATAAGTTATTAGAGTTATTAGAAACGTAACGACTCTCTATCATGCATACCCATATTCTTCCTCCATCAGTTACACCTTTACAAAATGTATGCATACACATGCACATCTATTTAATTTCAAACAATGTGTTGATTACATGTGCGACAAGTTATCTTATTAGTTTATATGGTATTAGAATATCTTGCTTACACATATACCGATGCACCATATGTGACCTACCTTGAATTTATATTCTCTCACACATCGACTGCCTCACCGAACCATGTGTCTTCTATCTCTTCTCACTACCATAGCTTTTTTTACTTCAACCCCCAACAACACCGCAACACCCGAGTCATACGGTCCGGGAGCACATGATACCCCTGCATCACGTTGCTGTGGTCAAATACGGTAGTGGTTGAGCAAGGCAGTGGTCGAACAGGTAGTGATCGAACATGGGTGTGATTGAAAAGTGACGGTGGTTGAAAGCGGTTGCGGTCGAAAGCGGAGGTGGATCGAAAGCAAAGGTGGCCGAAAGTGGCTGCGGTCAAAAGCGGAGGTGGTCAAAAGCGTGGTCAAAAGCGGTAGCGGTCGAAAGTAGAGGTCGTCGAGGGACGCAGTGGTTGAAGGTGACTGTGGTCGAACAGTCGTGGTCGGAGTGGCTACGGTCGATGCGGGGGTATCATGCTCTCCCAGACAGTATGACTCGAGCGTTGTAGTGCTGAGGCACATGACTGCATATGCGTCGGTCGGCCGAAGTCCTGCGCTTGGGGAGAGAACCAGAAATGACATTGCATACATCTAAGGACTACTTTTAGTATTGTTGTGCTGTATAGGGCCAAAAATACCCAAAACTCCTTGGATTCCTGGATTTGGCCTGCGTGCCGATGTTACGTGCTTATTAATTGGTAGTAGTGCAGAGCACGACGGACTTGTATGATCGACAGAAATGCTAATTTACAGATATCCTCAAGGACTAGGGCAAATCCTTAATTACACCATGAGGGATAGAAAGTTCTAAAGAGTAAATAAAGAGAAAGGCAAATAGTCAATTTTCCCTCTTAACTAGTCACCACTAATTTAACTAGCAGGCAAATTAGCATTGCTTAATTGACAATGTAATATCAGAAAACTAGAGAGAAAAAACTAAAACATTAGCTAGAATCTTGTTAAGTAAATACACTAAACATACAGGTATCCATTATATGGGCATGTTCTTTTTGGCTGAAACTTATGGCTTTTGGCTACAGCTTGTGGTTTTTGGGCTGTTCGTGCGAGAGATTATAGAGTAACAGAAACTCATGTGCGATTTTTGCCGATATAAATGAAGTCGGTATAGTATGTACTATAATTAACTAGTAGACTCTATTTTGAAAAGATACTCCGTTTAAAAACTAGTTATTATAGAAAAATTAAAAAACAGTTTTTATAAGCTGAAAATAATATGGCCATATTTCGAACCGACGGGAGCGAGTATCTTCTAACAACCGAGCACAATTTTAATGGAAGATCAATTGTACTTAGTATCTTCTGGCTTGGTTACTTTAACAGGTACGTTAATGGACAGTGATTGCCCCGATTTTTCAAGATAATAGGCTTATTATTTATGACTTCCTCTGAATAAAGAAACGAGATGGTTTCTTCGTCACTATTTCAAAATAATTTATTGAACAATATTTTTAAAACGACTTAGTAATTTATCGATATTTAATTTATTTATACGAATGTTTGTACTAGAGTTAAAATCTATAACCCTTTCATCGCAGCCGATAAAAGCGCAAAAGCAAGCACAGAATAGGGCATTTTGTAGACGAACACGTAAGTGATCCAACCAAATGCGAATGCACAAATTGAACTCCTGGAGCCAATAATCGACCGAACCCCACTACGAGGATAGTTTATTGGTAATTGCGCCTATAAATTAAGCTAGCTAGCTCGCTCGCTCGACTGATGTTACACGAACATGCATGCATGTCTCGCGCGATTAGTAGTTAACTTTAATCCCCAGTTAATATAAAAGTGAGGAGATTCCATTTGGCTTGGCTAATGGTGGTCCTAGGCACAAGTTGCGAAGAAGTACCACTAGTATACTACTCCAGTCCACTATATATTGACGTCGATCGATCGATCGCTTAACCCTGCAACCAGCTAACCAAACAGAAAGAGGATCCATCCCGGCCGTCATCATCATGCATGCTACCCCTTAGCTTGTTTAATTAATTAATTTAGGGTTGGAGGCCAGATTAGAGCAAGGTTTAATTTGGTCCTTAACGCGACACGCGTGCACATGCCAAAAGCAACACAACATACTAGAACTGCTCACGACGTATCGCATGTTACACTAAAATATATATTGTTTTGTGATTTATTGCTATATACTACTATAGAAACTAGCGGTTAAAGTGATACCTCATTAGAGACCGTGCTAAAATATACAAAATGACTTATATATTTGCAGTCGCGGAGAGTACTCTTCCGTGAGAGATTCGTGAGGTTCAGAAGTGGATATGGAGGAGCTTGTCGCTAGTCCTGCTCTGCAGCGCAGAAAGTAACTGCGTATGCTAGTTCATCCAGTTTGTCCGGAAAGTTTTGTCAAGGTCGAACACTGTAGATGATTACTCCAGCTTGAGCTAGCAACTCATCTACGAATGCTGCGCTGGTCACGAACGAACTCACTCCATGAACACGCAGGCAGGTTAATTAGGATCGACTTACTAGTAGTGTGGTTAGCTTTTGTAAGGGTAGCTTGCTTTTGGATGAAAGATTGAAGATTGATTAGTAATTGCTTCCTCGCGAATGTGAATGGTGGAGAGGAAAGTAACAGGGGGAGGCATAGATTAATGGTTGCTTCGGCGCAACTAGATCGGGTGATCTAAGCTTTGTTAACCTATTCATGACCACTACTGTGAGTTACTAATAAAATAAAAACTGCAACCTCAATTTTCTTTCAAGACCAGTAACACCACCTATATTGTGTTTTTTGTTAAGATGAGGCAACAGTAAACTATTAGCCTAGCCTATAGGTAGCCAGTCAACAACAACTCAAGACTTGTCCATTTGATTCATCCCAAGCTAGATCAATTTTGACCCGTGGGTCAAACTAACCTAGCTAGATCTATCAGTTTTTACTTGAGCAGTGATCGCCTGGCCAGCTCCTTACTGATCACACAAACATGAAAAGCAGGGTCACGAACCCGTGTTAGCTAGCTGGTCTTGTTTTGGTGCTTTCAGAACTTGAGATTAGATGTACAAGTACTAACCGTCTGAACTTATTATCACGTAGTAATTATCTGAATCACCGATCTGATTCTAGCTTCGAAACCTACATGGGGATGCATGGGGTCCGTCCTCATCACGCATGGCACTCGCACCAGATTCACTGATCACCATGGTGACTTTCAACTAGTTGCAGTTGCAGGTGCAAGGCATCTTCCAAGTACTCTCAATGCATAGTCAAAGCATCGCATGCTGAATTTAATCCCGGATGCTAGCTTTAATTCCACAGATGAAAAAAAGGGAGAGGAGGAACTAACTTGACATTAGTGCAGCACTGAGTACAGAGAACATGCAGACTGCAGGGTTAGTAGGTATGTACTCCATCGTCTACTCATAAGTCAGACCACACCTTTGCTTTGTTGGCCATTAATCAAGTTTGACGGTAACGTTCGTCAGGCCAGGTCCAACTAAAACACAAATAAGGATTCTCTCTCTAGATCAGCGGCTTGCCTGCGTTACCTGTATGCTTAAAAACGAACCTTTGTAACACGCTGGTATTTGTTAGTATCAAATTATGCCAACGGTTCTTTTCTATTTATCTGCCATAAGATTCCTCTCTAATTACCTCCCTACCATCAATTATCTTTGGATATTATCTAAATTCGAATTAAAACAACAAACATGAAAAGGGACCACCTTTGTTGGCCTTCATGGCCCACTACTGTAGCTAATATAGTCACAGGGGCAGAGCGCACAAGGGTTTCTTGCCCTGCCCTGTGCACTGCAGCCATTGTCTAGCTAGCTGCCATTGTCCATGCCTGCTGCTTCTTGGTGCCCCGCGTGTGTCATGCTGTGGCCGTCCTCACCTCTTGGCTGCACGCACTGCCCGGCCGTACGTGGTAGCGACTTCAGCTTCTGCGGCAAGGGCTTTTGCTGCCGCTGATCGACTACCATAACAGGACCATGGCAGCATGCATGTGTCGCTGCGTTGTCCGGTGGGCAATCGGGGCTGTAGCATGGAGGGCTTAGATGGAGATCAACGATTCTCTTTGCGGGCGTAATCGTCATGTGCATTATTCACGCAGGCAATCCCCCCCGTAGTATCATTTCACACCCTCCGATCTCCTTTTCATTCGTTTCAACTTCTATTCTATGTTTAGCCGTCCTTTGACATTAACTCACGTTACATTATCCCGTAGTAATAACTGCTTATTAGTTATCAACACAATATTGTAGGTGTTCACACCCTACTTAGTGTGTCTTGCAGTTTATTTGTTATGTCGGCAATTATTATTGTTGGTCACATTACTGATTACTTAGATAAATTGTCACTTGGATCATCTTAGTGTTCTATATTATCATGGTAACATGAACGGGTAACTAGAGGAGGATAGTCAATAACAGTGTTACTGGATCCCCACCTAATCATTGGTTCGATAATTAACTCTATGGTTTTAGGAATCAATATATTTTATTACTGGATAACTTGGTGGAAGAAATGTGCCTGGAGTACACGGTTGGATAGTGTGTTGATGATTTTCTATCATGATTAATGATTAAGGAGTGGTCGAAAAACCAACATGGTCGAAGACCAATGAGTGGTCTAAAATCGACGTGGCAGATAACTTGAGTGTTGTCGCAAACCCGAGTGTTCGAAGCAAGGTGAAACCCGACCGGTGTGATCTACGACTAGTGAGTAGTCAAAAACTAAAGTGGATTCAATCTAGTAGCTGCGGTACCAACCCGAGTGTTCAAAGCAAGAGAGATGGGTTGGATGGGATTTTTACATTTGTCTCCATACCAACCGCCTTTTATAGGTGGACAATCAGACACCTAACCCTTTGTGGATTCAATCCACTATCTCAATGGGGGAAACCCGTTAATCCCACAAAACATCGGGTTTTACTTTCTCATATACACGACCTAAACCACTTAGGCCAACGTTGCAGTTTCATACACTGCCAATTTTTCTGTATTGGGAAATTTATCAAAATACCCCTCTACCGTTTTCTATGAAGCTTCCCTTGTGTATGACGAGTACCCGACTTCCTTGACCTCATAGGATCTCGGCTCCTCCTTGAGCCTAGTCCTAGTCCATCTTACCATTGACTGTCATGTTCACCACCAGCAGCTCCCGCTCCGGTTCCTCGTCGCCCCGCCTTGCAACCACCCCGCATAGCCTCAGCCATCTTCAGCATCTTCTTGACCGTTCTGGACCTCAGCACCACTCTATGCCTAGTCCCGGTCCTTCAACGCCTCGCCACGACCAAGCTCCGAAGCCCTACAATCAATACAAACAAGCAAACCATCATGTAACACCGCACAATACACAAAGTCATCACCATGCGAAAATGTATGCAACCAACTCACTGATCCTAAGCTTAGGACCAAACAATAACCCCATGCACACATGTAACAATCTAGATCAATCAAACACAACTCACAATTCAAAAACATCAAAGATCAGATCTTGGACGAAAACCCATTATTTGGCCAATCCATAGCTAGTCAAACTACTAGCCCTCAGGTGATCCAACCGCTAATCCCAACCGGTCAGACACGAGTACTCGAGTTACTTTAAAGGAAACAATAATTGAAACACTCGAAGCCTACGAGTACCGACTGTGAGGCCTTCAACAACCGATCGCAAAACCTATGACAATAGATCACAAATTCTACAACTACCAATCGCAAAGTCTATGACTACCGATCGCTAAGTCTACGACCACCGATTGCAAAGTCTATGGTTATCTATTGCAAAGTCTATGACTATCAATCGCTGTCTAGGACTATCGATCACCGAGCACCAACCAGGTACTGAAACTACAACCATCCGAGGTCATTCTGCCGTGCTCAACCTGCTGTGGTCGATCTGCCGATCGGACTGCCCACCACAAGGCCGTTCGAACCGCATAACACAAGGCCGATCGGAATCCATGCCTCTGACTACCTTCTGTGGTCGAAGCAAACTGCCTAAACAAACTGTAATCGTTGCAAAAATACTTAACCACTACATGAAATTTGTAATGGTTTATGACAACATTAATCAGGATCTTCTCACATGGTCCTTCATTAATTTCCAAGGATTGATCAGCACAGTACAATGGTATAAATGATTCTGTCAGTAATTTGACCAATTCAATTAATGTTTAGGTTGTGATTTTTTGGGGCACTCAGTTTAGCGATGGATTATGGTTTTTTCTCTGTAACTGATTTATTTTTCAATGTAGCCAATGGTGGCTTATTTGATGTAATTAAATTTATAAAAATTTAAAAAAATAGAAAAACAGGTTAGCCCATCATAGATAATGCAAAGGAAAACGGGAAAAAAGAAAAGAAAAAAGCCCCCAAAAAGTTAGAAAAAGACGAAATTCAGAAATAGTGAATTAAAAATCAAAAAGTTAGAAGTTGAAATTGAAACGATCAGGTCCTACAGAGACATGCACGTACATACATACACTAGCGCAGTTTCAGGAACAGTACTAGTGATACATAAGGTCGTAACTCCATAAAAGAAAGAAAGAGAGATATATCACCATGCATGGAACCAAGCCAATATGCAACATGATGAGTGAGTATCATGTAAATAATTAAAGCTAGCTAGGTGAGGTTGAGGCATGCAGCTGCATGTAAAAAAGAGTGGTACGAGTGATCGGTGCAGACTCAGACATGTATCCCGAGGCTCGACCTTGTTCAGCTAGAGTTTACATGCATGTCCGCGTACTGTTCCTTGGTGCAGAGAGAAATTAAACCGGGCGGCCCCCTTGACGTGCAGCAGTGTACTACATAGTAAATAATGGAATGTGGACAGCAGAAGAAATTCAGACAAGATCGATTGCAGTCAAGAGAGGGGAAACTAATGCATGATCCATGGAACCCATGGTGATGCATGAGAAGTGCATTTTAAAAGAAAAGAAAAAGGGAAGATGAAACTGCAAAATCAACACCAGGCAGGCATGGGACTCTAGAATTTTAAATGAAACTGCAAGATCAACGATGAGGCAAACCAACCCCGGTTCATGGCACTCAATCCTGAAGGTACATGCATGTTGATCGAGCATAAGTATGCAGGCAGGAATATATGGATGCATGGAATGGAAGGTCGCTCACTCATTTCCTTCCGCGGCCCCCATCTCTCTCTGCCTCTGCCTCGTTTCGTTTGAGATAGTTACTATCCGTGCGTTGCAACGAAACTTATTAAATATATAAAGAATTATATTATAGAAAGGAGTTACTCTGATCGGTTGAAAAGTGAAGAATGGTAAGAAGTTAAGGAAATAGAGTGGTTGAAGGAGAATAAACATATAAGCACCAACTCATTTTTTTTATAGTAGTAAAGATGTAGAAAGAAAAATGTTGCTTGGTGGGCTTCAATCTTGAAACGGCCCAATACAGCAACATGGCAGTTGTTGAATCACGCTCGCACTGACACGCACCCGCGTCCGGCGATCGCCGGCGTCCGAGCGGGGAGATCATCATGACCCGAGCCCGACTAGAGAGATGCTGCCACACCAACCTGCAGCTGCAGGTCAGTCCACCGCCCCCCTCCCTCCTAGCAGATCGAGGTCCAAGAGTCTGTCTGCCAGCCTGCCTGTCAAGCCCACCATGAACTGCACCTGTTCGACGGAATGCCTAAGCAGACCGTCAGTTTTTATTTACTGTATAAAACATGGTCCAATTGCTTAGGATGTTGCGTACCAAATCACCTAACGCTTTTAGCATTCTAGCCCTCTTCTTCTGTTTCAATGGATTCTGCCCTGCACTTCGGAACTGCCCCCCTTGGTACCTGCGGACTGCAGTCCCCATGGAGCACGGGTATCTAACTGTTGAATTGCACGGCATTGCCTTCCATGAAACAAGGCCCAATTCTGAGTCATGCCTCACACTGATGCCACTAAATAGATCATCTGTCAATCATTCTTCCCTGGTGTAATGATTCATGGAAGTAATTAACATGCATGATGCGAACAAGAATCATTATTTCCCATCGTGCTCCGACTTGGGAGTCTCTGTAAGCATCACTTCAATCCTAACTTCCAGTCCGTTCAAAAAAAGGCGGAAAAGGAACTTGAGAGAAGCTCAGTGAACTTCACGACAACATGATTGTTATGTACTCTCACAAAACTCGAACGTCTGTCACGCTTGCTTGTTGTTTTGTGCCCTCCACTTTCATACGCACTTTAGTTTTACTTTTGCAATTGATGTGCTTCTTTTTCAATCCCAAAGATGAGACTATGCCATATCATCCCTATCTTTTGAAAAACAGAAAGAAAAGGGAGGCTATGAACGTTTGTCATGTGGGTTGACAAACCACAGAATTTACTGTGATTCCGTAACCATCAGTGTATTTTCTCCATTCCACTAGAATCAAATGACAGTCTTGTAGATAATAAACAAGAGGGAAAAAACCATAGCTTGGTCTTGCATTCTTGCTCCTTATATATTTGGTACCATCGGTGGCTATCATTTTTATTTTCTGTAATTTCTTATGTTCTTGGTAACTCTGGATTTTTTTTTATAAAACATGCTGCTCGCTACTTAGGAACATTTCAGGATTTCAATATCTCTGACTCTTGCTAATTCACTACAACTATAAAAGCACAATGTTGTACCATGGCTATAACCGTAGGTGCAGGGTGCCCTTCTCCTTGGGAGACACAACACCAAGAGAGCTTGAGAGAGAGAGCTAGTGGTAAGAATGAGTGCCTCTGGCCATCTTATACCCCTCTTAGGGGTTTATATATATGAATGGGATAGGAAGGAAAATTCTCATGCTACCCCTTGATAATTACAAAAGGTGAGGGTACATTAGTGCATTCCCTAATGCTACTAGGCCTGTTGCAAGGCCCCCAGCCCCTGTCCCCCGACAGCAAGCGCGGAGGTGCCGATGGGCGAGCTGATGCAACTAGTAGCTCCAGCCACCGGGGGTGTGGACGTTGTAAACCTCCCATAGCAGGGTTCTTTCACTGATCATGACGTGGTCATGGCAACGCATGGAGGTGTAGCCAGGTACGGGGCCACCCCTCCGAGGCGACGGGTACAAGGGTGATGGAGTCCACTGACGTAGCCAAAGGCACCACGTCGAGGTGGTGCGTCGGACGTGGGCAAAGAAGCCTTACGCCAGTGCCGTGGCCGTCCTGCCGATGTCTGGTCTTCGACACGGGCGACGCTGAGGCAGAGTCGTGGGTCGAGCCGCCCCTCCGAAGTGATGCTTACGGGGAGGACGACAAAGCCTTGCGACACAGCCGGAGCCGGCCCGTCGAAGTCGAGCCTTAGATGTGGGCGACGAAGTCCCACGCCGAAACCGGCGTGTGCTCGCCATCCCCATTCTTCAGACAGGTGTCAATCGGACGGGCATCGACGAAGGGGGCAGAGTCACGACCTGGAAGTGTCGGATGGGGGTCGACGAAGTCCCAACTAGAAGTTACGACTACGAACTTGTTGGTGAAGTCCCGACCACGAGGTGGTCGGACGAAGTCACAACCATGAGATCATCGAACGAGCGTCTATGACCACGAGGTTATCAGACGAAGGCACAACCACGAGGTGTTCGAAGGAAGTCGCAACCACGCGGTGGCCGAACGAGCGTCTACGATCACGAGGTGGTCGGACGCGTTGACGAAGGTACGGCCACATAGTGGTAGGGCAAAGTCGATGGAGGGACGAAGGCTTCGAAACACGTGCTCTATCTCCCACCGTTCGGACTTGGCATCGACGAAGGCGGCAGTGAGATGAAGCATTGAAGCGCGCACTTCGTCCCACCACGAGGTGGTCGGATGAAGTCACGACTACGAGGTCGACGAACGAGCGTTTACGACCACGAGGTTTTCGAACGAAGTCATGACCATGAGGTGGTCGAACACGTCGATGAAGGTACGACCACAAAGTGGTCGAGCAAAGTCAGTGGAGGGACGATGGCTTTGAAACACACGCTCCGTCCCCCACCGTTCGAACTTGGGGTTGACGAAGGTGGCGGCGAGACGAAGCCTTGAAGCGTGTGCTCCGTCCCACCACAAGGTGGTCAGACGCGTCAACAAAGGTACGACCACATAGTGGTCAGGCAAAGTCAGTGGACGGACGAAGGCCCGAAACGCGAGCTCTATCTCCCACCCTTTGGATTGGCGTCGATTAAGGTAGTGGCGAGATGAAGCCTCGAAGTGCGCGCTCCGTCCCCCACCGCCCGGACTTGGCGTCGACGAAAGCAGCAGTGAGATGAAGCCTTGAAGCACACGCTCCGTCCCTCACCGTTCGGACTTGGCGTCGACGAAGGCGGCAGTGAGACGAAGCCTCAAAGCACGCTCTTTGCCCCCCACTGTTCGAACTTGGCATCGACAAAGGCGGCGGTGGGATGAAGCCTTGAAGCGCATGCCTCGTCCCGAACCGTTCAGACTTGGCGTTGATGAAAGCGACGGCAAGACGAAGCCTTGAAGCGCTCGCCCCGTCCCGCATCGTTCGGACTTGGCGTTGACGAAGATGGCAGCGGGACGAAACCTTGAAGCGCGCGCTCTGTCCCCCACCGTTCGGACTTGGCATCGACAAAGGTGGCGGCGAGACAAAGCCTTGAAGCGTGCGCTCCGTCCTACACAGTTCGGACGTGGCGTCGATGAAGGTGATGGCGGGACGAGGCCTTGAAGCGCGCACTCCATCTCCGCCCCCCACCATTCAGACTTGGTGTCGACGAAGGCAGCAGAGCTCGAACGACCACGAGGTGGTCAGACAAGCGTCTACGACCACTAGGTGGTTGGATGCGTCGACGAAGTTACAATCACGAGTTGGTCTGACGGAGTCGACGAAGCCACGACCACGAGGTTGTCGGACGAAGTCACGACCGTGAGAAAGTCAGACGGGCATGTATGACCACGAGGTGGTCAGACGAAGTCACGACTATGAGGAGGTCGGACGGGCATATACGACCACGAGGTGGTTGAACAAAGTCATGACCACGAGGCCCATGAACGGTACCGGCAGCACCGATGTGAAGTTCTTGCTCTGGGTGATCATGAAGGCCATGCAGCGGCTGCTCATGCCCTCATACACGCCGATGGTGCCAATGGCGAAGGCCGTGGAGCACCCACTGCCTTTCACCTCTCCGTCGCCCATGGTGGGCGTGGACACCACCATGGCCGTGACATACCGTCGGCGAGCTGCCTAACACACAAGGGCAAGAACAGAACAACAATGAAGACTACTCCCAAGAGATGTACATGTACATCTACACACCTCACGGTTCCTAGTTCCTCTACTACAGCAACATTAGTTAGTACTAAGGTCCTCCCCCATAAATTCTTAACGGATGTGCAAAGAAGTTAAGGCCGGCGAACGGACGCGAAGTCGACGAAGCCAGGCGCCTTGGTCAATGGCGTAAAGGCCGAGTGCCGTCGAGGCGAGTGGACGCAAGAGCCGGCGCCACCGCCGAGGAAGAAGCCGCAGCAAGTCGTAGTCAAGCAGCTCAACGTCTCCATTAGTACCTGTCCACTTTCTCGAGCCCTGCCTGTGTGCTAAATGGATGCATGCATGCAATACAAAGGCTAAACGGATGTAATGCCAGCATGGCTCACCTACAGAGTAGGCGCATCAACGCATGCCTCTGATATGGAGTACTAGCCTCATAGGCGCGGCGCCACGCCGCGCCAGCCACCGTATGCACCGAAGTAAAAGAGGCGATAATTTGTGAGGAGTTTTCTAAAAAAATCGAGGGCATATGCGTATTTTCAAAGAACTCAAAGGGCTTTTTCGTAAAAAATCAAGGATCTATACGTAAACAAACGAGGACCCGTGTGTAATTTAGAAAACCGCGGGGGGCTATCCTGCAAAGTGGAGGGGCTAAAAAAAACAGGTAGGGACCTTTTCGCGAGAACCGGGGACCTTTACGTAATTTCCGGAAAGCTCAGGGACTTTTTTGCAAAAAAGCTCACCAGGCCGTACCGAAATTGCTTTGCCACGCGCCGGCCGGAGCGCTCCAACGGGCGACGTGGCCCCTCTCGCCGCGCAGGAACCCCCCGGGGTTTGTATAGGGTATTATACGTATGACTCAAAAAGACTTGGACAACAACTTATCTGCACACTCGCTTCGGTAGCTATTGCTAAGCCTCCCATGGTGATGGTCTTCCTTCCTTGTGCAGCTTCTTGCGTGGTCTCCACGGACGGCGCCAACTATTGTAGCATGGCTACAACTGTGGGTACAGAGTACCCTTCTCCATGGGAGACATAACACCAAAAGAGCTGAGAGAGCTAGTGGTAAGAATGAGTGCATTTGGCCATCTCATACCCCTCTTGGGGGTTTATATACATGAATGGGATAGGATGAGAAATTTCCATCCTACCCCTTGATAATTACAAAAGATGAGGGTACATTAGTATATTCCCTAATGCTATTAGGCCTGTTGCAAAGCTCAGTCATTTGGAGCTGGATCACCCCCACAACACACAACCTTGTAGAATTTAAATAGTTCAAGGACGAATGGTGAAACTATGTCTTCTTTACCCTGCTTCATTCAACAATTTATTACAGGCCGCACTCTCTCATGAAACAATCTAATTCAGCTATTCGTGGCTTAGAATTTGATCCACTTTTGTAGGTAAAACTATATTCCCTAATGCTATTAGGCCTGTTGCAAGGCTCAGTTATTTGGAGCTGGATCACCCCCACAACACACAACCTTGCAGAATTTAAATAGTTCAAGGATGAATGGTAAAACTATGTCTTCTTTACCCTGCTTCATTCAACAATTTATTACAGGCCGTACTCATGAAACAATCTAATTCAGCTATTCGTGGCTTAGAATTTGATCCACTTTTGTAGGTTCTCATTTCCAAAACTGCTGGAAGTTGTGACTACCAAACACATGATCCTGTAACACCTCCGACTGGAAATCCTCAGTGTCATAATATCCATTCTTTCGCACATCTTCTTGCATATCAAGGGAAAACATGGTGCAAGAAGCGTTGCTTTCATCATTGAAGGAAGCTGTATAATCAGGTATGTATACACGTGAGTTGTAACTCTGAGAAGATTGCATGGAAGTGCAAGCCATAAGGTCATCTCCAAAGTAGCACTGACTCTCATTCTTTACAGAAGGACATGATTCTTCTGGCTGTGGCGTCCTAGCTTCCCCTTGCTGGTAGGCCATAAACTTAAAGTTGTCTTCTTGAGGGTTTGATATCAAAGAACCATTCGTGTATCCTTGTGATGCTTGAGCTTTGAGTGACTCCAGCTGTGCTTGCAGATTTACCACCTATGAGCACATTACATGCTGTCAGTTTTGCTAATTTCTTATGGTGCATTTAATTAGCAATTTTTCATTAAATGAACATCCAAGAATGAAGCCTATAAAAGATGCCTTCAATGGTACAATGGAAAAATAGCGAAATTGTTGAATTCTGTGCATCAAATAGTACTGTAAAACTCACTAACCTGCTGTTGCAGAGCAAATATGTGCGCGACACAACCATATATTGGGTCACGTAGCCTGGCCTGTGCCTCGTAGGAGATGGTGACTGCAGCCTCACAGCGGTCATTGACCGGGAGATGCAGGAGGAGCTTTGAGACATTGCTTGCACCAAAGACCTTATGAATGGCAGCAAAATGTGCAGCCCCTTGCTCATGGCAGAAGTATGGGGCAAAGACACACTCCTTCACACACTTCCTGCGGAGGAACTTGCATGCACCGCATGGAGAGCCAAACCCTGTCATTGCTTCGGCTTCCTGGTAACTGACGCTGGTATTATATTCTTGTTCCTTGCATCTTGTGAAGTGAATCATCATCCTTTCCCATTTATAAAGGCTACTCCAGCAGCGGGGTTAGCTTAGTCTGTTGAATACTTTATGTGACATGGTGTCCCTAATGGGCTACAGGTTTCATTATCCTATAACCCAGTTCCCAATTCTATACTCATTTGAGATTCCTTTCAGAACGACTCAAACGACAAAGGAGGTAACACTGACCCAACCCTTTTATGTTTGCTTCAGAGACCTTGTTTCACTATTGATTGTTAGATGAACTTATAAGTTGTCAAGCTTTTCCTTGTTTAACTTGTGTGTTAAACTTAGTAATTTATTTACGGGTCTGGTATCAAAAGGACATAACTTGAGAAATCGATGACACAAGAAGCAATGAACGAGCTTGGAAAAGTTGGTAGAAAGAACCAAAGAAAAAATTGTTTTTTATACATCTATACTTGTTCCCAAGCCCATGTGAAGTAGCTCACCACACTTAATACTGTGAGAACTAGGGGCGATCTAGGATTTTATCACGCCCCAGGCTTGAGAGGATCATATGCCATTATTATCTAAGTTAGAAGGGAAAGTTGTGCACTTGATTTACTTGGACTTACTCAGGCTTTACACCGATAAACATCGCACGCCTCGGACTAGAACTTAGGCTGTCCGGGGTGTGGATCTGCCCTTGGTGAGAACCTCTGATGATGTTCATACTACTCTGTTAGGGGGCCTACCGCCTAAAGCCTATAGCACTGTTAGCCTCATGCCCTCATGCCTTTCTAACTATACTTTTCTCTCTCTCTCTCTCTCTCTCTCTCTCTCTTTTTCCAATGAAACTTTCATAATAGGAACACCGGTTTCTTTGCTAGGTGTTTTTGTTACCGAGGCTTTGCTCATCTTTGTGAAAATCTAGCTGTGTCAGTTCTTCTGGTTGTTTATTGTCGGTGAAATCCTTCCTTCTTATGTGCATGCGTAGTTTTTCCTGTATCCAGCTATTGTCCCTGTTAGGAGTAGATATCGAGCAAACTCCTCATCTTATCGAGCTTTTCCTAAAATTGACATAGTTTGATTTAATATCATTTTACGTATAATTTAAAAGTATTTTTAGAAACGAGCTAACGAGCCGAGCTAAAGCAAAATTCAAATTCATTTGAAATAAACTCATTTTAATGTTTAACCAATTAACAAGTATAATTGAAGTAATTTTGAACCGAACCAACGAGCCCCATTAACGAGCTTTTTTTCCACCCATAGTCCCTGTCAAACCCTTAATTGTTCACAGAACAAAAAAGTGAAATCGTTTAGTATATAGGAATCAAGTATCGTCCAAAATTGACCATGTATTCTTTAGTGGCTTCAGCTTATTAACAGCTCATCACATGGTTGCAATCTGCAAGTTTCATTTTTTGTAATTCTGCTTGAATAGTTATAAATAATGCTTCAATCCAACTTCCCCCCCCCCCCCCCCCCGAGTGGAGCTTTGCTCGTAAAAAACATTAGTTAATATGGACTATCTTATGATTTCTTATCTACACAGAGTCCCTCTCTCAGGGAAGCATCATGTATTATTGATATGGTTTTGTTATAACCTATGCATACTTGTCTGCCACATAACCACTATGTTGTGCCTTGTTCGAGACACAGAAGAAAGATGCAGCTGTATTTAGTTGATTTCAAAAATTAAGATAGTAGAAGTAGCATAATGTAGATTTCGGGAATAATTGTGTGTATTATCACATAGGATCCCCATACCTTTTATTTATAATGCCAATGTTATAATCCTACTCTAGTATGACTCACGAGGACTTGAACTTTTATTAAACTCTAATACTAATTCTCCTACACATATGCTCACAAAGGTGTTGCTTTCCAGATGCCCAAGAGTACAGAAAGGAGTAATCACTAGTCGCTACCTGCCACACTTGACACTAATTTAGCTTCTAGTGGCTCCCAACAAAATTGCATTGCAGTCCCAACAAAATACAACTAATGGTGATGAGATGTTCCTAATGTCATTTTTTTCTTTTGGGTCTGCATAATTGAACTGATTTGATTGGTGGCTGATAGTATATTATGTTAAAGAAGTGGCAATTTTGGCTATATTTCACTCATATGAACTATGCCAGCACATAATTTACTCAAACTTATAAACATAGTTTATGTTCAACAGAAGTTCCTTTGGTTTCGGTCTTTTCCCTAGAAGAACGTAATGATCGATTACAGGGAAACATTGTAATATGCTCTCAGTTAATTGAAAGTTCTTGATCAACAGTTCAACATTAGTTAAATCGATTTTGTCATTTCTGCTATTAACATTCTAATGGTTAAGCAGTGAATTACTTCCACCTATCAGTTTTGGATTGGCCCACTGAGCCCTTAGTGCAACTTTAATTTGGCCTGATCAAATCAAATTATCTATCTAGATACTTTCACTGGTTATCTCTACTTGCCAGAATAGCAAGATCCAAACATGAATAACCACCAAGGAGGATTAAACATGCTATGCTTTCTGAATTACCTTTTTTACTTTTGGTCCTAATGTACCCATAATTGCTGTAATTGTTGAAACATTAGATCAAACGACTGTTATAAACCAGTGTATCATCAAGTTCTACACTCACTTAGGCTTTAGTTGGATCCTTGTTAGAAAATTGAGATGGTATGGGACATCAAATTGCAAGCTAAGGCAATCAAAATATGCTCTTCGGAGTTTAGAGAAGGTCACCCAGCCCTCCACCGTGTAAGGAAGGAAACCAAGTGAAGTGGACAGTAGGTTTCGATCTCAAAAGGCGGAAGCAGCCTGCAGAGCTCACTGTGGGATCATTGTAAAGCATTTCTTGTTTATGGAGCCTTTGCGAATAGGTGTCAAGCTTATGGTATCATACATGATTAGCTTGCTAATGTATGATTAACACCAGCAAGCAATTAAATTTGTTGTATGAGTGGCCCCCACTACATTACCCGGATACCCCGATACGGATACGGATACGCGATACGGCGATACCGCGATTCGCTATTTTCCTAAAAACACCGATACGGCGATACGTGGATATATATATAATAAAGATAAAAATAAGAAATTAATGAATTCTTATAAGGATTTGAGAAACCGAGAATACCTTAATATTGATGTAGGCATGTAGCAACTTGTTTGGTACTTCAGTTCTCCCTCCTGACTGTTAGACCAATATAATGAACCATCTGCGAAGAATAATAAAATAGATAAGTACATGTACACAAATAATGAAATAAATAGCAGAATCACAACTCATGAATTATGATTGATAGTTAGGTAGTAAAGAAAGCATTCAACAGACCACTTAGCAAATAAACTTAGTACATAATGTGATATGCCAACAGACCACAACCAGTCCAAGTGTTCAAGTTCAACAAGACAATAATGTGATATGCCAATGTACCAGTGCTACACGACGCACTCGAGCCTCCAAATCCACCACCAGATGCCATAATCTAATCTGAACAGCAGGACAACAAATAGCAAATAAACAAGCTAATGACAACATGAACAAACAAGCTAATAGCAGTAGCAGCTAAATAGCAACAAGCTAATAGCAGTAGCAGTAGCAGCTAAACAAGCTAATAGCAGTAGCAATCAACAAATAGCAACTAAATAAGTAAATAGCACTAGCAGTAGCAGCTAAATAGCAACCTGATCATCCAAAACATTCAATCAACAAATAGCAACCAAGCACTAGTAGTAGCAGCAGGACGCCAGCACCTACTGGAGTCTGGAGCAGTTGAGCGGCCGACCGAGGCGGAGGTTCCAGGCGGAGGCAGGGACGGCCGAGGCGACGGTCGGAGGTGCCAGGCGGAGGCGGCGACGGCCGAAGTGCCAGGCGGAGGTGGCAGCCGGATGCGACGGGCGGAGGCAACGGCCGGATGCGACGGGCGCGGCGACGGGCGAGGCGGCGGCTGACCGGAGGCGCAGGGCGAGCCGAGGAGCCGGCCGATGCGGCGGGCGACGGGCGGAGGCGGCTGGCGACCGGAGGCGCCGGGGGAGCCGAGGAGCCGGGCGATGTGGCGGGCGACCGGAGGTGGCAGTCGAGCGGAGGATCCGAGCGAGCGGAGGCGGCGGTCGTGGAGGCGAGCCGAGGCGGCGGCGGTCGTGGAGGCGAGCCGAGGCGGCGGCGGTCGTGGAGGCGAGCCGAGGCGGCGGCGTCGACTTTTTGCGTGCGGGCGGCGGGGTGAGGGTGGATAGATTGGATCTGGGGCTGTGGGGTGGTGGGGGTGAGGAATATTAGGTTAAAGTATCGGGGAAGTATCGGAGCAGTATCGAAGAAGTATCGGGAATTATTTTCTTTTTTTGAATAATCAGTAATTCCGGATACTTACAGGATACGTATCGGCGCGTATCGGGGCAGTATCCGTATCCGATACGGTATCCGATACCGGTACGCGACTTTTGTGAAGTATCCGCGTAACGTAGGGCCCCCACCCAGTCCTAATCGGCCCACTAAAGCAAAAACCTATTATACGTGTAACTAGGAGGTAGGCCCATTAAAGTTATAACAAGGAAAGAGCATATGTGCCTAGTAGAGGCACTAAGGATGTATTTGTGTAAACCTCCTCTCCTATGGCCAATACGACCTCTAGGACACTATGAGGGGAGAGAGCATCTTGAATAAATGAAATAGACTTGAGTTAAGATTGAACATTAGCTATATTCTATATCACTCCGCTCTCTTGAGTTTTAGGCTTTAGGTATTTCTCAAGGGCCTCCCGAAACCTCTATATCTACTGTTTGGTATGTAACCATAACAAAACTAAATGATGTGTGATATATAAATACTTATTATGATATGTGATAATGTGTATAGTTATTTTCTTCCTAGCTCTCTATATGCTGAATAGCTGACGGTCGGCATATATGGTTAATGACCAATTCTTTTTCCAGTTCTCTTGTCACAAAAATGAGATCGTGTTCATTGTTGCCGCAACCAGTTTTCATGTCAAGTTTGTTGAATGGTGTAGATTAGAATATTTCTACAGAAGCTGGGTTTTTTTAGATTTGTTATCTAGATTGGATGAGCGCAACACATTTGAGAAAAGATTAATACGAAAATCTGTAGGCCTTGCTATTTCTATGTTTTGCAAGAATATACATAGGTTGATAGTGATAAGCTTACTGATGGTTGCCATGTTTCTTGCTTCCTAATGAAACTTGACAGTGTGGAAGAAAAAGCTTCAGCATGACAGCAAAAGTTGTAGGTCTTGCATCTCAGGAACTTGCACAGTTACACGGACGCCGCGCGTATTGACTTCACAAACCATTCACCAGTTTCAATGGTTGTTGGTTTGCATGTGCTTGTCAAATTGAAGTCACCGTCACTCTTTCTCACTTTGTTGTTTTCCTTGCTTTCTTTCTTGTCTTTTTATCCACCATGTTACTTGTGCAGTCTCTTCTATAGTTTTATGTTACACAAGCATGCATTTAATTAACTCGGCCACGTATGTTTTTTTATTAATTTGACTGTATCAAGAAAGGAACTAAATTTTGTTTTACTTTTGAAGTGCTCAAGCAATGAGCTGAAGCCAAAGTGTTCCCTGAGAAAATAAGGTGCCCAAATTTTCAGAGTTCTTATAGGGGATAGTATGCTTGTGTGAACTGCTCACTCGATATATTAACTGTTAATATTTAGTGGGGATGACAAATCGTAGTGTTCACGAAATAGGGATTTCGATCTCTTGTGAGAAAATTCTCTCTTGCATATGGGATCTGGAAACTGTTTCTAACCAGTGGCGGATCCAAGAAAAAATTTTGGAGGGGCTGAAGTACCTTCAGCTCGACCTCAGCCCCTTCTACATTATACATCCATGGTTAAAAATTTAGGGGGGGCTCCAAGGGTCCGGTAGCGGTAGGGGGCTCGAGCCCCCCTCCCCGCCCCACCGCTGGATCCACCGCTGTTTCCAACCAGACTCTCTTACAGAAAAATAAACCAACCAACACGGTAGTAGATTAAATAGTTTTTTGTTGTTACGGGCACTTAGATGGGTTGAAGATATGGTATGGTTGACTAGTACAGTGGATTTCAGTTGTCTGGTCAAATTTGTCACGATTGTTGACGGTGCTCAGAGGAGCAAGAATCGCTGGTTGTTGCTGAAACAAAATCAAAATTCAAAAAAGATTTGATTTCTTGTTTAACTTTGATTTCTTGCGAACCCTAGCCTAATCAATCACCCATCTCGGCCATTCACATTGTGAATCCTCTACCAAGCCATCCTCTCCGTCCCTCTGTGCATACACACTGTTCACCATCCGAAAATGTCATCGTCGTCCAGATCTTTTCACCACCGCAGCTTCCTGTCCCTTCCCGCCATTGTCACACCACAGCAAATCTGTCAGAGACCGTACCACCTCGCCCTGACCTCCTCTTAATTGCCCTGTCCTCGCATCAGAGCAAACGGCAAAGATCGCCGTCGCCTCTACTTTTTCCGCCTCCTCTGCTCTCTCACGGTCGAGAACCCTGCGCCGCAAAAATCTTGCGCCCCTGAGCTCACTGCTACCAACACAAGCCACTGTACACCCCTCATAAATGACGTAGCCCTTACTTGGACAAAGCATCGTTGTCGCCTTACTCCCCACTGCCTCGCAGCCCTCTTTGCACTCTCATTATACCTCTCTCTCACAGCCGACCTGACCACTTTTGACCACCACAATGCCGCTCCCGAGGTAGCCTATACCTTCCCTCTGCCACCCGCGCCACGCCCTCCCACGCCTTCCCAACCCCTCCCATGCACCATCGCCGCCTTAGCCTTGCTCCTGTGCTGAACCACCTTCATCGCCTTATTTAAACCCCCGAGCCCCTCTATTCAAAAGCACTGGTGCCCAAGGTGAACCACACACCCCCAATTGAGCCCTCGATCGGAGAATTGCCGACAATCATCAGAAGACCCAAAAGTATGCCAATCTTCAATTCTTACTATTCAGTCCTTTTCGTTTCAATTGCTTTTGCCTGCAGCTTCTTCATGCCCTTAGTAACACTCCCAAAGCAAGCCCCCAACTTCCCAATTCCCCTGCTGCGCTGGCAGCTAGTGCCACCGCTCGGCCATAGAAGGCCACCATGGACAGCTCAACTCAGCTACTCTCGACTCAAACCACCACACCCTTAAGCCCCCTACTCAAATGCTATTATCCTTTTAACCCGCCATTAACCCATGTGCCATTCAAAAGTCTCGAGAAGAGAAGACCTCACCGTCGACGCTCGCCTGACTTCCAGCCACTCTCGAGCCCAAAAATGGAATCCTCGTGGTCCCAGGAACCCACCCATGGTCACCAATTGTTATTTCAACCACGAATTCTCTGATCGCTCCACCTCTTGAAATCTCCGACCGCCTTGTAATCGAAAGAAACTTCAGCCATACCGCTTCGAGTCCTCAACAACACTACTCGAACAAACCGTTTGATGCTCTTAAGCTGCTTGAATGTCGTCCGATGCTCTTAAGTCGCTCGAACGCCGTCTATACTTTTAAACCACTCGAATACCGTCTGATGCTCTTAAACTACTTGTACACCGTCCAATCTTCATCGACTTCATACTCGAAGTCAAATCTCGACCGTCCACTTGACTTCGTAGTCATACCTGAAACCATCCGAGTACTCAAAACTCCTCTATTCTCCGAGTACGCAGCAGTAACCGATAAGGACTAAACCCACTGTGAACAATAAAACCCATGATGAACAGTACCCAAACCCGTTACTGTTCACAATACCCTAAAATGCATGCATGCATGCATGTATGTATGTACGTACGTACGTCCATTTAGATTGTTTCAAGCCCGTCTATCTATTTCTTAGCTTTGTTTTTTCTATACCAGACTTTTATAATCCTAAACCTATTTCATTTGATTTTTCTGGATTTTACTTCTTTATTTTCTTTCTTTATTCCTAGCCCAATCCTTCGAGCACGGAATTGAATTGTTTCTTTTGCTTTACGCAAACACACGACGTCATAGACTATCCAGTCCAGGAAGGAGAAGCTCAAGTGCAAGCACAAGAATCGGAAGAATACAAACTTGTAGAATATATTGATCCGCAAGGTAAGTCACATGTTTTTTTTATCATATTGCACCTACATTCTTTTAATTATTTATTTATCAGTATTTTCATTATGTTATTTACTCACTGTTATTTTATGTACAATAAATATTTGGAATGACATGATATTAGTTATGTCCTACACCTCAAAAGGCTCAGTTTAATTTGATGGCCCTATTCACCTTGACAAGACATAGTATTATTAATAATACTACTTAAATACTCATGGTAAATGAGGAACTCAACTGTTTTATACGACGAAAAGACTTGGCACATTGCCGGTAGAATTTCAAAAGTGGTTCAAGGGTAAAGAGACATCATGGGAGGCCACTAGATAGAAGGGTCTCATGACTTTATCCTATGATGAAAGCTTGGACTGGAAAGGTGGCAGTGCGGATGGGCACTGAAACAAGGGTTTGTGGGTGAAAGTTACCTCGGTGAAAATATATGGACTAGAACCTTATACCAAGTAAAGAACATGATGATTGCTCAACCACAAGCGTTGATTCGTCAAACCTAGTTCAGTAGCTGCTCAAATTCGATTGAATATTTACAAAAGGTGGAAGGAGGCTGAGAGAGTTTATATGGTATTGGAGGGGGAAAACTATACTTAACAATAGCAGATCCGCTTTGAATCGGGCAAGGCCGCGGACCACCCGAGTTTGTTGGGAAACAGCATCTATTGGATAAAGGCTATATAAAGAACTGAGCAATGAAAGGCTTTGTTTTCTTAACTCAGTCATGAGAGTTAAGAAATCTTATGGGTAAAGCTGAACAGCTTTGCAGAGTCATAATTAATAGTATTCGAATACACCGTACTTCCGGTAAATAAAGCTATGTTTAATGAGTGAATCCAACAACAAAGCATAAGTAGATTTGGAATTGGTTAAAAATGGTAATCAAGTTGTTAAAACTCCAATTTCCTTAAGAAGGTTGTAATTTTATGTTTAAAATATTTACAACTAAACTTGCATCCACATAAAATAATAAAACCACTATACTCTCATTCCTTGAAAATTCCTGGATGTAATAAAATAGTATTTCTCTATGTGACTTGTTGAGTACAGTGGTTTGTACTCATACTTGCTAAAAATATTAACAGAAAGTACCTAGCAAGAAATGAGGAAGTCTACAAGGACAACGTGGAAGAATACTATGAAGTAGATGATGTTTGGAATTAGGGTTGTTCTTCGCTCAAACACGCATATGGTGTTCTTTTGTAATGTATTGTATCTAAGGGTCTCACGCCCCGCTGTAAGACCTGGCTGATAAGCTGTTATCCTGTAATAAAGTTGGCTTTTGTATTTTAGCTTGTGATGGTAATGATGTACGCTCTATTATAATACCTCACAACTCAACAATTCTGAGCAATTACGAGAGAAATACAACGTCCTTTGAAATGGGGCGTTACAGTTGCATAAATAAAGTAGGAGCAATAAGCTAGAAAGACAATTATGGAAGCAGAGGTAGCTAGTGTTAACAGCAAGCACGCATGCATCCAACAAATTTAAGCACAAACAGTAGCAGATCATTGAGAGACCAGTCAAGAGAACGGACGGATAACCCGCACTGCACGTGTGTGCCTGATTGCTAGATTCAGTGCAAGGGGCTTCCATTTGTCTTTTATCCATTCATGTTCTCCATCTGATTAACCAATAAGTCAGGATGATGTATCCTGGCTTATAAGGTAGTATCTGCATTTAATCAGGGCTCGCCGTCCGGAGAACTCAATTACTGAGCTTTGCTTCTGCCTTCTGGTATGTCAGAGCTGACCGGAAATGGATGGATGCCATCCATCCAAATGGCTATGTCTGCATATGCACTTTGCTTGCTGCTTGATGTCCTATAGTACTCTCAAAGTCATGCCTGTTTCAGGTCTAGTGTCGCGATCTGCCCGTGCTGAAATCAAGGAGAGCGTCAGCGATCTGCCATCGCAAGCAATCGCCGAGCTGGCATGGCGAAGGTAGCACCAGGGGACCCCCATGGCTAACATTGCCGGTGGTACACAAGGCACAACATGGTCAGGTCGTTTTCGGCCTTGTGCAGGCGTATTTCACTCTCGTACAGCTGCTTGCCTAGCTTGGTGCAGCTGCTGTATAACAAACAATTCATAGAGTCAGGTCGTAAGTTTTGGTTGTGGACAGAGAGAGACATGCTTGTTGTCGCATGTGATGTGGTTGCACAAGTTCAAAGCCTAGCTGCTAGGATCCTTGAAGCTAGCTTTTATTTATTTAATCCATGTTGATTGATGGAGATGGATCAAGGAAAGGAATGGTCAAGTAGAAAGAGCCAAGCCAACGGAGAGTGAAATCCAGAGTGCACGCTACTATAGTCCAAGGATCATGCATGCATGCTGCTCTAGTCCGTTGCAGAGAAGCTTATAGGTCTCATCGACTGCATTGCATTTTGCAATCTGGAATGTAATCATTCTGCTCTGCACTTTTGACCAGCATAACTTGTTCAGTTCGGCATTCTTCTGTTACTGTCGACGTTGTGCGCGAACAAGAGGCACTTGATGCAGATCCTTTTGCAGGTTTCCAGGCATGAGATCAAGTCGCGAAATGGAGTTCAGAGATTTTGTTTGGACGGTGACTGCCGACGCCCGACTGGGACGGTGGCCGGCCTGCGAACTGAACGAGCAGGCCAAGCCTTGGTATTCATTGTTGAGCCTTACTTTCCTTTAAGAAAGAAACACGGCATGCAGTTCCTTCCCACTTTACTCAAGTAGTGCATTTTCTTTTGAGGTTGTGTTGCTTTAGTTGGAGGAGTGAGTGGATCCTGCCTCAGAAATGAAAACTGCTGTTGCTGTTGCTGCTGCTTTTGAGAAGAAGAAAAAGGAGACTGCATCTTCTAGAAGCATGCATGGGCTTGGTTAAATGGGCCGGATTAATTACTAATCAGGCCTAATAAGATGCGGTTTGGATGGGTCCTCACTTGACGTGATTTTGGTTCCCCGATTCACCGGGCCACCTAGGCCCAGCAAAAACCCTAAACCGGCTCTCTCTCTCTACCTCCATCCTTTTATACTAGTGTCCTTCCTTCCTTCCTTCCTTGCCCCCGCCGCCGGCTCCATCCCTCTTCTTCCTCATCACCGGCGCCAACACAAGGCCGAAGCCGAAGGTGAGGTCCCTTGGTTCTTGCAGCTCCTCCTCCTCCCCAACTGGTGGTGATCTTTTGCTTTTCTCCGTTGGTGTGTTTATTGTTCGATTAGATGGATGGGTCGTTTGGGATCTGGAAGCATGCGTTGCGTTGCGTTGCGTGCACATATCGAAGGCTTTTAGGCGTCATTATCGAAAGGCCTATTGAGCTCAAAGCTTGTGCGAAATCATACTATGGTCGTCTCCGCATCGAATGATCTCTAGCGGCACGCCGCCGTTGAGGTCATGTTCGGACGATGAACACACTCAAAACAACACTACTGCTCCGCTGCACTACAACTTCCATCCCCAACTTGACTTCACCCGCGGCAACGGCTCCGGCGGGTGATGTTTTATTAATGGGATTCCTTCCAGCAGATTGTGTTGATGGTTGATACTCCACTCCACTCCAGTCGACTTGGTTGATTTGCGAATACTACTGATACAGCATGTCATGTAATGCAAATCAGCATCCGTTTCTAACAGACAGCACCGTGAAATCTCAACCTGCAACTTTTATCGCTCATTTTGGGCAGCTCTGTTATTCTTTGCATTCCCATGTAGAAGCTAAAATTGTACAAGACCCTCGATTTTCCCAAGGCAGGCAGCCTGCCAATGGGGGGAAGAGCAAAAAAGAAGCCAGTATGGACATCTGAAACTATAGATAATCTGTGAGAGCGTAATATGTGCTTTCACATTTGTGATCAGACATCTAATTGCCAGATAACACTATCCTCTGAAAATTCTCCCCTGCATCACCTCTCCACAGTGCGTATGACTCATCATCGCCTCCGTTCATCTCCTCAATGTCCCTCTCTAGGTAATACAGCGTCCCAGGAAGGAACAGATCCTCAGGCACAAACACATCGTTTTTACTGTCTGCTGACAAAACCTCCGTGGAGCTTGGAGGACGAGCCGCGGCATCTGACAAGAGCAAGCCATGTCGGTAAAATACTAACCCTAACACCTTAATGAAAGATCTTGGCCTTTCTTTTCCTTTTGAGGGAAGGAAAACAAGTGAGATCGATCCCAGCTTTACATGCCAATCATCTTGGAAAGATAAACTGGCAAAAATTAAATCCCTCCAGAATGCAATTGAACTTACCAGAACTAGCTGATACTGTCACAATTTTGGCATAATCAGCAAGTTTGCGCGCCACATCTTAAATTGATGAAACAACAAGCTTAGCATTAGTCACAATGTCCACTATATGCTTCCAGTCTTTACTTTTTCCAAAACACTTACCCTACAAAACAACATGATTAGAACAAATCGATCCAATGAGTGTGTTTAGCATGCTGTCGCTTATACTTCAGAACTACAAGTGCTAGGCACAACTCACAACATGCAAATGAAGACTGAAGAAACATGCCAAGATGATGTTTAATTTAAAATCATTTAGAGGTTGCAAAAGAGCTACATTGAACCGAACTATTTCTGCTCTTCTTTGCAAAAAATAACTGTTTAAGATAATCCCTGTTGATTACTGCATAGTAATACATAGTCATTTTGAAAACTACATTATGAAGAGTAGTTTGCAGGACGTACCTTCCCATTGGAGGATATCTGAACACCCTTGAAGGCTTCCGTATTCTTTGCAGAAGCTTGGCTGAGGTAAATGAGGTAGAGACCAATGGTAAGATCACTGAGGCTTCAGTCCTTTATGCTTACCTTACTCCGCTGCAGATCACTTAGGATCTCGCCAAAATTTCGGGTGCTTGCGGGGATGTTCTCCCCTCCACGAGTGGCCGCATTCAGATAGTACAATTTTAGCCACCCCAATGCATAGGTGGTTGAAAGAAATAAGATAATGGCGTGCTTCGAATGGCACAATTATGTATGGGTCCTGTGCTGATTGAAGCAAAGCTCCACCGAAAAGCACCCTGATTTCTCAGTTATGTCTGTAACTATCAGAACAAATTCTTTTGTCCCAGGATCATAGCCACCAATCGTTCTACATAGATGAGTGATTACTTCCCAAGAGTGTAAATTTCTGATAGCAATTTGTTGATTCTTGTGCCACATAGCAGTTGTTTGGGGGTAAATACCAAGTGACAGTTTATCTGGAAAAGATTAAGCTTTGCCCAAAAAAAAGGCTTTATTAGTCTTAAAATCCTAAGCCCTGCGTGGCATGAATTCGCTTCATTGCTTTGCAAACAGCTTCGTTATCAACAACTCCGTTGGGTTAAGAAAAAAAACTAACCTTTGTGTACTTAGAACTAGAAGCATCGCGAAACCAAAATGCCGAGACATGCAAGATAATAAGCACGATAATATAAAATATGAAAGAGCAGTAGTTGAAGTGGAGGAGACTAGGGGTGAAAACGGGTCGGGTTAATCCCGACCGATCCGGCACCGAATCCGATTGGTACCGTATCCGACTAGTACCGAATCCGGAGAAAAAAATATGGGTTAGGATATGGTAACAACAATATCCGTCCGAATCCGAATATCCGTCCGAATCCGATACATCTTCAAGTTTGATTTCAGGTTAGTGCTACTATTTGACGTTTCATTTTCTTTTGCAATGGTAAAATAAAATCTTCCACATCAGCTATTAAATAGTAACATCAAGTCAGTGCGTCCTACTCTATTTACTGCATTGTATGCATTCCTTACAAGCAAGTAGGGGTGCAAACGAAATGGGTTAATCCCGACCGATCCGACACCGAATCCGATTGGTACCGAATCCGATTGGTACCGAATCCGGAGAAAAAATATGGGTTAGGATATGGTAACAGCAATATCCGTCCGAATCCGACCCGTTTTCACCCCTAGAGGAGACGAACAAGTGAAAGGCTTCCAATTGTAGAGCTGCAGGGTGGGCTCGAGGGCCTTGGAGAGCCAGGCGACGTCGGGCCTCCAGCCCCTCCAGGGGAGGGCGGCGTCGGCGTCGTCGTCCTCCGACCCCTCCCTCGCGCTGGCCTCGGCGTCCTCCCTCCTGCTCTTGGCGCTCGCCTCCACGACCACAGCCGCCGCCGCCCTGTTGCCCTTGTCCGGTTCGCTCCTGGTGGGGGTGGGACCGGCGGAGAGGAAGAGGGAGAGCGCGGGAGGAAGGCGCTTCGCCGTGGGCGGTGAAGAGAAAGGCGGACAGTGGGGAGGGGAGGGTTCTCGAGACACTGGAACCAATCCTTGCCATTCATCAGTGGAATGGGCGATCCGTATTACAAGGAATATATATCCAAGAAGCAATACAAAACCAGCAGCGTTTTTGCTCCCCCATCCCTGCGGTATGGTCTCAACTGAAGAAGAGAGGAGTGATTTATTTGTTCTCTATCTGCCACATGTGCATGGGACATTGAGACTGCCATTTTCCCTAGGACCTCATCATCACACAATATATTATCAGATGATGCAGCCGAGGAACGCGTAGGGAGCAGCAATCCAGGAGTAAAGCTCCGAATCATGCAAACAGCTGCTGAAGATGAACAGCTAGCCCCTTTCAGAAATATGGCTGTAGCAATAGCATGCTTCATCTGGCACCGGGTGATGCATCGCAAATTAATCAATAAGCTTTTCTCTCTTCAAGGTAAATTCGTCAGTTTAGTTGAGTTGGTGTCATTCTCCACTGATTAGGGGGTGGCTGGGCCTGGGCGCCTAACTAAACTAGCTAAAGCAGCTATCGGTTGCTCCAGTCCAGTAGTCCAGTACCCGGCCCACCTGTCAGTGACAGGTGAATACTATACGGCGTCGCTGTACCTACCAAGTGCCAGTGCCTGCCATCGTCTTCTTCCTTCCCCTGACGCTTGGCCTAGTCGATCGGTCATACGGCAGAGCTGATTGCTGACACTTGATTGTCGTCGGAGATGATGCTCGACCGTACGTAAGTAGTGTGCAGCGAGCTGCCGACGTACTGGCCTTTCTTTCTGCCCAGGTTTCTTGTTAATCCCATTTTCCTTGACGTTTGCAATGCCCTCGCAAAAGGCATGCATGCTAGCTTTCGGATCATGACCTCATGAGTGATGCATCAATTAATCAATCAATCAATCAATCTCTCTCTCTCTCTCTCTGGCTTGCCGCGACGCCTACGACATTACCAACCAAAGCCCAACAAAAGAACGACGAAACGACCAACAAATGTAATATTTTGCAAGTCAGCCAAAAGAACGACCCGGCCATCGACCTAGCTAGCGCTTTTCTAACATTATAATTAATTACTTCTTTCCTTTTATCGTTCTTCGGCCACTGACACAAATGAACATACGTGAGATCACACGTACGTACTACTCAAGTATACCAAAGAAAGGATCAACACGCCACGCGTGTGCTTAACTAATTAATTAAGGGTCTATCTATAATGTATTTTACTGTTTTTGGTTAAAATCAGTTAAATATTTTGAACCATTGGATTAAGAATCAAAGGACCAGACCTATCCTCGGTTTCTTTATATTCTTTCCCTCTTAACCCTAACTCACATCCCTGCTGCCAGCCTCTGTCGCAGCACGATCCTACGGCCCCCTTCCCCGTGCCACCCTGCCTTCTCGTCGGCACTACCCCTGGCACCGGTGAGGCCGCCGCGCCACCATCTCCCCACTCCCTCCTCCTCCAACTCCCCCGCTTCCTCCTCCTTCCTCACAGCTGCCTTCTCCATCTCCAGCCGGATCCAACGTTGAAACCCTTGCCCCGCCCTTCTTCCTCATCTCTGGTGACTAACACCGCCGGATCCGCCAGCACCGCCTTCCACCACCTATGACTCCACATGTGTTGCCCCTGCCGCCTACCCCACCCGTGGTTGATGCATCACCACTGCAGCCTCACCGCCCCGCCACCTCCGCCTCCTAGCTAGCGTCACCCCGATCTCCCTCTAAGCTAGAGGGTTTGGGTGAACAAAGCAAGATCCTTGTTAAATATATTTTGATGCTGCAAAAGGCGATTATTGCATGAAATACGCTGTTTTATTACACCACTACAGGAGATATACTGTATTTCTCTGAGAGCAGATAGATGACATGTGTACAATTAGTTTAAAACTAACTGAAGTCGGTGTTTCATTTTTACTGCATCACGACAGGAGATTTACTGAAGCCATGCTGCATGAAACACTTGTACGTACTCTGCCACGCCATTCTGTACGTGGGTTAATAAATATATGGTACGACTAACGATTTACTTCGTTAAGCGCTGAGGATCGTTCGGGAACAATATATATATATAATTCAAAGTGTTTTATGTGGCTAGCTAGTATTTGCTTGCGTCAGAAACAACTGTTTCTCCGATACCGATTTAATGCGCGCGCGGGGCAACATGCATGCACGTACGCGCGCAGCAAATTCGTCGAAGTTTCTAGCTTGCTTCATCGATCGCACCTGCAGCCTCCTGGATTCTTCTACTTAGCTTGTACCACCACCCATTGTATTCGATCGGCCGGCCGCCGGCGAATTCATGCTAGCTAGCTTGTACCATACCATGCAACTTCCAGGATCGGATCTATCGAGCTAGCTAGCTAGCGTAGGTACGTAATTGAATCATGCATTTCGACTTTTATTAATTGTATCTCAATTCCCAATTATACTTGGATTCAAAGGCTCATACGACAGAGATCGATTCCTTGGGATTAATTATGCAGCATCGGTCTGCATATATAGTTGATCCGTAACCTAATAAAGAAGATGGCCTAATTAAGCATCGTGCACCATGCATTCGCGCTAATAGTTAAGTGGATCAAATTAACTTATGCACATAGAGATTGGACAAGCAGTGTGATTATTATCAGCAAATCATATATATGTACTAGTCGATGGAATCCTCAAATTAACAAAGTAAGTATCCTCCTCAGAGCACGTACGTGCGTATACGTACGTACGTACCTGGTAGCTAGTATACATGCGTCGGTGTGCAATTGCAATGCATACACCGTGCATGCATGTCTGCATTCCGGACATGCGTGTATATCTGCATGCACATATATGGATCGACGCGTTTGCTTCAACTGGGTGCATCGATCGACGATGACATACTCCGGCTGGTAGGTTAGGCGGGCAGGCAGCTACTTGTTCTTGCGGGATTTGCTGTTGTTGTCGTCGTCGTCTTGGGTCCTGAGCATCTCCTGCAGCACCTCGTCGTCGAGGTACTCGAACTCGAAGACCTGTCTGCCCTGAGGCGGCGGCTGCGTGGTGGAGGAGCCAGAGGCTTGCTGTTGCTGGTAGATGTGTGCTTCGTCGGGGAAGTTGAGGACGGCGTTGCTGCCGCGCATGGAGTATGCTGCGCGGTCGTAGGCCCTCGCGGCCTCCTCGGCGGTGTCGAAGGTGCCGAGCCAGACTCGGACGCCGTGGCGGTTGGAGTCGCGGATCTCGGCGGCGAACTTGCCCCACGGGCGGCGGCGCACGCCACGGTACTTGGTCTGGTCACCTCCGGATCCTCCTTCTCCCGACGGCTCCATATGTATGTATGGAGTAACTGAGTAACGTAACTATATAAGCAAGGCAGGTAGCTGATGACGGAGATGGATATATCTATATATGGCTGCAGGATGCAGATGGAGGAATGGATCAGTCGGTGGAGTACTTAGAAGCGAATTGATGAGCTAGCATGCATGCAACTGAAGCAAATGATCCAAGGGATAAATTGTTCAATGGGAGGGCTAGAGATCGATGAGGGAGCAGGCAGCTGCGGGGAGGATGGAGAATGAAGGGAGGCGCGGAGGGGTTTAAAAAGGGAGGGAAAGCAAGGAGGAAGCTTTTCCACCCCTTCTTCTTCTTTGTTTTTCGTTTGGCTTCTGCAAGGTAAGGAAAAGGCTGGGAATCTATTATATATATGTATATATATAATCAAGAGGGAAGGGGGATGTGGGGGTGGGCCCGGCACGTGCGGAATCCAATCCATCCTCCTCTCTCTTTTTCGTACTGCTAATAAGTCACTGGGTATTGACAAGGCAGAGACTATTCTACGGGGAGAGGTTTGATCGCCGCACGTGTGGAATCCAATCGCATGCCTAAAGCCTGCGCTGGCGGACGTTTGATCGCCGCCGCAGGCATCCATCCGTCGTAACTCTCCCCCTCTCTCTCCGGTTGCAATCTCGATCTTCCTCCTCCCGATTAATAACCAACCAACCCATCGATCGATCGGATCCCCATGTTAATTCAAGTCCCGACACCGACCAACCACTGCCGCTGGCTAACCACCGGTTCATCTCTCCTCACAAAAACCACTCGTGGTCCATCTGATCTCTCACTTTGTCCTTTCCACTCTTACATCCTCTAATATCAACCTCAACTTCTGAACCACAAGGTTCCACCCTTCAATTCTACTCCCAAAATTAGTTATATCACATACTTAACCCGAAACCAATCAGGCTGAGTTTGGGATGATATGGTATCCCAGTTAGAGCATATATATATATGAATGCTAACATGGCGGCCAATTATCTCTCTATGTGCGGACACTGTACTATCTCTTATTTCTAACATCGTCGACCTGTTGCACCAACCGTCACGATAAGTAAATTTTATTTGCTTACTCAGCATATGTGATGCTGACTATGATGTCACATCAGAAAAACCAACTTATGTGTTAAACACCACTATGAACATCATCATCAAGGTTGACTTTACTCTGATTTTAACAGCTAAGGGATGTGAATCAAACAGTTTCATAGTTTGATATTGAAATTAGATGACTCAAAGAGTCGAGCGACGTGTTACATACTTTTTCTCCTCACTTAAATAGACCTGTGACTACGATGCAAGTACACTGGACTTGAACCGATCTCTTGTGGTTTTTTTTACTGTGGCTTATGACTTATAATTTTGAAATTCTGATTGTTCGAGAGAGAATAAGAAGAGAGAGAGACAGTCATATATGATTTTGATCAATGTAGCTGAAGTCGGTACAGTGCACACTACAATCGATTTGTAGATCCATCTTAAAAACGCACCATTTAAAAGTTATTTACTATAATAAAAATTAAAAACCATAAACATGAAATCCAAAAAAAACCAAGTATTTCATTTGATCTAGTGAATTGGATCGATCGAGCGATCACTCGCTGCGGAGCAGAGGCAGCTAGGAAGCGGGGCTGGTGCTGGTGGTGTAAAAGTTCCCCCTTTCGCGAGCGAGGTTGGCTTGCGTCTACTGTGTAACGGCGACATAAATCTACCTGTCTTACGAGATAATGAGATATTATACGTGTCAAAAAATACTGTAGCACAGAAAGCACGGTAGAAAAAGACATTTTTCGATGGCTTCTGCTGTATTTCTCTGTGCTACAATATTTCTTGAGGTGTCAAACGGTACTTGCTATGCTATTCTATGCCACATGTCGGTACCTTATTCGTTTGTTATATATATTCATTGATGTTTCTATGATACAGTAGAATTTTTCCTAGATGCAGCGAGCATCAACCTGCGGCCGGCTAGCTGGTGAGCGACATGGATCGTCGCGTGTGCATATGATGGGGACTTGCATTGGCCATTGGGTGCATATACGGTGCAATGAATCCAGTTCTATATATGCCGGCATGGATCTCTCCCTACCTCTCTTTAATTTCCCCTTTAATTGAAGGTCACTGAGATCGACAGTGATCAAAGCAACTTATTATGGTCTCTGACTGAAAAAGTATTGTAACAATCGAAAATGTACAGTAGAGTCTGTTAATTTTTTAAGTAATTAAATAAAAAATATTATATCATTATAGATAATACAGAGAAATAAAGAAAAAAAGAGTTGAAAAAGGATAAAATCAAGAAACTGACGTGTTCTAGAAATTAAAAGCAGAAGTCATTTGGAGTAAGGCTGAGTTCTTCCATATTTAATCTTTGTCCATTAATTGTACTCCATGCATCCGGTGTAAAAGCTAGAGATGTTCTTTTAGATATATGCACGTACGTATATATATAAAGCAAGGAAGAAAATTAATTACACCCTTAGCTTTGTAATATATAATAGTTTGCCACTAGTAATTAGTATTAACTTTAGTTTGCCACTGGATTATGCAGCACGGAGCGGGTCTGTCTGTGTATTTGTCCACGGATACGCCCTTGTGCAGCACTGCAGATAGGACGCCAGCCAACAATGCATAGGCTCAGCTCTTATTGATTTCTGTTTTTGGTTTTTGTTTAAAAAATTAAAAATTAGTATAAATATCTCGTTTCTTGAAACGGTTTTTCTACTCCTCTTATTATCGTCTCGCTTCGAGAATAAGACAGAGGTCATAGGTGCATCACGCACGCTACTCCTCTCGCTCCCGTCACGCGCGCGTATTTCTTCCTGCTTTTTTCACCGCTCGCTCGTCCTTCTAGAAGCCACTTCTTTCGATCACTATTATTTATTTTCAGTAAAAAAATCTATAAACCGTATCAAAAACTGGTGTGGTGGTGGTGGAACCACCTGTCTGTTGAATTGAATTTTGATACTAGATGGCGCCAGGCCAGGTTGAGAGACGACGCGGTCAACGCCACCTTTCGCACAGGATTCGCGCGCGCGCATCATCGTGCAAGGCGGCCGGCGGCGTCCTCCACATTCGAGTGGAGTGGAGTCGAGGCTTAGCTTGCGTTGACGCCGCCACGGCCACCGCCACCGCCACCGCGCTAGACCTCGCTTGCGGTGCGCCTGCCTGCAGCATCCATCCGGCCGGGCGGGCTCCGGCCAGGTGTCTATTTTTCTTTCTCCTGTCATGTACGCGCGTGTGTGTGTGTCCCAGCCCATAGAATTCATCCATGCTGCCCGATGCAATGAAATAAATTAAGAAATAAAGATGACCAGAGCAGCACATCATATTCATATCCCGTCCCTTTCTACCGGGGCTCTTCTTTCATCAATTTTTCCCTCGTATAGTACTACATGCGTTTCACCCGTCTCTTTCCTTTCACAACCCATCAACTCTTAATCTACAGTTAATTAGCTAGCAGTTTCATTGATTCTGCTTAGGGCCTGTTTGGCTGCGGCTACGGTTTATGATTTTTGGCTGAAATTTTTGAATTTTGGCTGTTTACGGTACATCTTACGGAGAGAGATACTTACTTGCGATTTTGGCTGGTATAGATGTTGGGCTTTTAACGTGTATATCGTTTAACTTGTAGACCCCGTCTTGAGAAAATACTCCGTTTGAAAGTTAGGTACTGCAGCAAAAGCCAAAAGCCATCAACTTCGGAGGAAAAGAACATGCCCTTAATTAGCTAGCTACGCAAAGTGCCGCAACGGATATCGGCTGGATACCGTGGCAAAGCTGAGAGCGCACATGAAATACAACTTATATTTATAGACAAAACTATTCAAAAAAAATACACCCTATAAACTTAAACGGAGGGAGTAGTAGTTTTTAAGCTATAGCAACACACGGGGCAATCAACTCTGGAGTGTAGTTACTCTCATCCATTATATATCACCTAAACGAACTTAACATACTTCTTTATAACCTTATGTATACTTATATAGTAATTCTAAGATGCTCTAATACTAATCACATAAATAATTGCAACGGATCACATAATTTTTGGTATATTTTGATAATACCTTCACATATTCGTGTATAAAAATAAGTATGTTCAAAAAACTATATAGCACCCTAAAAAGAGTATAAACACCACCTAGATGGTCTTACATACACCTAGGTATAAAGCATCCAAACATCTGTTTAGCGTAATTTCTGAGTTTTCGTTTCCCATAGGATTTCACTACACGTGGCACTGAATTCATGTGTTTTTCAATTCCTTACTTTTTTTCCCTGAGTTCCAAACGGACATTAAAGTTAATTGAGATAAAGAGCGAACTAGGGAGAATGCACACCCCCTAAGCCCTACTTAAGATGCATACCCTACTTAATAGCGCCTACTCTACTCCATTAAAGCTAAGCCGCAATATTCGAGCAAAAAAAAATGGTACGACGGAGATAGTAGTAATATTATTAAGTATTTTGGTGCGACTGATCAATTGATGGAAGCAAATATGCATGTTTACCAAATTGTACTAGTAAAGCTAGCTGCGACATGTACAGTGCCTAAAGCCGGATCCATATTCCCCTCGAAAAGAAGGAAACCCTAAAGAAAGAGAGAGACAGATCCAACCGAGCACATTCTTGCAGAGTTTGATGAGGGCATCCCTATAACACTTAATGATCTAGATATACATATCGAGTTACCGTCTGGACCAATTACAAGAGCACGTGCTAAGAAACTACAAGATTAGGTGAACTTTCTTCTTAATGAACATGCCATTACTACCTAAATCTTGTAATTTACTTGTGTTTAGGTATTTGGATCAATATGATGCGCAAGAGGAAGGAGAAGAAGAGCTACGGCATGACTATCAGTTAACGCCAAAAGGGAAACCATCAAAAGAGGAGTCCAAGTCCCGCTCAGAGATAAAGCACGTTCGGACCAGTCCGAATGGCTTCGGTGATGTTCAGACCATCCAATCAGTTTCGAACCGCTCGGCCGCTTTGGTAACGTCGGACTAGTCCAAACAGCTTTGGTAATGTCCGGACCATCCGATCGCCCTTGGATGCGCTCAAACCGCCCGATTGGTCTCGGTGATGTTCAGACTAGTCTGATTGGCCTCTGTAACATTCAGATCATCAAAGATTACGAGTACTCAGTGTACTTGAAGAGCAGAGAAGGTGCAAATACCATAGGAGACTCGAGTACTACGGAGGCTTACAAGTACCATAGTAAAGGCGGTTGAAGTCTACGAGTACGATCAAGTGGTTGTAACATCGAGTACTATAGCACTCAAGAAGTTACTATAGTACTCGAGAAGTTATTATAGCAGACGAAGTTTTACGACTACTACTCGTGGTCGTAGCCAATGCGTGGTCGTAGCCATTGCATGGTCGTAGCCAGCATGCAGTCGTAATCAACATCTGGTATCAAAACAATGCGACAGCTGTAAATTTAATTTCCTTTTTGTGTGAGTTCGAGTCTAATACGATGTAGGGTTGAGCTGTACCTGATTAGGGATCTTGTGGACTTTCTCAAGGGCTATATAAGCCTTGTAACATGTAACATTTGGGCAGACCATGATAAACCAATCTATTATTTTTAGGGAGAGTTATACGCTTGTTCTTTCTAGGGTTTGGCATATAATTACAATCTAGATGGAAATTGGGCATTCTCAACCCCGTTGTTCTTGTGATTCCTTGTGATTTATAGGAGTGACGACACGTCTACTTGTGTGGTCGAGTAGACAAGATCACAAGCGGTTGGGCAAATTCTTTTATCGCAGGTTATTATTCTATTAGTGGTTGGCACATCGGTTCGTCAGGTTGCATGGATCTAAGTTATCATTATCGATCCTACGTCGTGAAGATCGGGTATCCCTCGTATCAACTTGGTATCAGAGCACGGTTGCCATGGTAGGATTAATTTAACTGTAGTTAGATTTATTTTACTATCCTATACATAGAAAGCCAAAAAAAGTCAAAACCCTAGTTTTTACATCTGTTATTTTCGTGTGTTTTGTTTTCGTCCATTAGAATTTTTGTTTAGGTGTTGATCACTGTGTTTCCTTTGCGTAGCTTAATCATTGTGTCATTTCCCTTGTGTCATCCGAAAGCATTAATTCCAATAAGCTTCACTTATATTATTTTCTTTCATCTTCGAGACTAGCTTTTGACATTGCATTAAGGGTTGCACTTAGTAATAATTACACTTGTTGAAACTTTTGGATTTTGCGCAAAGAAAAGCTAAAACCTTAGTGTCGGCCACAATTATATATAAAAAAACAACACAAAAGAAGGCAGTCGATATAAAGAAAAAGCCTCGAAAAAAGTGAGCTTTGGTCAAATTGAGGTTAGCTAATTCTAGTTCAGAACCTTCAGATTGTGTATTTTATTTCTTGAGCAATCTAGTGCCCTTATATTCATATTTTTGCAATTGGCTAGCGTCTCTCCTAGTACTTGACGCAAAATGAGCTATTTAATCCTCAATTTTAGATTGTCTCTACTCAGCTCATTCCTTTGTTTGCATTGAGTCACATTGATGTTTGCATGTGCGTTCATACACTTCACTTAAATCTTTTGGACCAGCACTTAGGCAAAGTATTCTAACATGGATTATACTTAACTTTACAATATCTAAAATTTCAGATTGCATAGGTAAATACTTTTCCATTCAAGCTCCACAAATAAGCCATTATTTAACAGTGTTTGTGTAATTGAATTGCTTAATTATCACATTGTATCATCCACCGTCAACAAAGTGCGTGCAACTCTTCAATTCCATCAAGGACACCTAAAAACTTTGGTTGATAACAGAATGAGAGATTGAGTGAATTCCACAAATAAAACTTTCGACATCCATATACATAGTTTTTCTTATTGTTTGCACTAACCATGGTAGGAAAAGAAAGAGAACAAGCATATGTTACACCAGCGGACTTTGAAAAGCTCACAAATGATTTCAACACCTAGTTGAATGACAATAAGAGTATCTTGAGGAGGAAGATACTAGAGAAGCTTAGCAAAGAGCGGGGCCCAGTTGGCGTCCATGAAGGAGGTGTTGAGTTTGATGGGGAGAGGGTTGTATGTTTCGTTAGAGAAGCTCAAACAGATCGAGCCACTACAAATGCGGTTTGACCACCCTTTCTCAAGCGTCGAGGAGATGTTTTTGGCGTTGACCATGGCCAAGGGAGAGGTTGTGTCCATGGCCATGCACGCAATGGTGCCGCCCATATTGAGAACTTCAGCGATGACTTTTGGCTACATTGCAACGACAACTATTAATGTCATGGCCGTTGTCATCATGACGACAACTATTAAGGAAAAGAAAATATGGTAGTTGATGCTTTATCTAGAAAGAATATGCTTTTAACTCAATTAGAAGTAAAGGTACCCGGACTAGAGAGTTTGAAAGATTTATATGCTTCTGACCATAAATTTTCATAACCATATTCTAAATGCAAAGATGAAAAATGATGTGATAAATTTGATGTTCATGATGGGTTCTTATTTTATGCTAACAAATTATATGTTCTAGATTCATCCATACATTTACTTTATTGCAAGAATCTCATGTGTGTGGATTGATGGGACACTTTAGGATAGAAAAGACCTTCGTGATGTTGAGCGATCACTTTTATTGGCCTAAAATGAAATGTGATATCGAAAGGTTTGTATAGTGATATGTGACATGCCACAAAGCGAAATCTAAACTTAATCTACATGGTTTATCTACTCCACTTCTTGTTCCTAGTGCACCTTGAGAGGATATTAGTATGGACTTTCTTTTATGATTGCCTAAGACTAAGAGGGAGAGGGATTCAAATTTTGCAGTTGTGGGTAGGTTTTTGAAAATGGCACATTTTATTCTCTGTCATAAAAGCGACAATGCATCACATGTAGCTGACTTATTTTTCAGGAAAATTATAAGATTGCATGGCATGCCTAGGACGATTGTTTCAGACCGTGACATCAAATTCATTAGCTAGTTTTGGAAGACCTTGTGGGCTAAGCTTGGGACAAAGTTGTTATTCTCAACAACTTATCACCCACAAACAGATGGACAAACAGAGGTGGTGAATAAAACACTTTCCATGCTGCTACGAACAATGATCAAGAAGAATCTTAAGGAGTAGGAAGATTGCTTGCCGCATGTGGAGTTTGCATACAACTGGACGTTATATTCTACTACTAAATTGTGCCCGTTTGAAGAGGTATATGGTTTTCAACCAATCACACCACTTGATTCGCTGCCACTTTCGCTACATGAACAAGCTAATATGGAGGTGTCCAAACGTGTTGAATATGTGAAGAAGATTCGTATCAAGACTAAAGAAGAAATTGAAAAGAAGGCATGTTACTATACTAAGAAAGCGAACAAGTCAAGAAAGAAAAATGTTATTTGAACCCAGTGATTTGGTTTGGGTGCATCTACGCAAACGCTTTCTGGACAAGCGTAAGTCTAAGTTGATGCCTTGTAGAGATGGTCCATTTAAAGTACTTGAGAAAATCAATGACAATGCATATAAAATTGAGCTTTTAGGTGATGATTATGTTGTGAGTTCTATATTCAATGTTGCTGATTTATCACCATTCTTTGGATCGGAAGAATTAGAGTCAAGGATGACTCCTTTTCAAGAGAGGGAGGATGATGAGGGCATCCCTACGACACTTAGTGATCCAGATATGCATATCGAGTTGCCGCCTGGATCAATTACAAGAGCACGTGCTAAGAAACTATAAGATCAGGTGAACTTGCTTCTTAATGAACATGACATTAATATTAATGAGAACTCTATACTACCTAAATCTTGTAATTTACTTGTGTTTAGGTACTTGGATCAATACGATGCGCAAGAGGAAGGAGAAGAAGAGTTACGGCATGACTGTCAGTTAACACCAAAAGGGAGGCCATCAGAAGAGGAGTCCAAGTCTCGCTCAGAGATAAGGCATGTTTGGACCAGTCCGAACGGCTTCGGTGATGTTCAGACCGTCCGATCAGTTTTAGACCGCTCAGCCGCTTTGGTAATGTTCAAACCAGTTCGAACGGCTTTGGTGACATCCGGACCATCTGATCACCCTCGGATGCGCTCGAACCGCTCGATTGGTCTCGGTGATGTTCGGACTAGTTCGATTAGCCTCGGTGACATTCGGACCATCGAAGATTACGAGTACTCAGCGTACTCGAAGATCATAGAAGATACAAATACCAGAGAAGACTCGAGTACTAGGGAGGCTTACGAGTACCATAGCAAAGGAGGTCGAAGTCTACGAGTACGATCAAGTGGTCATAACCATCAGGTACTGTAGTGCTCGAGAAGTTGCTATAGCACTTGAGAAGTTACTTAAGTAGACAAAGTTATACGACTACTGCTCGTGGTCATAGCCAACGCGTAGTTGTAGCCATTGCATGATCATAGCCATTACGTGGTCGTAGCTAGCATGTGGTCGTAATCGACATCTGGTATCAAAACAATGTGACAGCTGTAAATTTTAATTTTCGTTTGGTGTGAGTTTGAGTTTAATACGATATAGGGTCGAGCTGTACCTGGGTAGGGGTTTTGTAGACTTTTTTAAGGGCTATATAAGCCTTGTAATACGTAACATTTGGGTAGACCACGATAAACTAATTTATTATTTTCAGAGAGAGCTATACACTTGTTCTTTCTAGGCTTTGGCATATGATTATAACCTAGAGGGGGATTGGGCGTTCTCAACCCCGTTGTTTTTGCGATTCCTTGTGATTTGTAGGAGCGGTGACACGTCAGTTTATGTGGTCGGGTAGACCGGATCACGAGCGTGTGGTTGGACGAATTGTTTTGTCGCGGGTTATTATTCTAACAATGGTTGACGCCATCGGTTCGTCATATTGCACGAATCCAAGTTATCATCATCAATCCTACGTCATGAAGATCGAACATCCCCTGTATTACCGTTAGCGTATACACCCACCCTCAACTATTTGGAGCTGAAGCCCTTTATCAATGTACGCTTGAAACATTAAGAGAAGAGTAGTAGAAATACTCCTCTAAGTTACCATTGGGACAGAATATGTAAGTGACCAAAAGTAGATAGTCTATATCGATCAATATATCGATCACCCCGGTGTGTGTGAAGACGGATAAGCATGGTATGTTGGTTCAAGAAAAGATGACGATATAATAGTGTGCCATTCGTATGTGCAGTGCCGGCACCACATTACAGTATTACACTACATGTGCTAGTAGGCTCGAATTAATTTGGTCTCATCTACTTTATCAATGATTTTTTAACACAATAAATCAGAGGATTATTTCTAAAAAAAAGATAGCATAATGGTACTACGTCTCTCTTTCTATATATATAGATCTGATCCAGTGTGCTTCCGATGCTTAATTACTATAAATCAGAGGATTATCTATGAATTATTAATATAAATCAGAGGATTATTTCTAAAAAAAGATAGCACATACTAACATGTGCTAGCTCGTAAGCATACGAGTATTCTCGATGGATCGGCCAATCCTGACGTCGAGCTTAGACGGTGTTTGGTTCACAAATGGTAACATAATATGAAATTGCACTGCTATTTGGTGGGGGAATGGATCATTACTGAGTTTGTTTGGTCCAAGTGGGGATGGTTTTTAATTCCAATACGGTGTTTGGTTTGGACCAATGTACTTGGAATACACAAGTGATCGATCACTCAGCTGCCGAACCAAACAATGAATGATCCAATCCAATGAATGGTCTGATCAACATGGTGGACGTACATGCTAATACGCGATCAACAAGCAAATCAATTACACTGTGCTGAAACTCTGGAAGTCACATGATGTACATGGAACAATAAAACAAGCTTCGAACCAAGAAAAAATAAAACAAGCTTCGAGCAAAAAAAACAGCTGTTAATACATGATGCGAGTGTCGTATGAAATATTTCCAACTTCAAGCGCAAATTATGCTACAGAACAAAACTCAAATGAAATTGAGCTGATACAACACACAAGCACATGCCATGTTATAACAGAAAGCTATAAACTCTTAGCAACTGAAACTCTCCGTGTCATGTCTACAACTTTAGATCAAATTAAAACTCTTCATTTTGTTCCAAAACTACCACCAGTCCCCTATGTGATGACTTCCAAAGTTCATCTGAGTAGACAAGCTGACAGCCAACAGCAGTAGTTTCTCATCTTCTATTTGCGTCATCTACCAAAGCCTAAGAAGAGTTTAGATGAGTAAAAGCAAGATTTGTCTAATAAAATAAAGAAGGCTTTCACTAGCAGATCATGGACAACATCAGTCCTAAATGATACATGAAGCTACTTTTCTTCCAATGATTAGCCCCCACTGTTGATCCTCCAACACAACCTAGCTAACTCAAAGTAAAGAAATCTCAACTCTCAGTTGAAGTCTAAACTGAGCATATTCCCTACTCCCAGGTAGGCTCATCACTCTGCAATTCTGCATCAGGATGGATAGCTGGTTGCTACAAGTGCACACACTCAAATAAATATGAAGATGAAGTCCACTTTTGGTCTCTCAACTTATGCCTCAAGTCCGATTAATACTCTTAACTACGTAACCATTCACTCTACACCCCTCGACTATCGAAACCAGAGCAAATCACCCCCTCGCCCTAAACCACCCCGGTTTTACATGATGTGACATCCATATGTCAATGGTTTTTGACACATAGGCTTATTTTTTATGATATGGCAGCCATGTGTACTGGCAAAACAAAAAAAATGCTATGAGACCCACATGGCAAGCTACCACACTCATGCATGTGTAGATCAACCATAAAAGATCCAAGCAATTTAACCCTACAACTTTCTCCACCATTAGATCTGGCCACAATAAACCCTAGTCATTGAATCAAATCGAAAGCATAGATCCACAATTCATGTCTTCTTCCTCCTCCTCTGATCACCTCCCACCCTCTCTCTCTCTCTCCCAGTGGTGGAGCTAGAAAGTCTCCTCTGCGTCCCTGAGACCACGCCCCACCACTATTGTCCTCTGTCGTTTTCCCCAAACCTGATGAGCAACCGCCCTGTTTCTTGAACCACTGTCGCAATCCGCCAAAATTCATTATTGTGGTCGATATGAGACGAACAATAAGCTTGTAAGCAACCTCGGTCGGATTTGAAGGTCACCGAGGATATGGAGGGGCTCAACAAGAAGCACACATGAATGAACAAGTGTATTTAATATGGATGTCTAAGGTTACAAATGGCCTCCTCTTCCTCACCTACAATGGAGTATACACAAATTGCATTGGAGTATATCACTTAAACGAGCATGTTGTACTTATTTATCACTTTTACTATATTTAAATATTAATTCTAAGATACTCCAATGCAATTTGGTTTTAAAAATTCCATCAGGGTCCTTTATTTTGGCTATATACCATTTTCTATGTATAAAGATTATATACACAACTTAGGCTACAAAAATTGAACTTTGATAAAAAATTTTATGGAACTCAGTTTAGAGTGTCTTATAATCATTATTATAATATACTCAAAATTAGAAAGAGGTATAACAATATTATTTAAGCAGTATATAAGAAATCGGAGTACATACTCTCAAGAGTATATAAGCAGTATATAAGAAATCGGAGTACATACTCTCAGGAGTATATAATCATTTTAAGGAAGCATTTTTCATGATTATAGAAAGCATTTTTTGTACTCTGAGAATACATACTCATACTTCTAATATACCACTTCAATAATGATCTACACTTATTTATCATTTTTTATATATTTAAATATTAATTATAAGATACTTTAATACGGGGGAGGTTGGTGAGTGTAACATTTTGGCTAGCTAGGCTTAATTTTGGGGTCAGGAATAAAAGCTTATAAAGTATTGCCTACCTCGTTCGAAGTCTGCCTTTGACCTACAACGCAAGAAGAAACCAGCAGAGGTCCTCTCCGTTTGACCAACGACCTACTAGGCTACTAGCTATGTACTCCAACACACACTCCATAGTATACAGGCATCACTCACAGATGCCTAGCAAGCCTGTCCTTCCGAGAAGTCAAGGGCAAGATTAATGGCTAGCGGATCGTCACGTTAATCTCACATTTAAGCAGGCGTTTGCATGTTTTGACTAATCGAGAGAAAATTCTACATACAGTACCTTGATTTCGCTAGCAACGTTTGATCAATTAATGGCATTCCTTATGGAGTAGAGTACTCCTGCTAACTTAATTAAATGAGCATTGATAATTGATTGAACAAATCAAAGCAGAGATGGACCGGAGTTTATTGGGTGTGAAAATTGATGAAAAAATAAAAAAGAAGAAGAAGAAGAAGAAGAAGAAGAAGAAGAAATGATCGAGCAGCAGGAAAAAGAGGCAGCAAAAATGAAACGTTATAGGCCCGTTAAAAAGTGTGGTGCTTTTTTCGTTGCTAAAATGACATTGTAACATATTGTTTTAAATATATTTAATTAAAGGAAAATAAAAAATACTATTATATCTCATGGATAATGTAAAAGGAAAAGGAAAAAGAGGGAAAAAAAGAAAAAACATATTAAGAAGCTAATATATTCTAAATAATTTTTGGGAGTGTCGTATCACCCGGATATTTTCTTCCTAACTATCATTCAAATTTGTGACTCTTGGATTAGAGATCAAAGGGCTCCTTGTTTTTGAAGGGGAAATTCAAAGGGAAGGAGGTAGAATTCATGGCTATTAAATCTCTAATACAACAGTTCTAAATCTGGATGATAGTTAGGAAGAAAACATCCGGATGATGTTTAACAAAACCTATAATTTTTAGCTTCTGAAGCCACGAACTGTTTAGAACAGGCAATATACTACTAGCAGCAGCAGCAATAGGGGAGTAAGGCTCTGTTCACTTTGGCTTCTAAACCCCAATTTTTATTATTATTATTCGTGAGATAAAACTAAAAATCAACAATAAAAACTAATATGAACACCTGAAAGAAGTATATTACTATTGGACTGGATTGGATGGATGTGGACGCGGCGCGAGGCGATGCACCTGACCCATGCACGTCCATGTCCATCTCCATCGCTGCATCTGCTCCATCCACGAAACTTCCGATGCAGCTGGAGTATTTGTATTTGTTTCGTCTTTTAATTTCTCCGATCAGCTCCATCTTGTTTAATTTTCTACTATCTACCGTAGGATCGAAGTGCTAGCTAGCTCCCAGCAAGTAGGAGGAGCTAGCTGGTAATTACCAATTAACAGCGAAGCGAGCATACTGTCATGTTTGGGTTAATCTCGCCCGGCCACGGCAGCAAATTACTAGTGCCTGCCTCTCCTCTCCTCTCCTCTCCTCTCAGGTAATTAAGTCCATTTCCATTGCTAGGATGACGAGAAAACCCAAAGAGTTTGGCGCTTAAACAAGAGGAGCTTAATTGCTTAGCAGTCGCCAAGCCAGGTAGCTGATCGATGAGTCGTCTGGCTTAATTGCTTACGTAGACCCGGCAGGCTGGGCCAATTCCGTTCCTTTCCCACGTCGGCGTCACTTAAAGTAGGACGTGGACAGATGGGTAGATTGAAACTCGTCGCAACGCAAGTGCTGCGTCCCTGTCTTCTTCTTCTTCTTCCTCCTCCTCCTGTCGCTGTTTTTAATTTTCGTCCGATGCGAGAAGAAGATGGATGCATGGAACTGCCAGTGCGAGTGTCGGATTTATCCATCAATTAGTTACCATAACGTACGTCACTGTGCGTGTCACCCTAACCTCCCCGCGCGCGCGCGCAGGTAACTAGTATTCCGGCTACCTCTTTACTTGACGTTTTAAATCTTTTTACATCTCTAAGATGTAATTTTGAACGCTACTTTTTATATCGTTACACTAAGATATGCTAATAAAACTATAATATTAAAATATTTTTAATAACAAATCTAATGATATAACTTTCGTATAATTAATCTAGATAGTTTTGGGGGGTATTGGTGGTCGAATTTTGGAAAAGTTGACGATATGGATTCTAAATAGTTAAATAAAAAAAAGAACGGATAGAGTAACTAACTATGTAAATTAGCAAGCGGAAATACTCCTAAACCTACCTATACAGGGGCGGATGCAATGGTATTCCTGGGTATTCCCGGGAATACCCAACTTTTTTGGTGTAATCTTTAGTATATATGTATGTATACTTATATATATAAATGTATAATGATGTATTCTGTGATATTTTCGCTATTCTAGCCCACAGCGGCCCAAAAAACAGCCTATTGGCCTGGCTCCCATCCTCTCCGAGCTGCGGCGGTTGCCTCCCGATTCCTGAATCCCAATTCCCAAACCCTAGTTGCGGGCCGTTCCGATTCCTGCCGCCTGCAGCTGTTCGGTGCCTGACCAAGCTGCTGAACGAGCTCCACCCCTACCAACGCCAGCGCGAGGACGCCGTGAACTCTCTCGCCTACGAGGCCGATAGGCCGCCAGGCCAGCAGCGCTCTGCCTCTGCAGGCTGCAGCTGTCCCCTGTCCAGAGGATAACAAATTTGCAAGGTGAGTTGTTGAGTATTGAGTTTTGACTTGTACGCACAACGCACTATTGGTTGATGATTTACTGATTTAGAGTCATGTACAATTACAGCGCTATTAGTATTGGTTTGCAAAATGAAGAACAAAAACAAATCGATGTACAACAAGTCTTGCTAAGCTTTCCATTAAGCTTGTTGAAACAAAGAAGCATCTTAGACATGAAGTTGTTTACAGGCTTCTCAAATTGGTGCTAGTGCTTCCAGTAGCAACTGCGAGTGTTGAAAGAGTCTTTTCTGTCATGAATTATGTGAAGAACAAATTGAGAAATAAGATTGGGGATCAATACTTGAATGATTGCTTGGTTACATTTATTGAGCGGGAGTTCTTTCTACAAGTTAAGGACAAAGACAACATCAACCGCTTCCAAGCCATGAAGAATCGCAAGGTTAAAGCAACATTATAGTATTTTGTAAGTTCTCTTTATTACTTATTAGTTTGTTTCATGCATATCTTAGAGCTGAACAATTTGTTATTTGACTATTTTTGTGACTTTAATTATCGATAACGTACTACTCTGAACTATATTTTAAATCTATGGATTGAATTTTTTTTATGTAAGAGTAGGAATACCCAAGGTTGAAATCCTGGCTCCGCCACTGTACCTATATCTGCGTTTGATAGATGATGTATGCGCCATGTCAGTATCACGCGTGTACATGCTAATATATCACGGATGATTTGTACTATATGGAAACTGTACCTGCTTCCTCGATCATCAGCTTAATTGTACCTGCCTTCCTTTAAGATTGATCGATCGATTGGAGTAATTAATTAATGAACACACCGTCGTCGATCCATCATGCGTGGAATATCTGCGACGAACGGCGTCTACTTGCTACAGTGAAGAATGGATGTGGCATCTCGATCGATCGACAGTGGATCGACTACGACCTAGCTACGATTGGCTCATAAACCCATTCGCTTAGGGTGTGTTTGGTTCGTGGATGGAGGTTGCATCGTATATACTGGATGAGTGGATGCAGGCTGAGTGGAATCGTATTTCAGAAAAAGAAGATGTTTGGTGAGGCTGTATGAGCGGATACAAAAAAAACTGAGATGCTGTTTGGTTGCCTGTATGAGCGGATGCAGTCTACCAAACCTGAGAGGCTGACACGTGGGACCGCATAAGATACACTGCATCCACTCATCCAGGATGGCTAGTGAAGCTCATTTTGAGCGTATCCACCCATCCAGGATGAGGGCGTATTTTTGCATCCGCTCATACAGGCTGTATCCGCTCATACAGGAAACCAAACAGGCTCTTTCTCAGATTATACGGATCCACCCATCCAGGACGAAGGAGATTCAGGCAACCAAACACACCCTTAACTGCTTGCTAGGTACCGCATGTGCATCCAAGCAAGCATCAGCTCTGATATAAATGATGCTAGCTGCTGCTGCTGCTGCTTCCTGGAAGTTACACGCCTGCAGATAATTCCAATAATTATTATTGTTATAATGACGTAGCCAAGTTGAATTAATTGCAGATTAATCTGGAGATCAATTTTCACGACAGCAAGCTATGCGTTCTCAGTATTGCAAAATGATACGCCAAGGGAAAACGTACGTACGCCAACTGTTACATGGCCTAATTAATGTTGTTTTCAACCTCTTCTTTTCATAACCAAAATTCATGAGACGAATCCAAAAAAAGCAAGCAGGCCCCTTATAAATTCCACCAAACAACATGAGTTGCATTGGGTCGGTGGTGACTTGTGAATTCACTTACGATGGACAAGGAAAAGAATCACCCACAAGTGACTGAACATGCGTGTTATGTATAGGTATCAAATGTTACAGGTAGTCTTCTCTATCTATTCACAAAGGGCTTTATTTATTATAAAGTGTAAGGAGAGGGGGGGGGGGTGTTACAAGTTTGTCTCCCATCCTAGTCTAAGGGTAGTAGTACAAAATGCAACTTTTAGCAGGCTTTCAGCTGCGCCGGGTTTACTAGGAAACGCTAGGGCGTACTAGGAAAAGCAGCCGACCGGTGCTCTCTCGATCAATCACTAGTACCAGCAGGTAGGTCTCTAATAATGTCAATTTTATTAAATAGAAAAGGTGCTACTATGTATTTCTAATGGAAGCAACTATAATATAATTTTATTAAATAATATCTTGCTAATTATACGTTTCAAACTTGCCTTCAAAATGCTAGCAGGGCACGCTGGTGATTTGACAGGAGGAGAGGGTGGGTTGCGAGTGATGACGGGGGGCTGGGAAGAGGAGGACGAGGAAGCGTGAGGCGGAGGGAGCCCGCCGCCCTACGTCAGCCTCCCAGCGACACCTGGGGTCTCTCACGTGGCGGGCGGGGACCACAAGTAGTAATAAATAAATAAATAAATAAATAGATAAACCCTCCACTAAAAGAGCAATGGTGGGCCCCATGGAGGCTTGGACTCTTCGTCCTCCTCCTCTGCCGCTGCCGTCCTATAAAAGCATCTGCCTCGCGTCTCCCTCCCCTCCCCTCCCCTCCCTCCACCTGCTGCAACACAACAGCAGGCTAGCTTCCTGCTCCTGCAGCAAGTGCATCAATGGAGCACGGCTGCTACAGCGGCAGCTTGATGCAGCTGCACCACAGCTCCAGCTATAGCACTGCCACGATCGGTACGACGCCACCATTACCCCCCAGCGCCTGCCGCTATCTCGACGACGCCACCCACGAGGACATGCGCACCCTCTTGCTGGAGATGGACATGCCGCCCGGCATGGGTACAACGGAGGCCGCCTCCGACTCCGACTCCTCCTCTTCCACCTCGTCTTCCTCCCATCTCCTCGGGCTGGGGGCCTCGCCCAAGCGTCGCCATCATCAGCCGACCAAGGGCTTCATCGGTGTGCGCATCCGCCCCTGGGGCAAGTTCGCCGCCGAGATCCGCGACTCCACGCGCAAGGGCGCCCGCGTCTGGCTCGGCACCTTCGACACCCCCGAGGCCGCCGCCATGGCCTACGACCAGGCCGCCTTCTCCGTGCGCGGGGCCGCCGCCGTCCTCAACTTCCCCCTCCACCGCGTCCAGGAGTCGCTCCGCACGCTCGCGCTCGGCGCCGCGGGGGGCTCGCCCATCCTCGCACTCAAGCGCCGCCACTCCATACGCAAGAGGTCGCCCAACAAGAGGACGACCACCAACCACAAGCAGCAGCTTGCCGCCATCAAGGAGCCCCTGCCGCAGCCGCCGTGCCCGGGCGTGGTGGAGCTGGAGGACCTGGGCGCCGACTACCTGGAGGAGCTCCTCCGGGTATCCGAGTCCGAGTCGTCGGCCGTGGATCATCACCACCTGCTTGCAACCGGCTGCACCGCTTCGGCGGAGACCTTCAATTCCCTAGCTCATTGCTAGCTTTCCGGCCGTCCTCATCGACCATTGCCTGCTGCGCGCGCGCTTCAGTTGCTCGACCCTGGCCGTACGTCCAGCCAGCGCTCGATCAAGAGTTGTCATTCCATCTCTTCTTCTTCTTCTTCTTCTTCTTCTTCTTCTTCTTCTTCTTCTTCTTCTTCTTCTTCTTGTTGCCTGCCTCCTGCAGGCTGTGGCTCCTGGAACGACTTACTTGTACATGCTTGTATCATCGACCTACAGTACTGCGCGCGTAATAAGCTAGCTAGCTGGGCGGAATCTATCTATCGATACGTAGACGGATATATATATAGCAACATGGAATAAGCTAGCTCTTCCCGTGTGGCCCGCATATCATGTGCATGTCTGCTGTTCGAATGCAGCACCTGAACTGAATATATGCCACGTCGATTTTACTTTACCGATACTAGTCTGCCTGTCTCAACTTTCCCTTTGGTCAGTACTTTACTTAATTATTATACGTATATGTCGATCGATCTACTATGTACTCCAATCGTCTTGTAGTCTTGATGCTAGCTGGGTTTCTCTTTTATACGTATATGTTCTTCTTGATGCCAAAGCCAGGGAAAGTGGTGTTTCGATCACTCAAATTAAGTGCAAGGAAAATGAAATCTAATGGATGGATGCATGGAGCGAGGGAGGGAGGGAAAATGGGAGGCAACGTACAGAAATCTGATCGATCTTCTTCTACAGTGAGTGGAGTCCCGTCCCGTCCCTATTGTTTCCTTGATTTTGGCCTTGTCGATCATGCATGCATGTCGATCTCTAGTTTATAATAATGAGTAGTGGAGTAGTGCGTCGCGGCGGGTGAGGATGGCATCGAATATTATTTCCGAGTCTGACCCGGCTGGGCTCCACTACTAGTGCTCTTCTGCTTTTCCATCTTCCGGTGGATATACATTACACTACTTACACATACTACTCCTGCAGTAGCTAGCACACACTGTTCGTTCCTGGGAGATCGATCTATATATGGATCGAGTTGATTTAACTCAACAACAACCTAGAAATCTGTGATATGACCTCCAAGAAACCAGGTGATCTAACTATGGGAAATCTGAATATGACCTCAAATTAGCAATTCAGGCGCTAATGCTAGCTACCTCCAGTCCTGCGGGCAGCCTGTAGACCTTGGTTAAACAGAGAGAAACTCATTAACTTGCGCTCTGCCGACTGCCGTTACGTTGCGAGCATCAGCCTGCACTGCCTGATGCACACGGGTTAATTAATTTAGCGCTGCAAGTTTATTTTTTGTTTAATCCTTTCTGGAATTCTTGTGCAATTCCGACAGTACATCGATCCCATCAAGATTGAGACAACATACATACCAGTGGACATGTCTTACTCCCCCTCAGTTCACAAAAACACGGCGTTTCGAGATGTTTGTACTCAAAATTTTAAAACATTAGATGTAGATGTCATTTTAAAATGTTTAAATTAAATACATACAAATCATTACGTCTCGAAATGTAATTTTATAATATTATAATCTTATTAGGTTTGTAAATATATTACAATAAAAATTAATAGTTAAATCTATGCTTTAGAGACCATACCAATGTTCAAAACAACGTATTTTTATATACTCGTCCCACCTCATCCCTCACCATCCCCTCATTTCTGGGGGACAGGAGCATCCCCAATTTGAGAGTATATTCGCAGAATATTCCCTAGAGGGATATCCCCCATCCCACTCGACTCTGAACCAAACAGCTCTGGAACGAGGACCGTCCCATCCCATCCCCATAGTCCCATGAATCAAACACATGCTAAGGGCATCTCCAATGATTCTAGCCAGCAACTAACTATAAGACTTCCACATCATTTATATAGTACACACTAAAACTAGCATTCTAAGGCCAGTCTCAGTGGGAGTTTCATCTGCATTTAATAGGCTACCACATAAGCATTTTTGATGATATGGTAACATTTTTAAGAAGAGAGAGAAGAAGTGAGTTTCATCTAGATGAAACTTTCTTGGCACGATTACCAAACTCTATATGAGTCATGAAATTAAATGTCTATGAAACAATAGAATGAAACTATGCATTGAGGATGGATGTTTCATCCATATTTCATTTCATTTTACATGATGTGGCAATCTTGGAAACAACGTCATGAAACTCTCCACTGAGAATGGCCTAAAGAACTATCTATAAGGATAGCTATTTGATGCTTACATGCACACACAGAATTTATAGAGGCTGCCTCGTTTGGCGTTATAGACTAGTGCTTAAGGAAGAGCTGGCTCGGTTTTTTTTGCATATTCTCTTTCCTCCACATAGGATATATGCTGATGTGTACATGCATATAGTTAGCTGACTCAGACCATTGGAGATGCCCTAAGAGTACGAGATATATAATTAATGGTATTCACGCATGACGACGCGGTCTCGTCAGAAGCGCGCCGCACAGCTTAATTGGTGTGTATACCGATCAGCTTTGGTTGACCGTACCAACAAACAAACAAACAAACTATAGATAGATAGAGTGCAGGCTCAAAAATATGCACTCCTCCGTTAGTATCTGTCTGTCATAATACTGTTCGCGCCCCGGGGGGGATGCACGTATACACTTGCTCTTTTGACCTTCAAGAGTGAATGCTTTGGACGTCATTTTCTAAATGGAAAAATAAAACAGGCAGCAAATTCAATATGACGATGTGTAGTACAGTACATATTTGTTGTACTAAGCTAGTAGCAGGTCAAACAAAAAAATGTACGTCGAGGAATGGATTACCATTTTCGCCAACAAATTAAGAAGGCATCCACGTTGATATTTGGACCATTAGGCTGCCGATTGATGGGCCCAAAACCCCAACTCTGCTCCTTGCCGATTGATCGAGAGTTACATACATACATACATACAGAGTTACATACATACATACATACATACATACATACATACATACATACATACATACATACAGGCGCCTCAGCAGCAGCGCCTCCTTGCCGATTGATCGAGAGTTACATACAGATAGATACTATAGTCAGATAGATACTCTCTGGAAATGAATACTCAGCAATACAGATCGAGAATACTCAGCAATAACAAGAGCAATAGCGGGGGATCGATCAGCCGATGGTGGTTAATTTTGTGCGTGGTGGCAATGCAATAATGCAGAGTGAGTTTCAGCGAGCTAGGCAACTGGTAGCAAGCCAGGGAAGGGACAGACAGGGCAGCTCAAAATATCTGAGGCGGCGGCGGACCATAGATTGCCGGCGGGACCGGACAGATGCGGTGCAAGTTGCTGCTCCCCGTCGCCATCGTGTGGAGGAGCAGTAGCTGAGTAGAAGAATTTACCCATCCCATCGACCGATCCATCGCTGTCCAAGCGAGCGATCCGGTTCGCATCATCCATCACCCGGTTTGCAACCTCCGTTAATTACCTACTCCTCCTCCTCCTCCAGGACCTTCTTCCAGTTCCCATCCATCGATCTAGCGTTCGTTTGTCAAAACACAGGGCCCCAGCCGACAGATTTTGTTTGTTGTGTTCCCAACTAGCAAGCTAGCTAGCTTGCTCGCTCGCTCGCTCGCTCGCTTGTGTATTTCGCAAAAAGTGCCAAGCATACCTACCTACAGCTGACACGAGCGTTTGTTTGTTTGCAACCTACCTACTGCCAGCCAATGCTACCTGCCGCTTTCTTGTGCAAACGTACAATCCGAGACGCTTCCTTCCAACTTTCTTTCTTTCTTGTGTTGTAGCCTATATATTTTAGATCAAAGGTGCACTACATATAGTGCTGCCTAGACTGTTATTTGTACTAGTCCTTCCTTAGCTGTTGATCATCTACTACTACTTAAACTCCAATACTCCATAGTCCATATCAATGAAAGTGAAAGGTGAGAACACATGACAGGGGTACGAGTGTGTGAAGGTGGTGTTTGTATTAGCTGTGGCTGATAGCTTTTGCCTTGTCTTCTTTTTGGTGATCCTCGATCGGTTAGATTCAAACTTTCAACTCCAGATTTGCTAGGTTATGGGAGATCCGATGATATATACTATTTTTTAATGGATTTACCGCTGGATCGTTCTCCCTTTTCCATAGGGTTAGGAACATACAGGAGGCACAATCTCTCTAGCATTCAGCTACGACCTTTTTGGTTTTGAATTGACCAAACTAGCTACCAGGCCAATTGTATTGCATCGTATCGCTCGCTTGCGACCCTCGACCATTTATAATTTATCTCTCTCTCTCTCTCTCTCATCAATCGTACGACCAGGAGGAAGAAAACGTGAAGTTACGGCGACAACTAAGTATTCCTTCCATTCGATTCGTCTCATGGGCTGCCTTCACGCGTCTCATCTCATTCAGCCTTTCCTACGTGCGTTGTGGTCTTCTTGGAATGCGGAGCCCAGGAGAGAGCCCATCCCAGAATCTCAGGCAGCTCCCTTCTTTTAATGTTAGATAGATGGATCGACCCCTTCTTCTTCTTCCTCCTTGGCTAATTCTCTCTCTTTCTGCTCCTAGAAAAACACTACAGTAGCACGCGGAGAGGCTCGTTAGTGCTTTACGCCCAAATACCAATCTATCATCCTGAACATGCAGCCTGCACATCAAGATCAAGTTCAGACTCCGCTCCAAACAATTTTAATTCTGCTCTTTTCTAACTTTCAATTTATTTAAGTCAAAAGCTATTTAGAACGTGTCGGTCTCTAATTTTAATGATATAATAGTTTTTCTCATTTTTTCTTGAAAAAATAACAATTGTTGTAGTGCGGTTTTCAACCAAAAATCTAAAACCATAGCTAGAAGTTTAAACTAAAATCTAGCTGGCAATTGACCGGCGTGATTACGGTGTAATGTGGCATCTGACCTGATCTGATTCCAGAAGCAGATCGAAAAGCGAGCGAGCGAGCGATCGAGATGGAAATTAACAGGTGCTGCTGGTAGGTCAAAAGATGGATATCACGCAAGAAAAATGTGGATGCCGTGAAGAATTTTGACACACTGACTTAGTATGAACTGGCGACTTGACTAATTAATCAGCGTCAGCATCAGTATCAGGTGTACGTCTCGTCCCGCTTAATCGACGAGAAAGATATGGCCTCCTCCCTGCGCCTCATAGTCTAAACACGCGTTTCCCCTCTCTGCTTTCTCTACCTTCCTACCTACCTACCTAGCTTTGATTTTATTTTTCTCTGTGCGTATCAACAGGAAGATTAATTGCACAAGTTTAGCTCGTATAGAATATTTGGCCTTTAACACCTTCACGCAACGTATATATATGTACGACAAGTGGATGCTGAAAAATGACTTCATCTGTCAAAACTTCCATCGTTTGTGAAACAACCTAAATTTTAAAAACAATTTTGAATTTCACGTGAATTCTTATCCAATTCCACACCTTCTTCACTCCTTAACGCCTCTCCTCACTGGTCCTACCCCTCCTCATTCGTCCACATGTACCAAACTCTGGTTGTCACCACTATTCACCGTTCAACAAATATCGGAGGACAATGCACTGCCGCGATTTTTGCCACCGCCTCTCTCTTGATCTTCGGCCAATCATCGCAGCAACTTGGTCAGTCGATCGTACCATCTTTCCCTAAGCCTCTGACACCTCATTAATTTCCCTTGGCTCGCGCTGAAGCTCCCAGGCTGGACTTTGCCACCGTCGCCTCACAGCTGACAACCCCAAGTAGCAATATTTGACCACCGCTCCTAACACTTTTAGCCTCAGTAAGCGCTCGCCATCTCTCTTCAACAAGCACCATGGCCACCTTGCCTCCCCGCCGCTCACCGTCTCACCGACCTCTCTACTCTCCTAACATTCCCCATAGCTTTTGACCGCCGCAAATGTCGTGCCTGAGGAAGTGCCAAATTTCTACACTGCCAGCCGTGCCACGCCCTCTCGCGCCTTCCCGACCCCTGCCATGTGCCGCCACCATGACGTCTGTCCTGTGCTAAACCACCTTCCTCATACCATTTAAACCCCGAACTCCTCCATTTGAAAGCACTGGTACCCTGAGGTGAGCCACCCACCGTCAATACGTACGACAGAGAGAAATAGCATATAATCTAGCAAGTCCAATGGATAACTTATGGTTTCTTCTAAACAAATAAACGGAGCGACTTTTCCAAATGACAAGCCCAGTGGATAACTTATGTCTTCTTCTAAACAAATAAACGGAATGGCTTCTCCAAATAACTAAACATTTTTTTGAGCAGCTTATCAATATTCTATTCGTTCGCACAAATATTCACACTAAGATCAAAAGCCATTAAACACAGCCGAAAAGAACCCAAAAGTCACATACATATGTGTGGATAATTAAAAAAAGATCAAATCTATGCGCGTAGATACATACATGATACACAGAAAGAATACATGATCAGGCACGTGCATAGATGGACGTGTACAAATAACTGGGTAATCACACTAGTGCTAGTACTCATCATAGCTGCATAAAAACAGCCGAAAGAAAGACACGAACGAACGGGACATAACACAAGCAAGGAATACAATCATCTCCGGCTGGCTGGCTAGCCCCGGAACGGTGTTATTACGCCCCACTTATTCCACCACTGTGGCGATCGATACGCTCGCCGGGGCATCTCCTCCGTCTCGCGCGCACGCACCCATCAGTTGTCAGCTGCCGGCGGGATGCGCGGTGGCTTGCGCTTTGGCTTGGGCTCCGGCTTCGGTTCTGGTTCAGGCTTTGGCTCTGGCTTCGGCTCTGGTTCAGGCTTTGGCTCTGGTTTGGGCTCTGGTTCAGGCTTAGGCTCTGGCTTGGGTTCCGGTTTAGGTTCTGGCTTAGGCTCTGGTTCAGGCTTTGGCTCTGGTTTGGGCTCTGGTTCAGGCTTAGGCTCTGGCTTGGGTTCCGGTTTAGGTTCTGGCTTAGGCTCTGGTTTAGGCTTCGGCTCCGGTTTGGGCTCTGGTTCAGGCTTAGGCTCTGGCTTGGGTTCCGGTTTAGGTTCTGGCTTAGGCTCTGGTTTGGGCTTCGGCTCCGGTTTGGGCTCTGGTTCAGGCTTAGGCTCTGGCTTGGGTTCTGGTTTAGGTTCTGGCTTAGGCTCTGGTTTGAGCTTCGGCTCCGGCTTGGGCTCTGGTTCAGGCTTTGGCTCTGGCTTGGGTTCCGGTTTAGGTTCTGGCTTAGGCTCTGGTTTGGGCTTTGGCTCCGGCTTGGGTTTCGGTTTCGTAATTGGTTCAGGCTTTGGCTCCGGTTTGGGCTCTGGCTTGGGTTCCGGTTTAGGTTCTGGCTTAGGCTCTGGTTCTGGCTTGGGCTCCGGTTTAGGTTCTGGTTTGGGCTCTGGTTCAGGCTTGGGCTCTGGTTCTGGCTTGGGCTTCGGTCTGGGCTCCGGTTTAGGTTCTGGTTTGGGCTCTGGTTCAGGCTTGGGCTCTGGTTCTGGCTTGGGCTTTGGTCTGGGCTCTGGTTCTGGTCTAGGCTCTGGTTCAGGTTTAGGCTCTGGTTCTGGTTTGGGCTCCGGTCTGGGCTCTGGCTTGGGCTCTGGTTCTGGTTTTGGCTCTGGTCTGGGCTCTGGCTTGGGCTCTGGTTCTGGCTTTGGCTCCGGTTTGGGCTCTGGCTCTGGCTTTGGCTCTGGTTTGGGCTCTGGCTTAGGCTCTGGTTCTGGTTTTGGCTTCGGTCTAGGCTCTGGCTTAGGTTTCGGTTTGGGGATTGGTTCAGGCTTTGGCTCCGGTTTAGGCTCTGGTTCCGGTTTAGGCTCTGGTTCAGGCTTTGGCTCCGGTTTTGGCTCTGGCTCAGGTTTGGGTACAGGCTTAGGCTCTGGTTTTGGTTGTGGACGCGGCAATGGCTCGGGCTCCGGCTCCGGTTGCGGCTTTGGCTCCGGTTTTGGCTCTGGCTCAGGTTTGGGTACAGGCTTAGGCTCTGGTTTTGGTTGTGGACGCGGCAATGGCTCGGGCTCCGGCTCCGGTTGCGGCTTCGGTTCGGGCTCCGGCGGCTTCTGGACGGCAGCACGGCGTGGGTTGCGCGCGAAACGGGCGCCGTGGCCAAGGCCTCGGCCGGCAGCGGCGGACGCTTGGTCGAAGGCGGAGGCGGCCAGTGCCCCTGCAGCTAGGAGCAAGGCGAGGAGGAGGCAGGAAGAAGAAAGGCGATGCCTCGCCGCCATGTCTGCTGCTACTAGTTAGCAGGAGGAGTAGCTTAGTTGTGTGCGAGTGAGTCTCGAGAAGATAGGCATGCGGTGGGGGTGCAAGGAGCCCTCGTCCTCTTCTTATAGGATTGTGGAGCCAAGCAGGTTTGGACGTGTGTCATATTCACGTGCCTCCTTGGGCCACCCGTGTCGGTTGGATGGATCAGCTTCGTCGCTTGGATTTTTCACTGCACTTTTCCTGTTGTTCTTGTTTGTTTTTCTTTCTTTCTACTCTCTCTTTACAGATAGATATTAGATCGATTGAGAGAAACAGTCGGTCATCCTAATCTCTACTAATGTAAAAAAAGAGAAAAGTTTCTTGTTCAGCATCTCTCCTTCTGTTTCTCTTCTTTGTCAAGCTTGTCGCTTTTTGATCCAGCCCACTTGGCCATGTCTTCCATCTTCATCCTCACGTCTCGCACCTTCTGTCTTCCACGATACACAGCCTTGGGGGGAAGCCAGACCGACCGACCGACCATGGGGGGGGGGGGTGTTCTTCTTCTGCTTCTAGCCAACGTTGTTGACGGTGGATCCGCGCGCTCTCAGCCCCAACGTCCCCGGCCGGCCTTGACGGGCTTCTGCTTTCCTCTTTAACGAACAAGGAACAGGCGACATTTACTTCTTCTAGATGGAGGAAGAAAGTAGAGTCAGGTAAAGGCTGACGGCTAATGTGATGTGTTTCCTGTGTGTACGGCTGACTGGCGACGCCTCTCATGGATCAATTTTTCTTTGACGAGTGGTCTAGCCTTAATTAGCCGATTCGATCCGTACGCATACGGCAACACAGGGAAGCGAAACTTGTGGTAGCTGCGCGAAGGTAACCGCAGCTGCTTCTAATCCTTACCATCCATCCATCCATGTGCATTAGATCATATACTGTATGATTGGTGAGTTTTTTAGACTGTGTTTTATAGTTTATAGCTGAACTTTTAAATTTTATGGTATTTATGCGAGGTAATACGTAAAGAAAAATAAGCATTTACGATTTTAACAGGTACAGCTAAACTCGGTACAATTTTTTAAAAACGAATTGTTTAAAAGTTATATACTGTAGCATAAACCAAAAGACACAGGTTGAAAGTGCTACTGAGCGCAGCCTATATCCCACTCAAATTCATCGTCTTGACTAGCCTCGCTCTAAACGATTTTAACTTTTTAATTTTTTTTAGTTTTTTTTACTCTTTTGATTTTTTATATTATATGTGATGATATAATTTTTTTTAAATTTAATTACGTAGAAAAATTAACGGTAGCTACGCTGCAAAAACAGCCTCAAGCGGCAGGCTGAAGAGAATTACAGTGCGCGGAGGAGGAAGCATCTCTACCCCTAAATAAACCACCAGTTAAAACTTTCCTAAACCCACACCGAATTACCGGCTCCCCAGAGATAACCTTCACAACGTCCACCCAAACTTATGCACCCAGAAATACAACATCCTAAAAACGTATGCACCCAGAAATACAACATCCTAAAAACGTATGCACATGATTTTCTCTCAGCCATTCTCTCTCCTTACTCAACCAAATCCAACCAAATCCAAATCCAACGGCCGTCGTGTGTCAATATTTTTGTAATTGTCTCAGTTCGGTAATCACTTGCAGCACCTGTCGATGAGGCCGAGCGAAAGAGGGAAGAGAGGAATAGAAAACAACGAGAATATCGAGCAAGGATAAGGGCTGAGGAATCCACCGAGCAAAGAGAAGAAAGGAATAAGAAGCGCCGGGAAAAACGAGTATTGAAGAGAACAGAATCATCAACATATAGTATAGGACCTTATCATGGTATTGCCTATAGTTAATAATGCTTCCGTTGTTATTTGCAATGTTACTCTTTAAGTGATATAATATGTGTCGGTATCTATCTCGCTGAGGAGGGCCTAAATTACAGTGCGCGGAGGAGGAAGCATAGTAGTAAGTATATTTTAATTCCATTAGTTACCCTGTGCAGTGTCACACGACGTCCAAATTCCTTATGGGCAACGCAAGAGCAACCAAATAATCCCTAGCGCTAAAAAAATTGTGGCCGGTAAAAAGTGGAGCCGCGCCAAAAAAGTCACGTGCACCATGTAGCTGGGGCGTACGGCGCCGCGTCACCTGTACGTACGTACGGACCACGCGCACCGCTCCGTCATTAGCCGGTCTGTGTGGCTGCTCTAAGCGGTTTGATAAGTTTTTTGTTTTAAAGTTCGATTTTTCTGGGTTTTTAGTCTTATTTATTTATTTATTTGTATTACCCTAAAAGATTTAGCGATGTTTTTTTTATTTTTTTTCCTCATAAAAATGTAACAACAGTAGAGAAACGTGGAAAAAAACAACAACAGAAGAAGGCAGACCTTTAAGCGGGCCTTAAGACAGTAGTACATGAAAGCGACCTTCCATCCGCTCGCTCGTCCGTCCCTGCATTTGTGCTGTGCGTACGTTTTGGGTTGGCTCCCACATCCAAAGTATGCCTGCGTCCTCTTCGATGGCAAAAAGAAAAAAAAAAAAGAGTTGGGTCGTTTTCTTGTGTGTAGCTTATAAATAATTTAAAATTCTTACTCTTTGCGAGTAAGTATAAAAAAATATATTTATGTATAATTTATTAAAACCGATATAGTGTCTCCTATAATCCACTTACACAACTCGTTACCGATTACACTTTTATCAGGATTTCCTCCGTCTGCATGCCGATTCATTTCATTTGCTTGCTCATGGAATTTTATCGAAAATATATAATAAATATTAGCTAGCATCTACTACGCTATCCGCCCATCCATCCATCAAATCGAATTGATGTATCCAATCGAACCGAATCGAATATGGTTGGCACGTCTTTTTTTTTAAGACTAAGCTTCTTCGAAGCAACCAGCGCACTTGTCTGTCTGATACACTTCCCTTGGAATCGAATATACATGGGTGCATGTATGTATGTATGCATGCCTCCATTGGCTGCTGAGAGCTAAAGCCATTTTCAATACTGTTTCATATTGTATTTTCAAAAATAGTATTATACGGAGGGTATTGACAAAAAGATCGTTTCTGCCGTTCGATGAGCGGGCAGCAACGCCTGCGTGCCATCGGACGGCAGAAACGACATTTTTATCAATACGCTCAGCATACTGCTATTTTTAAAAATACAGTGCGAAAAAGTGTGCAGCGTACGTAATACATTCGTCATACATATCGTCACATCACAACATTAATAGCCGGTGGTGACAGTACGTACCAGAGCATCTTCAATGTATAGTGTAGCATAGGGGCAGGGTACCTCCTCCTCCTCCTGCTGCTGCTTCTGTCCACATCTCTTAATAAAACAGAACAGCAGCAGCAGCTCCAGCTCGTATCCCCCCTCCCCTATCCTCATCTACGAGCCGACAATGTTTGGCCCATATGATTTGTTGGGCCTTTTCTGTCCTGAATACCGGTGCATCAGAGCAAATTCCATTCCTCGCCCCAGAAAAACAAATTTCCCATTCACATTGGCAGGCAAAGGCCCGTCCGTTCAATTCACGATTGCCTGGGCTGGGCTGGGCTGGCTGGCGAGTGGATCGAGAGCACACCTAATTATTAGGTAGGTAGTTTACCAGCGAGGCGAAGCGAAGGCAACCTCCGGGCCGAACAAAGCGAGGGAGGAAGGAATCACTGAATCAGCGCGGCGCCAGCGAGGAGGAGAAGTCGGTGGTGGGCACCCGCAGCTTCTGCTCCCACGCTCGGGACTCCAAATACAGCTTTGACACCTTCCCGGCCACCCACGTCATCTCCGGCCGCTCCCCCTCCACCGCCGCGGCGCACCGGAGCCCCACCTCTATCAGCCTCTCCGCTGCAGCCACAGGGAACGAGTCCCCCAGCCTCCTGTCCACCCAGCTCCTCACCCGCCCGCTCCTCGCCGCCTCCTCCGCCGTCTCCACCACCGTCACCCGCACCAGCTCCTTGCTCCCCCTTTCCAACCGGTACCTGGCCGCCTCCTCCCCGGAGAGCAGCTCCAGCAGCAGCACCCCGAAGGCGTACACGTCCGCCGCCTCCCGCGAATCCTCCTGGGCAGTGGCGTCGTCGTCGGCGAATTGGGCCGCGCCAAAGTGGGTGAGCCGCGCGCGGAGGCCTGGGTCGGAGACGAGCACGGTGGATGAAGAGACGCGGCCGTGGGCGGCGGCCGCGTGGTGGTGGATGTACTCGAGGCCCTGGGCGACGTCGGCGGCGACCTGGACGCGGGAGAGCCAGGTGCGGAGGACAGTGAAGCTGGGGTTGCGCGGGTTGCGGAGGCAGGCGGCAAGCGTGGCGGCGCCGGGGCCGAGCGGGAGCTCGTAGGCGAGGTAGACGTGGGGGCCGGCGAGGCAGGCGCCAAGCAGGGGGGCGACGCTGGTGTGGTGGTACCTGGCGATGGTGGCGAGCGAGGCGGAGGCCTGGGCGGCGTCGATGCCGGGGCGGGAGCGGAGCTGGAAGAGGGCGGCGTCGCGGGCGCGGAGGGAGCAGCGCCAGTAGGAGTAGGAGGAGGAGCCTCTGCCTGGGGCGACGCGCTTGGAGAGGAAGTTGTTGGTGGCTTTGGCGAGCTCTTGGAAGGGGTAGAGGGGCGGGGGGTCCGGGAGCGAGGCGCGAACGGCGGCGAGGCTACTAGTGGAGGAGGAGGTGGTGGTGGTGGCGGAGGAGGAGGGGTCGCGGCTAGTGGCGGAGGAGGAGCGGTGGCGGCGAGAAGCAGAGGAGGAGGAGACGGGCAGCGAGGCCAATGCGTCGGAGCGGGACCTGCACATAGTATGGACGACAAGGAAGGAATCACGGTCACGGGGGAAGGAAGCTAAGCTTAGCGACTGGGTGGGTGGGGCAGAGAAGAGAAGACAAGAGAAGAGAAGAGAAGAGAAGAGAAGATTGCCAGCTTGGCTCGCACGTGTTGGATAACTGCCAGCCAGCCACTACCACTAGCCTCCGGCCGGTACGAACCAGTTCACAATTTTCTTTTCTTTTTCTTCGCCGCCGGGAGGGAGGAAGCGTTCAATATTATTAACGAAATGATCTACAGATATCATATAATCCTATCCTAAGGAACTCGCACGCAGGACAGGAGAACACAGATTTTATCCCCAACCAGTGCGGGTCCGTCATATGCATGCAGCGCAATCTTGTCTTCACCACAGGTTATGCTCGTGGTGATTTCCGAGTTCGTTAACATGCTTCATAAAGTAAACATGTTAATTTGCACATCACTTTTGAGAGCACAGGTGAGGTCCTCGTACTCTGCCAAACTGATGAACTGCAGAGTTAGGAGTACTGTACATTACAGCTCGGCTGGCCACCATGTTGCAACTAGTATATATATATCTGCTTTCATGCTTAATTTCAGCACCATTGACGCACTTTGCTGCTGTTTGCCTGTTAAGAAGAGGTGAAATGGTTCATTGCAATTGGTCGGAGCAAAATCCGTAACTGGAATTTTCTCGTTTACGATGCAACTGCTGTACAATTTTGCGCTTACCATTTAAAACTCGGAAGCTTTCTAGTGCCTCTGGATGCTCACATCTGTCAGGTGAACCAGCACAGCCTCTAAAGGTGTTCATTTCATATCCTTCTCTGTGCCATTGATATTCTTTTGTCTCCGTAGGATTCGAGAAACAAAGGAATCTGTCGCGATTCTTCTCTGCGGAACTAGTGGTTGCGGCAAGTCTACTCTTTCCACTTTGCTGGTACACATCCATTTATGCATCATTTCCTTACCCCCCAAACTTTCCTATTTGCATTCTTCATGTCTCTACTGTTAGAATCTCTCTTAGACCAGCTGATGCAATTAGATATTGTCAGGGTTAAACGACAAACTGGACATGCAAATTATCCACACGTTCGAACATTACATCATGGCAGCTTGTCAATTCCACCAGGAAAACAATGATCCTTCCCTTCCCTTGTTTTGTTTAGATAGAAAGCTACATTAGTTAGGCCACTGTGTATTAAATTACTTCTCAATTGACTGGTATTGGACATTTGACCTACAAACAGAAACAATAAATGAATAAATTATCTCTTTCGAGAACTAGAACATGCCTAGTCGCAATAGTTTACTTGTGCAGCCAAGTGTATAGTTTCTGATTTCAAGCTTATAAAGATTTCAATGTACCAACATGGTACCAACAGGGGAACAGATCGCCCCGCTCATTTCGGCTTGAGCTTCTGACTTCTGATTTATTTTTCACTATTCATAAATTTTGTCTTTTTCTGAACTTGTGGTTTTTTTTACTGTTCTTATTTTTGCCGTATTCGTTTGCGTTGTTCGTGATGAGTTAATATTTTTTTCTATTTTAATTTTTTAAATTTAATTACATCAAATAAGTCACCTTCAATTACAGTGCAATTTCAGCCAGCTACAGTGCAATTTCAACCATAAGCCATTATTTTTCAGCCTAACCGAGCAGCCATCACGACTGTAGTTTCCACAGATTCCATACGTCACATGATGCGGAGCTTTGTTGAAGAGAAAGAAAACCCCCTTCTCTGGGCATCAACTTATCATGCAGGTGAATGCCTTGATCCAGTAGCAGTTGCTGAAGGAAAAGCTAGGCGGAAAGCAAAAAAAAAAAAAACGCTCAGGCATGTCAAGCAGCTCAAGTATTGATTATGAGAAAAGTGGGGCTCTGAGTGACAAAGTTGACGGAAAATCAATTGGAATGAAACAAATGGCTATACAAGGTTATAAGGCACAAAGTGAGATGGTGATTGATAGTTTGGATCGATCAATTACCACCTGGGAAAAGATCGGAAGGAATCAGTTGTCGTTGAAGGTGTTCACTTAAGCCTTAATTTTGTGGTAGGTGCATCCAAATCAATCATTCTTTTCCCAACTTTTTTTCCATTCATTCTCTCCCTTGAGTTGTTTGGTTTAGTCCAAGCATACTCTACATTCAGTTTTTTTGCTAGCTGAAGTGGAAAGATAGATTTTCATGATCCATCTGTCCTAAGTTTTTCTCCCTTATCTTTTATATAAAGTTGTCTAATCATTTTAATATTTCAGATGGGGCTAATGAGGAAACATCCTTCTATAATACCTTTTATGATCTACATATCCAATGAGGACAAGCACACCTAGAGGTTTGCCGTACGTGCAAAGTATATATGACACTTGACCCAACAAAAAATAAATACGTCAAATACATCAGCAACATTAGAACTATCCAAGAGTACCTCTGCAGCCGAGCTGACAAATACATAGCTCCTAAGGTAAACAAAAACAACACTAATGTTGATCGGAGTTGTTGATTTGTGATCCAAATTCTATACATTAGGCCAGCTTCTGGACGGAGCGTAGCGGAGGCCCGTCGCCGGAGGCTTAGGGCCGGAGCGGAGCGGAGTCCTGAAGCGGCCCATTGTGCAAGGCCCGTGCACCCAGGGACGCCTGGGGGGGTGCGGGGGGGCGAAGCCCCCCCGCGGTATGGATTCTAGTCGAATTAGGGTTTCCCTGTTATATATATTCCCTGTAAGCCGCCGTTTGGGATATGAGATTAGAGTTGTAAATCCCCGGCATTGTAACCTCACCCCGATATAGTGAAGATTGTTGCTGGCTGGCGCCCGTGGTTTTTTTCCCTCTCGCATTGGGAGGGTTTTCCACGTTAAAATCTCGTGTCTCTCTGCGATTGATCTTGTTTACTTCGTCGTTCCTCCGCCGTCGCGTGTAACAAGTGGTATCAGAGCCTCGATTCTTCCGATCGGGCATCGCGATGGCGTCGATGAAGTTTGATCTACCGCTACTCGACTACAAGACGAGATTCTCGCTGTGGCAAGTGAAGATGAGGGCGATACTCGCCCAATCACAGGATCTGGATGAGGCCCTAGATAGCTTCGGGAAGAAGGAGAAGGATCAATGGACTCCTGAGGAGAAACGTAAAGATCGTAAGGCTCTGTCGCTCATTCAACTTCATCTTTCTAATGATATCTTGCAAGAAGTGCTGCAGGTGAAAACTGCTGCAGAAATTTGGTTGAAACTTGAATCGATCTGCATGTCAAAAGACCTTACCAGTAAGATGCACATGAAGATGAAGTTGTTCTCGCACAAGTTGCAGGAGGGCGGATCGGTGATGAACCACATATCAATCTTCAAGGAGATCGTGGCCGATCTGTTATCCATGGAGGTAAAATTTGATGATGAGGATTTAGGTCTTTTGTTACTATGCTCACTGCCTAGTTCATATTCAAATTTCCGTGACACCATATTGTTAAGCCGTGATGAACTAACCCTAGCGGAAGTTTATGAGGCGCTCCAGAGTAAGGAGAAGATGAAAGGTATGGTGCAGGGTGAGCCGTCGTCCACCAAGGGCGAGGCATTGCAGGTCAGGGGCAGATCTGAGCAGAAGTCCTATGATAACAACAATCGCGACAAGAGCCAACACGGTAGAGGACGTTCAAAGTCCAAGGATAAGAAGTTCTGCAAGTACTGCAAGAAAACGAACCACTTCATCGAGGATTGCTATAAGTTAAAGAATAAGGAGAAGAGGAATGCTGCACACCAACAGAAAAATAAATCTGAAGGTAATGCCTCTGTTGTCTCCGGTGCTGATAGTAATGATTCTGGAGATTGTCTTGTCGTATTTGCTGGTTGTGTTGCTGGTCATGATGGATGGTTACTCGATTCGGCATGTTCGTTTCATATCTGCATTAACAGAGAATGGTTTAGTTCTTATAAGCCTGTGCAGAGTGGAGATGTCGTTCGCATGGGAGATGACAACCCATGTGAGATCGTGGGCATTGGATCTGTTCAGATCAGGACACATGATGGCATGGTTCGCACACTGGACAATGTGCGACATATACCAAGGATGGCAAGAAATCTCATCTCCCTCAGCACACTCGATGATGAAGGGTACAAGTACTCCGCTTCAGGTGGAGTTTTAAAGGTATCAAGAGGTTCTCTCGTTTACATGATTGGTGATATGAATTCTGCCAAGTTATATGTGCTTAGAGGAAGTGCATTGCGTGTTTCCGCCACGGCTGCTACTGTCTCTGATAATAATACTAACCTCTGGCATAAGCGTCTTGGACACATGAGTGAACTTGGTATGGCAGAATTGATGAAGAGGAACCTGCTGGATGGCTGCACTCAGAGTAAGATGAACTTCTGTGAGCACTGCATTTTTGGTAAGCACAAGAGGGTAAAGTTCAATGCCTCGGTACATCGCTCCAAAGGTATACTTGAGTATGTACATGCTGATTTGTGGGGGCCTTCTCGTAAGACCTCGTATGGTGGTGCAAATTATATGCTTACTATCATTGATGATTACTCTAGAAGAGTGTGGCCTTATTTTCTGAAAGGTAAAGATGATACATTTGCTGCTTTTAGAGATTGGAAAGTAATGATAGAAAGGCAAACTGAGAAGGAGGTAAAGCTGCTTCGTACTGATAATGGTGGTGAATTTTGCTCGCATGAGTTTAATGATTATTGCAGGAAGGAAGGCATTGTGAGGCATCACACCATCCCGCACACTCCGCAGCAGAATGGTGTGGCTGAGCGCATGAACAGAACCATCATATCGAAGGCTCGTTGCATGCTGTCCAACGCAAAGATGAGCAAGCGTTTTTGGGCAGAGGCCGCCAACACCGCATGCTATTTGATCAACAGGTCGCCTTCTATTCCACTCAATAAGAAAACTCCCATTGAGGTATGGTCTGGTACACCTGCTGATTATTCACAGCTGAAAGTTTTTGGTTGCACTGCTTATGCTCATGTTGATAATGGAAAATTGGAGCCTAGAGCTATTAAGTGTCTGTTTCTTGGTTATGGTTCTGGAGTAAAAGGATATAAGCTATGGAATCCTGATACAAGAAAAACTTTCATGAGCAGAAGTGTTGTTTTTAATGAATCTGTGATGTTTAATGACAGTTTACCCATAGATATTGTACCAGACAGATCTGATGATGAGCAGCAGAATATGAGCGTGCAGGTGGAGCACGTGGATGATCAGGGAGATGAATTTATTGATGATACTATTGATACTGTTCAGCACTTATCTCCTGTTTTGCAGCAAGACGATCAGCCTATTGCACTTCGCAGAGAAAAGAGGAGTTGTGCTCCTCGATCTCGATTAATTGAAGAGTGTAATTTGATTCATTATGCTCTTAGTTGTGCTGAACAGGTGGAGAACACTCATGAGCCGGTTACGTACACTGAAGCCATTGTTTCTGGAGATCATGAGAAGTGGATCTCAGCTATGCAAGAAGAGATGCAGTCCCTGGAGAAAAATGGCACATGGGACGTGGTGCGCTTGCCTAAAAATAAGAAGACCGTGCGCTGCAAATGGATCTTCAAGAGAAAGGAGGGTCTATCTCCTAGTGAGCCTCCAAGATTTAAGGCAAGGTTAGTAGCTAAAGGTTTCAGTCAGATTCCTGGTGTTGATTACAATGATGTGTTCTCCCCAGTTGTGAAGCATAGCTCAATCCGTACATTCTTTAGTATTGTTGCTATGCGTGATCTTGAGCTTGAGCAACTAGATGTGAAGACAGCATTCTTGCATGGAGATCTTGAGGAGGAGATATACATGGACCAGCCAGAAGGGTTCATAGTGCCTGGTAAGGAGGATCATGTTTGCAAATTGAAGAAGTCCTTATATGGTTTGAAACAGTCTCCTCGTCAGTGGTATAAGAAGTTTGATTCATTTATGTTATCAAATAACTTTAAAAGATCTGATTATGATAGCTGTGTCTACATTAAATTTGTTGATGGATCACCCATATACTTGCTGTTATATGTGGATGACATGCTGATTGCTGCCAAGAGCAAGAAAGAAATCACTACATTGAAGGCTCAGTTGAGCAGTGAATTTGAGATGAAGGATCTTGGTGCTGCTAAGAAAATCCTAGGTATGGAAATTACTAGAGACCGTGCTTCTGGTTTATTGTTTCTTAGTCAGCAAAATTATATTCAGAAAGTACTTCATCGTTTCAACATGCATGATTCAAAGCCTGTTAGTACTCCCATTGCACCTCACTTTAAATTGTCAGCTTCACAATGTCCTAGCACTGATGAGGAGGTTGAGTACATGTCCAGAGTTCCATATGCTAGTGCTGTTGGGTCTTTGATGTATGCCATGGTTTGCTCTCGTCCGGATTTATCTTATGCTATGAGTATGGTCAGTAGATATATGGCTAATCCTGGTAAAGAGCATTGGAAGGCCGTTCAGTGGATTTTCAGGTACATGCGAGGCACATCGAATGCTTGTTTGAAGTTTGGCAGGACTGAAAAAGAACTCGTTGGCTATGTTGATTCAGATTATGCTGGTGATTTGGATAAGCGTAGGTCGCTCACAGGTTATGTATTTACCATTGGAGGTTGTGCTGTGAGCTGGAAGGCACATTTGCAGGATGTTGTTGCGCTGTCCACCACTGAAGCAGAATATATGGCTATGTGTGAAGCAAGTAAAGAGTCAGTTTGGCTGAAAGGTTTGTTTGCTGAGCTTGCTGGAGTTGATTCTTGCATTAATCTGTTTTGTGACAGTCAGAGTGCAATTTATCTCACTAAAGACCAGATGTTTCATGAGAGGACAAAGCACATTGAGATTAAATATAACTATGTCAGAGATATTGTTGCAAAGGGTAAGCTAAAGGTATGCAAGATTAGCACTCATGAAAATCCTGCTGATATGTTGACAAAGCCAGTTCCTGTTGCTAAGTTTGAGCTTTGCTCAAGCTTAGTTGGTATTACAGCTTAGCCCAAGAGGCTGTGTGGCGCCGAAAGTATTTCTTTCTTTGTTGTGTTCAGGGTGAAGGATTGGTTTATGCTACAGGAAGGAATTTGTCTCAAGGTGGAGTATGTTGATTTGTGATCCAAATTCTATACATTAGGCCAGCTTCTGGACGGAGCGTAGCGGAGGCCCGTCGCCGGAGGCTTAGGGCCGGAGCGGAGCGGAGTCCTGAAGCGGCCCATTGTGCAAGGCCCGTGCACCCAGGGACGCCTGGGGGGGTGCGGGGGGGCGAAGCCCCCCCGCGGTATGGATTCTAGTCGAATTAGGGTTTCCCTGTTATATATATTCCCTGTAAGCCGCCGTTTGGGATATGAGATTAGAGTTGTAAATCCCCGGCATTGTAACCTCACCCCGATATAGTGAAGATTGTTGCTGGCTGGCGCCCGTGGTTTTTTTCCCTCTCGCATTGGGAGGGTTTTCCACGTTAAAATCTCGTGTCTCTCTGCGATTGATCTTGTTTACTTCGTCGTTCCTCCGCCGTCGCGTGTAACAGGAGTGTGGCTTCTATCCATGTCACCATCTTTAGCTGCCTCCGCAGGCGAGCTACTGGAGATCAGTTGTACGACCCAGATACAACTACTGTAGCAGTTGTAAATGAAGAGTACAAAAACCAATGTGTGGCTAACTCCATGAGTTCCAAGGGGATGTTCAAATTGATCCAACGGCTAGGATCCTCTAGAAAGCTCATGGCCATCATTAATGTGGATGGATCTGTTTCAAAGGCTTGGCCGGTTGAATCCAGTGGTGGAGACGGAAAATAGCAATTCTGAAAATGGCAGCCAGAAATCTATAGGAAATCCAATATATGGCCCTCTAAATATTGGAAGGGCGGAGTCAGCCAATCTCCAGTTTGGCACCTTTGGAATAAGTGCCTGGCCTACTGATACAGGCTGGAAGTGTCGATGACTCATGGACCAATGCTAATGAAGGCAGTAGCAGCCATGTTCCATCTTCATCTGGTTCTCCTACTCTCCACTGAGAATGGCCTAAGAAGTTGGATGGACATTGTAAAGAGGTACACACTTTTACTTCTTCCGTAGTTATGTGGAATTGTCTGATTTTGCTACATGCCTGCCTATATACGCATCTGTTAAATTAGCGTCCTTTTGATTTTAGGGCATGTTATTTCACATTTCACATTTAGAGGGCGGCAGTGGTGGCACCGCTGGCCGCAGGATCTGAGGTGAGCGACAGCGGCGGGCGGCACGACGATGAGCACAACCAGGTTGTGGGGCGGTGAGGACGCCGTCAGCTGCGGGTGGTGGAAGCGGCGGCGCCAATGGCATTTTATTTGGAGTAACTTGGCAGCTGATCATCTGATGTCTACAGAGGATCCACTGAACAAGGGTACTGCATCCCTTCTTCAGATATCTAATTTAGTTACATCTAAATGGTTGAACAAGGCGTGCGCCTCTAATAGCTACATTGTTTTCTTAACGAGGAGTAGGCTAGTTTTTTTTTTCTTAAAAAAACTAGAGAGACCGATTGCAGAAGTAAACTCATGTCGTTGTACCATATATATTGCATGCAGTGGCAGTACGTATGTGTCACCGGAAACGTACCATACCAAAAATCAAACCAGTATGACCTCTAGCAGCAGAGCAGGAAAAGCAGCAGCATTACAGGCAGCAGCAAAGGCATAGTACTATATATAACATCATCCATCCATCATAATATCATATGCATTGATAACCGTAAGGAATAATAATCCATCCATCTCAATAATACACTGGTCATCCTAGCGGTAAAACAAAACAAGCAACCTTGCTCCTCTGTGAGATATATATATTCCAACATAAAACCGGTATATATAGCAGTAGTACACTACAGTACAGTAGGTAGAAAGAGGAAAGCTCTTATATGATGATGATCCAGGGCGGCAGCCATCAACAAGCTAGCTAGATTAACTCCGACAGGCCGGCCTTGCTCCTCAGGTGCTCCTTGAACTCCATGATATCACCTTCCCACCGAGTCACGGCCTGCTTCTCGCACACCCAGATCTCCTGCGCCACCTGGTTGATCAGCCTGAAGTCATGGCTCACCAGCACCAACCCTCCATCCCACTCGTTCAGCGCCTCCGCCAGGGAGTCGATCGTCTCGATGTCAAGGTGGTTCGTCGGCTCGTCCAGCAGCAGCATGTGCGGCTCCCTCCACGCCAGCCACGCAAAGACCACCCGGCTCCTCTGCCCGTCCGACAGGTTCCTCATCGGCATCACCTGCGCTTTTCCCGACAGCCCAAACTTGCCGATTGCCGCCCTCATCTTCTCCTCCTCGTTCCCAGGGTACTCCTTCGTCATGTACTGCAGAGCTGACATGTCCAGGTCCAGCTTCTCCGCCAGATGCTGGTGGAACTGCGCAATCCGGAGGTGGTTGTGGCGCCTCACCATGCCGTCCAACGGTGTCAGATCTCCTGTCATGAGCTTAAGGAGCGTGCTCTTCCCTGCTCCGTTGGGACCAACCAGTGCAACTCTAGAGTCGAGGTCAACACCGAAATCAAGGTTCTTGTAGATGAGGTTGTCCGGCGTGTACCCAAATGTCACCTCAACAAACTGCAGCACCGGGGGTGGGAGCTTTCCAACATCAGTAAAGCGGAATGTCAACACCTTATCCCTCACAACCTTCTCCGTGAGCCCTCCACGCTCCATCTTAGCGAGAGTTTTCTCTTTACTTTGAGCCTGCCGTGCCAGCTTGGCAGATCCATGCCCAAACCGTGCGATGTACTCCTTCATCGAAGCAATCTGGTCCTGCTCCCATCTGTACTGTTTCATTTGATTCTCTTCAAGCTCAGCTCGTGTCTGGACATACTGGTCGTAATTGCCAGTGTACAGCTTGAGCTTCCTATTCTGCATGTGGATGATGTTTGTACATACTCCATTCAGAAAGTCCTGGGAGTGTGATATGACAACAAGGATACGGTCAAATTTCTTTAGTGTTTCTTCCAACCAGACACATGCCTCAAGATCTGCAAAAAAAAAGGCAAAGGATTGCAAACATTAGTCGAGAAAAGTGTATTTGTGGGCAAAAACTTTGCAGGAACCGTGTATTGGACTCACCAAGATGATTGGTAGGCTCATCAAGCAAAAGTATGGTTGGATTCATGAACAGCGCTCTTGCCAAAGCAATTCTCATGCGCCAGCCACCAGAAAAATCCCGAGTTTTCTTTGCCTGCATCTGCTTGTTAAAACCTAAGCCAAACAAAATCTCAGCAGCTCGCTTTTCAGCCGTCGATGCATCAATTGCTTCTAACCGCTCGTATACACGATCCAAAGCTTCACCACCGCCATCATCCTAAATATGCCAGAAAAGGTACATATCAGATACCTTCAGCAATCAACACACAGTTAAAGCTTACAACCAGATTTGGTAAAAGGAATAAATCCAAATAGTATGATAATAATAATAACACTACTGACTAATCAGAAACTTACTTGAGCAGCCAAAGTTTCGGCTTCCTTTTCCAGCTTGACTCTTTCTTCATCACAACTAATGACTGCTTCTAGTGCAGACATGTCTGAAGCCTCGATCTCATGGCTGAGGTGATATATATCCATGTGTTCAGGGATAGGAAGCTCTCTGCAACCTATAGCTTTAAGAAGGCAAGACTTTCCACAGCCATTTAAACCAAGCAAACCATATCGCCTGAGATCAAATAAACCCATTACACAAACCACACAAGCAAGATGCATGGGCATAAGCTATTGGAAAAGTGTGATGGCATTGTAATACCTCCCGAAGTTAAGCTCCAGCTCAGTATCTACAAGTAGGTCATGGCCGTGAAATGTTAAAGAGAGGGACTCTATCTGTGGCATTCGGTATAGAAAACTATGTTAGGATATACAAGGTAAGTCTTGCAGTGGAAAAGGATTCTACAAGGTAAACAAAAAAAAAGTTTGAGTACTCACGATTAAAAAAAACACTCGAGTACCATATAGCAAATTATTAAATAAAATGAAATTTAATTTAATTAATCTAGAAGGAGGTAGCATGCGCTGCACTGGCACAAAAATGAGGAGATAGTAGTATTGAATTGAAACGATCCCCCCGCCCCTATCTAAGGCGCAACGCAACGCAACTAAGTAGTCGATGAGAAAGAGAAGACGAGGAGGGAAACCATGGAGGGGAGGGAAGAAGGAAAGGAAAGGAAAGGAAAGGAAGGGGAAAAGGAGGCGGCTCGGTTCTTACATGGATATCACGGGATAGTGGGTGGGAGGTGAGGACGGCGGTGCAGGTGCGCTCGGAGAGGTTAATGGCGGCGAGGCCGTTGGCGGCCTTGTCGGCGGACGAGGAGGCGGCGGCGGGCGCCTTGGCCCCCCTCTTGGCGGCGGCGGCAGCCTTCCTCTGCGCGGCCTTCTTCTTGCTGGCGTCGGACACCATGGTTGCCGCTGCCGCAGGGAAGGGAACGCCTGAAGGAAGGGAAGGGGGAAGGGGAGAAGCGTGTAGAGGCGGTGGGGGGGTTGAGGTGGAGGTGGAGTGCTGCAGCTGGCGGTGGGCTTTTGCGTGGTGGTGGTGGAGTGAGAGAACAGCTTTTGAAGAGAAGAGCGAGAGGCGAAGGCGGTCGCTGACGAAGACACGTGTTGGGCGTGGGCCGGCCCAGAGTCTCCAACGTGACGTGCTGGGCTTTTTCTTTTCCCTTCTATTCACTCCGTCTAGCCTATCCTACTATGACACGACACCTGCTTTGTTTGACCTGTCAGTCTCTCTTCGGCCGCAGCACAGCACAGCACAGCACTCGGTTTAAGGGCCTATTTAAATAGACTAGAACTAGTTGTTAGCTGATTATTAGTTAGCTGACTAAAGATTAGTCCAGTTCTGTTATGATCCAAGGACTAATAAGTACTACTATCTCAGTACAAAATATGTTATACCTCTGAGCCTCTAGCACACGCACGTTTTCTCGTGGGTATCGGCGTCTTTTTCCATCCGGCTGGTGCTTTAGCCCTCATTAGCTGGGTTTGGCCAACTAGTTGGCTAACAACTAGTTGAGATTTTGGCTAAACTTTAACCCACTCATTAGCCCTCCTGTCTGGATCCACAAGGACTAAAAATTAGCAACTAGTTGTTAGCCCATGGGATCCAAACAGGCCCTTAGGGGTGGAAAACGATCGAATAGTCTCAAATACGAATATGAATTTATGTTTTTAAAACGAATATAAATACGAATTTGAATATTCTCAAATACGGATACGAATATCGGATAAAACGGATTACTAGCGGTTTTGCCAATTTTTGACCGGTTACCGGTTTTAAACCGCCTAAATTCAAATTTTGAATCACAAAATTCGTATGGATTTTTCATGGGTTCTAGAAACGGATGGAATACGAATCGAATAGTCTCGAATACGAATACGGATGTTCTCGAATACGAATGCGAATACGAATATTCTCAAATACAGATACAAATATTTTCGAATATGAATACGAACATTTTCAAATATGGATTTTGCTTACCACATTCACGTTTTCTCGAATACAAATATCGGATAAAATAAATTATCCATTACCATTTTCCATCCCTACTCGGTGTACTAGGTTCGGTCCGTTTATTCGGTGAATACTTATTCCGGTTTGTTAAATTTGACTGCCGAATTTACCAACCTAAAATAAAAAACCCAACCTAATACACGGAATTATTTCGGTTCAGTAATTCGGTGTATACCAAACTAACAATTTTAGAGCTTGTCCAAATAAGAATAACTACATGCATGTTCATATTCTAGATTCTATAAGTCGCTTGGATCCGTCACTACTTTTCGTTACTGATTCTATGTTCATGTTCATACGTGCTATTAGGTGGTGATCGGTTCGGCTGAAAGCCTCATGGCTTATGGCTAAAAACACTGTAGCTGGCTGAAAAAAGCACTGTAGCTGACAGAGGCTTATTTACCATAATTAAATTTAAAAAATTTAAAAATAGAAAAAACATATTAGCCCATCACGTATAATGTAAACAAATACGAGGAAAAAAAGAACCGGTAAAAAAACTCAAAAAAAAGTCAAAAGTTCAGAAAAAACGAAATTTATGAATAGTGCAAAAATAAGCTGAAGCCAGAAGCTGAGTCTCTGGTACTCAAGATTGCTACGTGTGGCATACCTAGCTTTTGGTTGTAATTGTACTTACTTTTGGATCGCTCAATTAAAGGAAATGACGAAAAATGAGAAAAAATTTAAAAATATTATATCTCTACGGATAATATAAAAAGACAAAAAAGAAAAAGAAAAAAATTAGGAAGCCAATGCGTTTTACCGGGCCGAGACTATCTAGAGGCGAAAGAGTGTTGGCTGATGGCGTAGCGTAGGAGTGGGCCTTAAGAGTGGGCCATGCATGCTTCCACAGCTACTGTTTAATTTCCATTTGCGGACACACAGATCGATGCCGGCGAGGCAACGCTAGGAAAACAAAGCCCAAAGGCCGAAAGCTGCTGCCTACTAGTTTAATTAAGGAATAATTGTTCCTGCCTCTTCCTACTAGGACATTCAGGGCCTGTTTGATAGAGCTCCACCAACTCCAGATCCACCAAAAACAATTCCACTCCATAAATTTTTACCCAAACGCTCCAGCTCTACGAAATCTGGATCCACCAAAATACTGAATCTAGCTCCAGATTCATGAAATCCATGGAGCACCTCAAGGGGTGCTCCACAAAACCTTGTTTCGTACCTACTCGTGGAGTTGGGTGGTAATTACCCACCTTTTACCACTGGTTACACACCCCATCCCATACCACCATAAAATCCATGGGCAAAACAGGTCATTCCCACCAAAAACTCAGTTTCGTGGATCTGGAGCTGCTGTGCAAGCCAAACAGTTTTGTCTAGCTCCATGGTGGGATCCCAGATTCACGGTGGAGCTGTTTGTGGTGGATCTGCTGCTCCAGATTCATTTTTTCAGTGGTGGAGCTCTGCCAAACAGGCCCTCAATCAAATGTAGTTTACAGACTGCTAGAGCACTAGCGGAGTAGAAGATTTTCATTAGAGATGCACACCTCACACTTTAGTCTTAATATAACGTTTCTTAGCACATAAACACTCTCGGTATGTTTTTGAATATTTTTGGATGTGCGAGTGCATAGCTGCCACCCCTAGCTCCGACCCTTGCTCTGTACCAGTACGCACGCGCTCGCGTACTACCTCCACTTCATATACATAATATATTGTTATGGTTATGCATGCGTTGAGCAGTAGATACCACTTACCCAATAATAGCTTCTTATGGTCAAAGGCTTCGTAATCGACAGGCTGAAACATTTAGATGATGAGATCTGAGTTTGTGTTTGCTGACTTTGCTCCACATCGATTTGTTGCCCGTGTTCCATACTCCCATAATCCTTACATTGCTTCAGTAATCCGATTGAAGTAATTATTAAGGTACTAGCGATCACATGCAATAGGTAAGCTTGAGTTGTTCCTCAGACAGTTGAGCAACTAATTTTTAGAGCCTTCTCCTCACCTGTGAGGCCGTGATGTTCCAACATTACTGGCAATTCAAAACTCCATTCACTACATTGCTGGTTTGGCTATTGTTTTCCATTGCTGGTTTATAAAATTATAATTTCTCTGCTAGACTAGAGTAGTATCATGTCTTGTTTTGAGATCTGAGGCTACTCTGCAGGCCAATGAAAATTAACTGTAGACTGCTTCTCTGTGATAAATATTGTATTTTGGCATATCTTTTATGTGCCAGACAACAATGTGAAGGGTTGACAAAAAGATCTAGCTCCTGTTAGGTGTCACCAAAACGAATGCTGGTACACGATGAGTTGGGTTCTTGCTTTTGCGAGCTTTATACTAGAATTGCATGTTCTTTTCTTTGTCTTATGAACTTAATTTGTTTTCTAGCATAAGAGCCAGATTATATTTCCTTCTCTGCCAACTAGAAATTTGTGCTTTTAAATCTGCACTCTGCTGATAGCCTCAGACAGCTCGCAGAGCTAAATGAACTGGCTGAACCGCTGGTTCGACCACCTATCCGAATTCAGTAACTTTCGACACACACGTATATATAAAAATATATATCATCTATATATATAACTGAACGGAGAGCGCAGTACGTAGAGGAGCCTGGACTATTGCTTGGCAGTAACGTACTTGGTGTACCATTGGCCAAGTTTCAACGATAAGTACCGTTGGCTGTCTCCAAGAAAATCAGCGCCATCTATTGATTGATAGATTCTAGGTGCTAGACGGTACTACACACTCTCTCTCTATATGTATATAGTATGCATTTTGATTGATTAAGTGATTGAAATTATGATTGTTCGATATCTCATTATTGTCATTCATTCCATGCAAAAATCTCTTACTACGTACGTACTACTATTAAATGGGGTTAACCATGGATGCATGAATGCACATGTACGCACCAAAAAGGTCAACGGCCAAGCTTACAAGAATTAGCGCGCGCTCACTGCCTAGTGCGGCACGCACGCAACAAATTAAAATCTCCTTACATGTAATTTGTTTATCTCGATCTATCAGTACTAGCTAGTCGATATTGCATAACACACACGTGGCCTGCACTACAAATAAAATAAAGGATATACATTAGCTAGCTACTCGGCTTACGGGTGAAAATCCAACTATACAAGATTCTCTATCACCGTTTCGAAACGATTTATTAGAATAGCCTTTTAAAAATAGTTTATCATCTTTCGATTCTTTCGCACGAGCACTCGTATTAGAATTAAAAAAATCATAAACCACAGCAAAAAAGAACACACCATAATCTCGATGTGAAAACTAGAGGTACCGGTCACTGGCAAAGGTCAGGTACATCAGGGTAAGATGAAGATAGAGTTGATACTAGTAGTATACAGTTCTAATATCGATGATATGTACTAAAGGCAATCATAGAGATGATTATATATATATATATATATATATATATATATATATATATATATATATATATATATATATATATATATCTTTTGAATAATACGTTATTTTCCCCAATGTGTATTTTACACCTACGCGCAGAATAGTGCTTATATATATACACGCTGATGTGAATAGGGTTGGATCTTAGGTGGTAGCGGGGATGTGGGCAGTGGTGAGGGTGGAGGAACAAATGTCGAGGAGGCACCATGGCCGAAGCCCATGAACGAACAAGAGAGGATAGGAAACAGCTGAAGGAAGAGGATTTAGAGAGAGACAGATGGATGAGGTAATTCTTGCTTACCGTTTTCTCATTAATCTGCTAACCTCTTATAATTCGAGGTAATCTGCCTAACAATCAAATGCATATCTTAACTAACACAAAAACAATCATGCAAAAAATGAAACTAACAAGCCATATAGGTAGGAATTGATAACTGCTATGGAAACATATCCATGCCTACACTATTCTGCATTTGGCACACTGGCTTCTGATTGTGCCATGGCTGCCCTGTCACACATGTGTTTTGCTCTAGCGGCTCCCTTCTTTGCACGACGCTGGTATACGAGACCAAACTGCTTAGTGATAGTGTCCACACATTTCTCCCCCTAGAGGAACAACTCATCCTTGAGCTAAAATTGAGGATACACTACCCAAAACTCGTCCAAACATTCCCAGGTAGCATCGTTTTGCGGAAGTCCCTTCCAATGCACAAGAACTTCCCTTGTCCCCTAGTGGAGGCGAGCGCGAAGGACTAAGTCGGGTTGAAGGACCACCTTGCCATGGTTTGTAAGAAGTGCTGGTGGAGCAGTGGGGGTCGGCCCATGGCAGTGCTTTAGAAGCATGACATGGAACACGTTGTGCAAGCGAGAACCATCCGAAAGACGAAGCTTGTAAGCCACAGCTCCAACACGACGAACAATCTGATATGAACCAAAATACCTAGGCGCCAGCTTCTGTCGAGACCACACTGCCAAGGATGTGTCTGGCTGGTGATGAAGCTATAGCCAGATCCATTCATCTAGGGTGTGTTCCACATCACGCCAGTGTTCATCCTAGTGACTCTTCATGTACCATTGGGATTGAAGTAGGCATTGGTGAATATCCTTCAAGAATTCATCACGATCCCACAACAATTTGTCAACGGCCTCCACTTTGGCCTAACCCAGTTCGTAAGAAATGAGAGAGGGTGGTGGTTGGCCATAAACCACCTGGAATAGCATGGCATGAAGAGAGGTCTAGAATGAGGTATTGTAGCAGTACTCCGCCCAAGGTAAGCATTGGACCCACTCGCGTGGGCAATCCTAGTGGGGCATCAAAGATACATGGCGATGATGTGATTCACCACTTTCGTCTACCCGTTAGATTGGGGGTGAAAGGCAGAACTAAAGTTTAGTTGGACCCTAGAGAGACGGAACAATTTCTGCCAAAACTTGCCGGTGAAGATGGGGTCATGGTCGCTGACAATGGGTGTTAGCAAGCCGTGGAGGTGGGCAATTTCCCTGAAGAAGACCAAGGCGACCGAAGTTGCTATATAAGGATGCATGAGGGTGATGAAGTGCACATACTTGGAGAAGCGGTCCACCACAGAGAGTATAACCGACTTCCCATTGACCTTTGGAAGGCCCTTGATAAAGTCCATTGAGATGTCCATCCAAATTTGGCTCAGCACAGGTAGTAGTTGTAGCAAACTGACTGGATGTAGATGCTTCGTTTTGTTGTGCTGGTAGATGATGCAAATCCTCACCCAATCCACCACTAGAGCGTGGTCACCGGGAATGTGGAAGTTGCACGCATTTGATGGAGCGTCTTCTGTGTGCCTTCGTGGCCCATGTCATGGAAGGCACCGAGGATGGCTGACAAGAAGATATGGCCCTAGTGTGTCATGAGCCCATCCATGATTGCTTAAGGGGGCTGCAAGGTGCCTACGGTAATGGTCGGCTATAATCCTAAAGGACCTTGTTTGTGGTGTCCTCATGGCAAATCTCATCAAAGAGGCTCAAGTGAGGCAGCGAGAGAGCCCTGGTCGTATCCTTGTCACAACGCGAGAGTGCATCGGCCACCTTGTTAAGGTGTCCAGGGCAAAATCAACCACAAAACCATAACCCAGGAGTTTACTAACCCAATGGTGTTGTGGGATTGTGGAGAGGCGCTGATCCAACAAGAATTTCAAGCTGTAGTGGTCTGTGCACATTATAAACGGGCATCCCCAAAGGTACATGCGCTAGTGTTGGACAATTCTCACTCGTAGGCCGCCAGTTTGGCATGACGCAGTGTAATCGTCCAACTGAAAAATGCTAGGGTACGATCACTATAGTAAAGAACAACCCCGAATCCTAACCCAGAGGCATCATAGTCCATTGTGAAAGGCTTGGTGAAGTCGGGCAGTTGTAAAACCAGAGTAGTCGCCAGGGCCACCTTGAGGGAAGCAAACGCCTGAGCTACCTCATCAGACCAAGCGAAACTCTCCTTCTTGAGAAGGCGCATCAAGGGGGCTACGAACACCCAATAATCTTTAATGAACTTATAGTAGTAGCCTGTGAAGCCGAGGAACCCACACAAAGCTTGGAGTGAGTGGGCACAGGCTACTCCTTGTATGCCTACACCTTGTTGTCATCCATGGCCACCTCATGTGCGGACACCATATGGTCCAAATAGGCAATTTCACGGTGACTGAAGAAGCATTTTCTCTCCTTAAGAAAGAGCCATTTCTCCTGGAAAGTGCGTAACACCATGCTCAGGTGCTGTAGGTGATCCACCCATGTCCTGCTATAGATTAGGATATCATCAAAAAAGGCAAGGACAAATTGGCGTAGGAAAGGGCACAATATGCTGTTCATGAGAGCTTGGAAAGTTGTCAGGGCATTGGTCTGGCCAAATGGCATGATCAAGAACTCAAAAAGGCTTTCGTGGGTGCGGAAGGCCGTTTTCCAGACATCGTCTAGGTGCATGCGGACTTGATGGTACCCGGAGCAGAGGTTGAGCCTGGAGAAGAATTAGGCACCATGGAGTTCATCCAAAAGCTATCTTATTTGTCTTTAACGGTCTTGGAATTAAGATAACCTCCAAGAGCTATCTTATTTGTTTGACAAGAATGACAAGCAATGAAAACTCAGATGTACTCTTGTGCATAATCCTTGAGACTCCATGGCACGACATTGGTTTGCTAACTCTGTCTTTTGTGTAACCGCATAACGGTATGGCCACATGACCACTAGAGGTGTGCCAGGTAATAGATGAATGTGGTGACCGCAAGACCACTATAGCGGAAAACCTGTAGGTTCCATGAATAGGTGATTGGAACTCGGTGAGTAAGGGTTAGAGCAGGTTCGGCCCCTCACAGAGATAAGCCTAGGTCGACGGCAGTCCAGCCACACTTTTCCACCAGATATGACGTGTGTCGAGCCAGAAGGACATTTGCAAGGTGGAAAAATCCCACATAATTGGCCCCAAGGTATGGAGCCATTGGACCCCTAAGATGACGTCGAAGCCCCAATCAGAAGCCCGTAGCAGCTGATGCAGAAGTGCTCATTAGCAATCTACAGCAGCACTGCTCATGCCAAACCCACACTATTCACCTGGTCACCATTGGCTACCACCACACGAAGATCCGGTTGAGGCACCAGTTGAATGCCAGCAGCCTAGGCAACCTTGGTGCGCACACGCCGGAGTCCACCAAGGCGATGCAATCCGTGGAGCCCAGATGAACCCGCAATTGCATTGTGTCCCCCGTATAGATGCCAGTGATGGCATAGAGGGAGATGCCAGGGTCGTCATCGGTCTTCGGTGTGTTAGCCAAGTCGCTGCTCGCGCTGTCGTCCGATTGGAAGTCGATGAAGAAGAGGTGCTTGCACTTATGGCCCCGATGAAAGGGCTCATCACAATTGAAGCACGGGCCCTTCTTGTGGCGTTCATCAATCTCAGCCCTAGTGAGATACTTGAAGGGACACTACCCCGGCAGAACTAGCGGATTGAGCGACTCTGGAGCATTCTAGCTTGGAGGGCATGGTTGAAACTGCTAGCATAGGGAGGACCACACCGGCAAGGAAGCCGTGGCCACCTGAGACCATAGCTCGTAGGAGCGCGATAGACTCGTGGCTACCTGAAGGTCATCGGGTTGTTGGAGCTCGACTTCCGTGTGCAGTAAGTCAGAAAGACCCAACATGAAGAGTTGAACCTGTTGGTAGGCCATCAATGGATCCGTTCGACAAAGAAGTGCCAAAAACTTGTCTTGGTACTCTACAACCCTACCCGTGAGGCATAGCCAGGCGAGTTCACTGAGGGCATCGTTGCAAATAGGAGGCTCGAAACAGAGATGGCATAGCTCCGTGAAGCGCTGCCATGTCAGGGTACCATCTTCGCGTTGCAACTAAATGTACCACTGTTGTGCTGGCCCCATCATGTGGTACGACGCTAACCATACTTTGTAACTCTTGTCAATACGTTGGCCCTAGAAGAATTGCTCGCAACGGGCTTACCAGACTAATGGATCCTTCTTTTCATCAAATGTTGGAAAGTCCAACTTATGATATCTCAGCACAACTGGTTGGTGGATGTCCAGGGATTGTAAGGAATGTATGGGTGGGATGGGATGGGACATGGGGCGTGTATGCATGTGGAGTGGCATGGATGGAGGAGGATCAAACATCAGCGGCAGAGGGAGCATGGTGGTCGACGGGGTGGGCAAAAGGCCCGTCCCCCTGCTGCAATTACGGAGGACGACATTAGTGGCTTGCCGTCGTTGTTGGACAACAGCTCCATGGTCTTGAGACAAGCTGCCAAAGAGGCCTGCGTGCAGTCTTGGTCTACCAGTTGCTCCATTATCTTGCCAAACTAAGTTTCCATGAAGGTTTTCAAATCATTATGATTCGAAGCTTGCACATTGGGGGACATGGCGAGAGGCTCTAATACCAAATTATTGTGAATGGGGTTGGAAGGTGGTAGCGGGCATGTGGGCAGTGGAGAGGGTTGAGGAACGAATGTCGAGGAGGCACCATGGCCAAAGCCCATGATTGAATATGAGAGGATAGGAAACAGCCGATGGAAGAGAATTCAAAAAGAGACAGAAGGACGAGGTAATTCTTGCTTACTCTTTTCTCATTAATCTGGTGACATCTTATAATCTAAGGTAGCTTGCCTAACAATCAAATGCATATCTTAACTAACACGAAAACAATCATGCAAAAAGGAAACTAACAAGCCATATAGATAGGAACTAATAACTGCTATGGAAACATATCCATGCTGACACTATTCTGTGTCCGGCACGCTAGCTTCTGATTACGCCGTGGCTGGCCCATCGTCCATGTGTTTTGCCCTAACTGCTCCCTCATTTGCACGACACTGGTATACGAGACTAAAGCGCTTAGTGATAGTGTCCACAACACACACAACAACATTACGTCGATCACTAGCTAGCTAGCAATGTCATACGAAGTATTCACTAGCTAGCAAATTTCTCGACCCAGCAACTTTTTGGCACTTTTGGCTCTTTTTTGAAGTGTATTTACAGTAATAGTGTCAGTTCTATGACAATACCAAAAATAATATTTTTACCATCCGACTATCGTGTGGCAGAGCCTAAGGTGACAACATGTCAGAAGGTCATATAGTGGTTGTGCATCTAGGGTCTGTTGCATGACCACCATGTGGCTGAGCTCACTGCCACACAGCCATCGTGCGGTAGAGCCCGGTGTCGCATGGCCACCGTGAGGCAGGTGATTAGCCTCAGTCATTAATTAGTTTAATATCACAATTAGGGAATTTATTTACCCGTACTGCATGTTGAAATTTTTATATATAGTAAATGAGCTAAAAATGTATGACATTTTTTGTGGAGCTTCCCAATGTAGCATAATTCATTGTGTAATCTATTCGTAATTTATCCTTTTTGAATTTTACTTGAAAAATTATTTAATAAACTATTTGTAGGCATTTTTTTAATTTGGTAAATGAGCACCAGAAATTATAAATTTTTTGAAGGATCCTTATGCAGCAAACTTGATTGTGTAATTTTTGTAGAATTTTGTATTATCAAGAATTGTACATATATAGCTAATCACCTATTGCACGGTGGTCATGCGGCATCGAACTCTGCTGTACAATAGCCATGCGACAAAGCTTGGACGCACAACCATCATACAACCCTCTGACGTGTCGCCACCTCAGGCTTGGCCGCACGATGGTCGGGCGGTAAAAACGCTATTTTCAGCATTGTCGTGGAACTAGTGCTATTACTATAAATACATCTAAAAAGAGCTAAAAGTGACAAAAAGTCAGGCCTAGCTCGCACAAAATAACCTTGTATGTACTGCGTACGTATGTTTCTCCAGCTACGTTACGTACATGCATATAGTAACGTTCCATTCATGCAGTGGCGGAACTAGGATTTGGCTACGTCCCAGGCTAAATTCTAACAATCTAGAACTAATGCTAATTTATACCTACACCACGGCATAACACAAATACATCACAAATGTATTATTGATATGAAACTTGAGTTCAACGCTAAAACATAAAATATAATAAAAAAACATGGCAAAACATAAACAATATAGCATAGTAGATATATAATTTGAGTACCTAAATAACGAAGATTTACTCTCTATCCTGTCCCACCATTTCATTGATAGTTGGACATGAACCGGAACATACAAAGACAATTGCTCTAGTTATTGCTCTACACATGACAACATTCAACGAATATGGAAAATAGGAACTTACTTTATCAGTGAAAATAGTAGCAAAGGAAGCAAGAACATGCTTATTATGTCGGATCTGAAGGTTCATCCATGAACTCTCCAGTGGCACAAAAAAAAGCCTCACCTAATTGAATTTGAGATAAGAAAGTAAAAGTCATAATCTTGAAGGATAATAAGCATAGTTGTACATAGTTAGCCACATTTCATCCAATCAGATTGAGCCAGTAGACATTCATCAAATGCCATGCAAAAATGCAAGTATTTCTGCTATAAACTGCTATCAACATTCAACAACTGATATCCATGAAAATTGCTGACTATTCAAGAAATCAAGAACATATTTTACAAAGTAGTAATCCAAAAGTTAATCAAATAAGATGAATTACTTGCTCGCAGAGTGAAGCAAAACATATTACAACTATGAGCTAATCTACTAATGAACAAGAACACTTAAACAATCAGCATAATCATGTGTGGGTCATTTCATCAGAAGATAAATGCACTACAAAACTAAGAATTAGTAAGAACCTAAGCAGGGAGCTAAGAACTTGCAAAACTAAATCTGTTGCAAACATGCAATCCATGTGACAAGATAAAGGCAGCAATTTAGTAAGTGTGGTGTGAGACTGAGTGGGCTTCACCTTGCGCTTGCCATGGGAGCTCTTGGCCGATGCCCAATGCCGAAGCTGACGACAACGCCGGGAGGGGGATGGCGCAGGGAAGGGGGCCACACGACGTGGGAGGGGCGGCGGGCGCAGCCATGTAGGGAGGGGAGCGCTGGAGCGGGCTGGGTCATCGGGAGGGGGCAGCGTTGGGAGCGGGTCTGTGCGACGTGGAGGGGCGGCGGGTGCAGCCGCGTAGGGAGGGAGGCATCGTAGGGAGGGAGGTCGGGAGGGGAGCGTCGAAGCAGGCTGGATCGCTAGAGGGGGCGGCACTGGGCGAGTGGGCGGGATCTGGGGTAGCGTGGCGTCGGGAGCGCGAGGCAGGCGGCGGGGGCTCGGAGGCGCGGAGGTGAGGAATTGGCGGCGCGAGGCCAGCGGTCGATGGACTCGTGGTGTGCGAAGGAGAGGGCGGTGGCCGACGGCGAGGGTACGGAGGTGAGGAATCGGGGGCGGCAAGGGCGTGGCCTGATTTAGGGATTTAGGGTTCTCAACTTCTTGGCATAATGGCCTAATGCAGCAAAACATTAGCATTTGCTGTCGGCCCGTCTGCTCAGGCGGCTCAGCCCATGCTGGCCCGTCTGCTGCCGGCCTGCCGTTGCTGGGCTGCCTGACGACTCGGGCTGATCCAATATACCGCATAAATATTGAGCTAGTGTTTAAAGGGGGTACTACTAGTACCATTTCTAACCCTCGGGCTGTAGCCTACCCAGCCCGAGGCCCAGTTCCGCCCCTACATTCATGCACATACATAAAGTAGCTAGATATGCCAATCGACCAGGTATATATTTTCAGTCTAAAAAAGGGTATATATTTGCAGTAAGGCATTTATCAAGCATATATATGTATGTATGTATGTCTGTGTGTATATATATGTGTGTATATGTATGTATGTATATGGATGTATATATATATATATATATATATATATATATATATATATATATATATATATATATATATATATATATATATATATATATATGTGTGTGTGTGTGTATAACCACACATTATATAAACCGATCGGTTGATCAGTTCTCCAAACCAATAACAACAACAACAAAAAGCGATCGCCGATCATGTCCGTGCAGTTATTAATTATGTTGGATCCGATCGACGCAGGTACGACGACGTCGTACGTACTGTGGCAAACATTAAGGAGCTCACCTGAGGACAATACGTACACGATATATATATATATATATATACATGCATATACCGACGAAATAGAGATGGAAAATTGGAAACACCTAGCAATTAATCTAGCTAGCTAGAGAGAGAATTAGCTAGTGTACGTACGTACGTACAGCACAATATATGTTACCTACGTACGTTACGTACTCATAGACTAAATAATCAATCAGTTAACCAGCAGCATAAATATATATTTATTGTCATGCACGCACGCAAGCATTCTTGCAAGTACATGCATGCATGGCGTTATACTCTGATACGTCTGTGCTTTGGATGTGAGTTTTTTTGTTTGGCTTGTGGCTTCGAATATCTATGGTCACGCAGTATGAATTTATATACTTTTTTCTAGTTATTCTTTAAAGTAAAGTAGAATCTTAGGTCATATGTTTATGTTGGTTTCTAAAAATTGTTTTTTATAATAAATGATTTTTTGCAGTACATAATTTTTAAATGGAGTGTCTTTTTAAGACGGAATCCACTAGTCGATTGTAGCACATACTGTAGTGATTTTATTTATATCGACCAAAATCGCACGCGAGTGTCTCTCTACAAGCTTCTCTACAAACTGTTACTATTCATAAACCAAAACCAAAAACTGATATATGAACAATTTCTAATCTAATTAGGATACATCTAGGAATCCTTATAGCACATCTCTTTAAGTGCTAGTAGGTTAGAATATGATGAGTCACCTCTCAAACACATGATAATTATCCTCACCTAAGTTCATGTATAAATATATCGACATGACGCATATTCGTCGATCGATCTGTATACATAATTCACATGATCGAAGGCTACATGTACAATATAAATTAGGAGAGTATAGGTACACGTGTACAGTGCATCATGCGTGAATGCGTGCAGTATAAATGAGCTCTGAAACCGTCAGCTTCAGGCATGCATAGTACACACGAACGCGAATGCACTGTAATGGCATATGTGTAGCATCTAGCTCTCTATATATCTGGGTTCTTTTCAGTTTAAAACTAGCTTGTATTTATACTGTCTATAATAACTACCTTTAAAAAGTATATTAAATTCAGCTGTACCGGCTAAAATTACATGTGACTATTTTACTCTACGTACTACCTCTCACAAATAGTCAGAATTCAAATATTTAAGCTATTAACCCAAAAGAACCCACTTAGCTTGTTGCCATGTGTGGGATCATCGATGTTTGATGGAGTAACTATCTAATTAAGCTGGCTATACACACACACTATGGTGTCTGGACATCAAAGACTCCCTGCCTTTATATTGATTTTAGATGCGTGCAAGTGCAACGATATGTAATATATCAGGATGGAAAGTCTTAATCATGGATAGAAAGTCTCAATCATGGATGAAAAGTCTTAATCATAGATGAAAAATCTCAATTATGGAGTCTGGGCACCATGACGCCCCTGTTATATATATATATATATATATATATATATATATATATATATATATATATATATATATATATATATATATATATATATATATATATATATATATATAGAGTATGCGGTAATAAACTACTGTTAGTACGTACTAAGTACGTACGTATGTACTATTCGTTGCGCCTTAATTCCCCACGTACATTTGTTCGACCTCCACTCCACTTTTTCTTCCTATCTAGCTTAGCTAGCTTGATCACCAGGTATTATTACTTGCACGTACGCACTATATTGCATGCACCCTCGCTTATATACGTACGTACATGCATGCATGTATATATATAGAGTGACAAAACACTCAGGCCTGTTCTTTTCCTCCAAAACTGGTGGTTTTTGGCTTTTGCTGCAGTACCTAACTTTCAAACGGAGTATTTTCTCAAGACGGAGTCTACAAGTTAAACGATATACAAGTTAAAAGAACAACATCTGTACTAGCCAAAATCGCAAATAAGTATATCTCTCTCCATAATATGTACCATAAGCAGCCAAAATTCAAAAATTTCAACCAAAAACCATAAGCCGCAGCTGCAGCCAAACTGGCCCTCAATCTAAAAAATAATTTAATTGGACAGGTTAATTTCAAATTTTGATGGATCGGAGTGCACGTGTTTAAATTTCAAAAAGGAAGGCTGGCTGGCTGCCTTTGCATATATAATTAAGAGATGTGATTAAATTTATCCATCCAAGCATTCATATATATATATATATATATATATATATATGTATGTATGTATTACACACGTAGAGTACGTAATAATGAGAGATCGATGGGGACCGATCAATTAATTAGTATGTGTTAGACCATGTGGCTAGGTTTAGGATATTTTGGTGATGAATAATTGACAATGGTTAATTTGTTATGATGAATAATTGGTGATTTCGTTTAGCGGTGTTATGCGAGTTGTGTTGCGTGTGTGCGGACTGATGTTGGTCAAGTTGAGACGAACTTGTGCCGGAAGAATGTTCTTTGGTCTTTGCATGTGCAGGTTGAGCATGGAGGCGATCATGGTCGGTGACGAGGTGGACCGGAACTAGGATGGGGAGATCTGAGGTTCAGACGGTCAAGGAGGTCACGAGATGGTCGGGCTCATGCTTGGGGCGCATGGAGATCGAAGGTGGATGATACGTGGAGAAGCTACGGGAGGTGCGGTCCTGGAGGCTTCGACACGTGACGCGTTAGAAAAATCGTGAGTGTAAAAAAACCCGTGTTAGGAAGGGTTTCGGGTCCCTTGAAAATTAGTGGGCCAAAAGTCTAATTAAGATAAAAAGGCCCAGGTCTAGTTAGAGTTGGATTAAGGTTGAGAGCGGAGTCTCAGACTTAATCCGAATCGTGAGCGGCGATTTTAGATCGTCCCCGTATTAGACGCGAGGTGATGAGTATTTAAATAGTTGCGAGGCGGCCGAGAGATAGTACGACTTTTGGTGTTGAGCGAACAGAAAAATTGAGGGAAAAAGGCGGCGGCGTCGTGCGCCGTTTTTGATCGGAAAAAACGTGTCTGCATGCATGGCTTTTGGTGGCCGAAACTTCTAGGCGCCAAGATATTTCTTGACTGTCAACTGCGGCTTTTGACGGCCGCGTCTCATCTTGCTTTGGGTTGTCATCGTTGATCTCGTTCTACGTCTCTTCTCGTCGGTCGACGTGCGCGCAGCGGCTGAGATTCACGCAGCAAATTTCCGCTCGGTCTCGCGTGTGCTTTCCTCGCTGCTGGCGAGATTTGAAGCGTGCGGCCGGGACGTAGAGTTGCTCCTGCCGAGACACGTACGAGACGTGAGGAAAGTATTGTGGCCGTATGCATGCATTGAGCCAGCCGTGATTAGTGAGGTGATTAAATAGGTAATTCGGTAAGGCTAATTAGATTTATGTTTTTTAGCATTAAGTTTTCAAGTTTGTGATCTGAAAAGTTTAGTTAATTAATTCCGTACGGCTTTTGCTTAGTTGCATAATTAGGGCTTAATTTATTCTTGTCACTTTCTGCATCAGCGATCTTGTTTATTTTATATCTCAAGTTTTAGACCTCCGATTGACGTATTTCCAGTTGGGTTAGTTCAATAATTTTGTCTAGTTTATTCTGTCAAAATTTGAGGTCAATCGGAGTTACAGTTTTTAATTGGGATCAGTTTTAGTGAGAGTACATTATTCTGTCCAGATTTATTAAACGAGGCTTAAATAGGTTTTGTGTTTAGGGGAGAGTCTTAAAATTTATTTTTAGCTTCCGCAATCATTCACCCCCCTCTGATTGCCTATCTTAGTGTGAATCGATCTTACAAGTGGTATCAGAGCAGGTTTATTTTTCTAATTGATCTTAACCGGTGATTAGAAAACATGTCGACGGATAGGTATTCCATAAAACCTTGTGTTTTCGATGGTGTTGATTTTCAGTATTGGAAAGCGAAGATGGAGGCATATATTCAAGCTCAAGGCTTTGCAATATGGGAGATGGTCTACAAGCCTTATCAAGTGCCCGAGAACGATGATGTGACAGCGGCGAACATGGCACAAGTGGAGACAAATAGCAAGGCAAGGAACCTGATAATTCAAGGACTAGGAAGGAGTGATTTTGATCGTGTTGTGCACCTTAAATCCGCATATGAGGTATGGAAAGCATTGTGTGATTATCATGAGGGTTCATCTACTATTAAAGAGGTACGTCAAGACATGTACAAAAAGGATTACATGCGTTTTGAGATGAAACCTGGTGAATCAATAGATGATCTCTTTTCCCGCTTTAATAAAATTCTTAGTAACCTACGTGCTGTTAATGTTACTTATACTGATGCTGAAAATGCACGTCAATTACTTGGAGCATTAGATATGTCAATATGGGAGATGAAGGTTACATCCATTAGAGAATCTACTGTCATGAGTACACTTACATTAGATGTACTTTATTCTAAATTGAAAACTCATGAATTAGATGTTTTTGCTAGAAAAAATAATGGTAATAAATCAATTGCTTTAGCTTCACAATCTAGCAAGTCTAATGGTGATAATTTTTCTACTAGCTATGCTTTGTCTTCTTTGTCTTCACTAACCGATGAACAGCTAGAGCAACTCCCGGAAGATGTTTTGGAACTTCTCTCTACACGCTTCACAAGAGCCTTACAGAATGTGAGATCAAGAAAGAGAGGAAATTTTGGTCCTCAAAGGTGCTATGAGTGTGGTGATCTCAATCATATTCGTCCTAAATGTCCAAAGTTTCTAGCAAAATTTGCAAGGGAAGAAAATGAGAAGGAAGAAGAGATGGAGAAAGAAAAAAAGGAAGAACAAAAAGAATGGCTATATAAATCGCAAGGTGGTGCATCGTGTTCTTGCGGCTCTTGAACAAATTAATTTGAGTGATGTGGACACGAACAGCGAGGATGATACTCCCAAAGGCAAGAAAGATTTAACTGGGTTGTGTCTAATGGCAAGTAGCAAAAGCTCCACCGACAATGATGATCTTGACAGCGACAACTACAATGAGGTAGAACCTTCTTATGATGATTTAGCTAAAGCTGTTGCTAAACTTGGTACTTTGCTAGAAAAGAAAGATAAAAAGATTAAGAAATATGATACATTGATTGAATCTCTAAATTCTGAAATTGCAAGACTTAGAGTTTTAATTCCTGATGATGAATCTTGTGAGTCTTGTCAAATTTTACATTCTGAGTTAGAGAATGCTAGGTCACTTAATGCTTTAAACATGGATCAACTTAGAGATGTAACAGCTAAATTTGATGAACTAAAATTAGAACATGACTCTTGTGATGAAAAATTGAAATGTGCTAATGATGAAATTGGAAAGCTCAAGTTTAGTTCTTATTCATGTTTAGAATCAAGTATTTTAAATGCTCAATCTAAAGCTTGCTTTAAATGTGATTTGCTAGAAGCTAGACTTAGTTCATTTCAGGAAACAATTCAACAGATGCTTTATCATGAGATATCTTCTTGCTCTAACTGTCCTAAGCTAAACACTGAAATAGAAGTTTTAACTAGACAACTTAATGATTTTGCTGAAAAAGAAAGATTGGCTCAATCTAGTGCTTCTAAAAATCTTGTGAATGAATCTGTTAAATGCACAACTTGTCCCACACTAGCTAAAGAGAATGAGTACTTGAAAGACACTTTAGAGAGATTTTCTTTTGGTAAGAAAAATTTGAATATGATTCTAGACAAGTCAAAAACAAGTGTAAAAAATCATGGTATAGGATTTAACTTTGTTGAGCATGCCAAGAATAATCCTCCTAAAATTGTTAAGCTTTTTGAACCTGGAAAGATTGAAGTGAAACTTGAACCAAAACAAATTGTGTTTAAATCTGCTGGTTTTGTGCAAAGTTCATCGAATGATAATGTAGGTGCTAGCTCATCATCTCAAAAGAATAGTGGTTATGTTAAATTTCAATGCACCTATTGTGGAAGAGATGGACACTTGCATGAATTTTGCTTTAGACGTGCAAAGAAAGAGAAGAAGGAAAGATTAAACGCTTTGACACAAAAACGTGCAATGTCTTTTGTTCCTAGATCAAATGCGAAAGCTATGTTTTTAGAGAACTTTCATGATGGCTTTAAATCTACTTCACATGCTAGATTGGGATCAAATTCAAATAATTCACGTTCTTTTTGGCATTATGATCATCCACATGCACGTGATTTTGGTTCTAGCTGTGTTGCTCCTGTTCGTCGTGTGTCTCAATACTGGATTCCTAGATCTTATTTCACTAACCCCAATACTGTGAGACCGATGTTTCCTGTTATGTAAGAACAGCTGATAAGGATGGAGAACATGAGCTAAATTAGGTTTCTTTTTTATCATCGCTTGATTGGAACACTTGATGATTCTTCACTCCTTTGATGGTTTGCAAGAGATTTCACTTTTTTTTGAAAGACCATGTGGAAAAGGTGATGTTGTCTTACATCTTGTTAAATTCTCAAGTTGCTGATTTGCTCATGAAATCATTTGATACTTCTCGTTTTGCTCAATTGCGAAGTGAGTTGGAAGTATTATATCTTATGGGATTATTCTGAGGGGGAGCTTGTTGTTTAAAAATTTCAGAAGCTTTGTTTATTATCCTTGTCAATTAACTCATCAAATCCAAGTCATTAGAACCAATTGAGTAGTAGAGCTCTCTTTATCATATCTATTCATGTAGCTTTGATCATGACTGTTTATAATTAAATTGCTACATTTGAATTAAAAGTATGACATGGCGGAATACTTTGACTAGATTAATTATAGTTATTACTTTGTGATATCCATTGAAAAGGATTAGCTTGATTGTGAGTCTTATTTTAACTCTTGGTTATGAGGCTCGCATGTTTCATGTTCCAATTCTTATGATCACTCAATTTGGCATGTTATTAAAAAAAGAGATTATATAAAGAAAAAATTGAAAAGATGTATGCTTCAAGCATGCCATGGTGAACAAAAAAAAAAGGCACAAAAGTGCAAAAAAATGAAAAGAATATGCTTCAAGCATGCCACCATAAAAAAAAGAAAAAGAAAAGTATGTCATTATGAAAAGAAGTATGCTACAAGCTTGCCACATGCCTAAAAATTGAGTGGTGGAGCAATAAGTTGTTACATGAGACTGCTAGCCCGTCTAGAGTTAAAATTTGCTTCACTTTTAGGTTTTGATTTTTCGTTGTAATATCTCATTGTGCTCTCTATAATTGGTTTGGTCATTATTGAGATGCCTGTCATTGATATAAATTGCTTAATCATATTGAAAATTTGTTTTGACATTGCTATGTGATATAAGGCTTAATATGATCTAGATAGCTCTACTCAAAAATATGTCTTGGTTGCTTTATTAAATAAATGCACAATGACTTGGATAATTTACAAAGCTTCTTGATTTTACTTTCATTGCTCCGTCTTAGAATTATTCTTTCTTTAAATTTTCTTGATGATTACATTGCCAAAGGGGGAGAAATTTGGTGTGCTTTGCGAGAAATTAAAGAGAATTTGGGGAGAATTAAATTACCTCTCTTGTGTTGAGGGGGAGAGATTTGAGACTTATGGTTTAAAATGTTGTTTCGGCTTTAGTTCTTCACTTATATCTATTTGAAGCTAATTCATCATACAATTTTGTGGTGTTGTCAATGTATTCATCAAGGGGGAGATTGTTAGACCATGTGGCTAGGTTTAGGATATTTTGGTGATGAATAATTGACAATGGTTAATTTGTTATGATGAATAATTGGTGATTTCGTTTAGCGGTGTTATGCGAGTTGTGTTGCGTGTGTGCGGACTGATGTTGGCCAAGTTGAGACGAACTTGTGCCGGAAGAATGTTCTTTGGTCTTTGCATGTGCAGGTTGAGCATGGAGGCGATCATGGTCGGTGACGAGGTGGACCGGAACTAGGATGGGGAGATCTGAGGTTCAGACGGTCAAGGAGGTCACGAGATGGTCGGGCTCATGCTTGGGGCGCATGGAGATCGAAGGTGGATGATACGTGGAGAAGCTACGGGAGGTGCGGTCCTGGAGGCTTCGACACGTGACGCGTTAGAAAAATCGTGAGTGTAAAAAAACCCGTGTTAGGAAGGGTTTCGGGTCCCTTGAAAATTAGTGGGCCAAAAGTCTAATTAAGATAAAAAGGCCCAGGTCTAGTTAGAGTTGGATTAAGGTTGAGAACGGAGTCTCAGACTTAATCCGAATCGTGAGCGGCGATTTTAGATCGTCCCCGTATTAGACGCGAGGTGATGAGTATTTAAATAGTTGCGAGGCGGCCGAGAGATAGTACGGCTTTTGGTGTTGAGCGAACAGAAAAATTGAGGGAAAAAGGCGGCGGCGTCGTGCGCCGTTTTTGATCGGAAAAAACGTGTCTGCATGCATGGCTTTTGGTGGCCGAAACTTCTAGGCGCCAAGATATTTCTTGACTGTCAACTGCGGCTTTTGACGGCCGCGTCTCATCTTGCTTTGGGTTGTCATCGTTGATCTCGTTCTACGTCTCTTCTCGTCGGTCGACGTGCGCGCAGCGGCTGAGATTCACGCAGCAAATTTCCGCTCGGTCTCGCGTGTGCTTTCCTCGCTGCTGGCGAGATTTGAAGCGTGCGGCCGGGACGTAGAGTTGCTCCTGCCGAGACACGTACGAGACGTGAGGAAAGTATTGTGGCCGTATGCATGCATTGAGCCAGCCGTGATTAGTGAGGTGATTAAATAGGTAATTCGGTAAGGCTAATTAGATTTATGTTTTTTAGCATTAAGTTTTCAAGTTTGTGATCTGAAAAGTTTAGTTAATTAATTCCGTACGGCTTTTGCTTAGTTGCATAATTAGGGCTTAATTTATTCTTGTCACTTTCTGCATCAGCGATCTTGTTTATTTTATATCTCAAGTTTTAGACCTCCGATTGACGTATTTCCAGTTGGGTTAGTTCAATAATTTTGTCTAGTTTATTCTGTCAAAATTTGAGGTCAATCGGAGTTACAGTTTTTAATTGGGATCAGTTTTAGTGAGAGTACATTATTCTGTCCAGATTTATTAAACGAGGCTTAAATAGGTTTTGTGTTTAGGGGAGAGTCTTAAAATTTATTTTTAGCTTCCGCAATCATTCACCCCCCTCTGATTGCCTATCTTAGTGTGAATCGATCTTACAGTATGATTTATGAACAACGACAGCTTATCATATACAAGGTAGCTCAGTGTAGCTTATCATGGAACTGTTTACATAAATATCATTCTAGCTATTTTTTTAAATTTAATCTAAATACCTTTTTTTACAAATCTAGTCCCCTCTTTTGCCTACCAAGCTTGGCTGGTCGCGTGTCGAACCAGCACAGTACATCAGCGATCAATGTGCAGTATTAGTGCTTAATTGCTTGTGAGTAGCACTAATTAATTATGATTAGTACTAATTAAATAAATTAGTATTAATAAATCCTAATTAAGTATACAGTGGATCTGCCGAGCTGGGTAGGTGCACTGAGGGGCAGCTAGTGTACTCGATCGGTAGTAGCTATATATGCAACAAAACAACCAAACCATGACGACATGAATCGATCGACCGTAAACTAGCGAACGATAAGATAAATCGCATGTTAGTTTCTCTTAGTAATCATTATTTATTAAACTAGTAAGCCACAGTAAAAAATAATATAAGTCATAGTAAAAAAAATAGACCTATACAGACATGCATAAAGGCCGAAGACTGATCATATATAGGGGCCAGCCTAACCTCTTTGCTAATTCATATAGGTTGGTCTCGGCTCCACTTTGTCTTTTGCTTTTCACTACCTGGTACAACAATTAGTTTTCAAACGGTACGTCTTTTTAAGGCAGAGCCTACAAGTTGATTGTAGTAGACACTGTACCGAGTTCAAACTATACTGACCAAAATCGCATGCGACTATTTCCCTTTTTGTACTATCTCTCATGAACAGAATTTAAAAGTCATAAACCAATAAACATCAACACAGCTTAAAAAACCCACCCTTAGTACTGCTTCTTGCCTGCCCCGCTGAAGAATATGCATGACAAGGGTCAGCATCTGTGCAATAATAGCTTCTAAACTAAACCTGTTCTGTTCACTCTGTCAAGATCTCACTTCTTGTATTATATATATATATATATATATATGGAGTAGGCAGTAGGGTTTATTTATTTCATACAGCAGCAAGATGCATCTGTCTTAACCCAGCATGCAGCCAATTTAATCCACCTTAATTTGTACTGTTATTATCACACCTAGCTAGCTTGTCCTCAATTGACCCCTTTTAGTAGAGAGACAGACTGACAGATCGAGTGCTGATCGAGACAGGATGGACCAATAAGAGGCTCCAAAAGTGTAGGGGATCGATCGATGTGAGGTGTGGTCTAGCTAGCTGTTTCAGCCGTGTGAGAGATCGATAGGGCATCCCAGCCATCCAAGGGAGAGATCGATGAGAGAGAGCCGAAAGGCCAGGAGCAGCTGATTGATGAAACTAGACAGAAAAGCGAGCTACCCATCCTTCCTTTGACTTCTTTGCTACATATCATCATCTCCAGCCTGGCCTTGCTTTTCAAATATACTCCACCATTGTGTTCTCTCTCTCTGTCTCCCCATTCCATCTCTGTCTATCCATCCATCCTTGTCTGTATCTCCAAAGAACCTGCAGTGGTCGCTACTGACTAGGCAAGGGTAGCCCACAACTAAGCTGCAGGAAGATCAAGAAGGAGCTAGCTAGCTAGAAGCCATGGGGAGGGCTCCATGCTGTGACAAGGCCAGTGTGAAGAAAGGGCCTTGGTCACCTGAGGAGGATAGGAAACTCAAGGAGTACATTGACAAGTATGGCACCGGCGGCAACTGGATTGCTCTCCCTCACAAAGCTGGTAAGTAATACACATGCATATATGCATGTTTAATTTGATCGGTCCATGCATGATCTATGTATCTATATGCTTCTCTGTTTGGGTGTACAATACCTATGCAGGTCTGAAGAGGTGTGGGAAGAGCTGCAGGCTGCGGTGGCTCAACTATTTGAGGCCAAACATAAAGCATGGGCACTTCTCTGATGACGAGGATAGGATCATCTGCAACCTCTTTGCTAGCATTGGAAGCAGGTGCTCTAGCTACATAGCTACTTTTTACTTGCACATATATGCATATATGGTTAATTTGAATGCATGGCTAGATAGACGAATATGCATGCATGTCCCTGCATCTGATTGCATGCATGTAATCTGGTTTCTTGGAGACTTTCTGCTTCCCCTTTTAATCTACCATGAAAATAATGGAATGGAACTTCTCATCTTTACAAGCACACGGCATATCATTCCGTAATTCTCAAGTAAGCCAAAAAATTAAGCGAAAGAGTTAGCTAGTTGTAGATGGAAATTTGGCTAAATATATACACAATTTTATGGCTGCGTGCAGGTGGTCCATCATCGCAGCACAGCTCCCAGGGAGGACAGACAACGACATCAAGAACTACTGGAACACCAAGCTCAAGAAGAAGCTCATGGGCCTGCCTCCCACGCAGAGGTCCAAATCAATGAACCATCACAAGCAGCAGCAGCAGCAGCAGATCTTCTTCCCTGCAGCAGCAGCACCAATTTTCGGCGACGTCAGTACTACTACTGGAGCAGCAACAGCAGCTCCGACACCACATGATCATCTCTTCTCGCTGCAGCACCTCGCCGCTCCTCATCAATACAGCAGCAGCAGCTACAACTCTAGTAATTGTTCATCCCTTCTCACAGCCAGCGGCGGCCTCCTCATGTTTGGAGGCGACCAGCAGCAGATGGTCACGAGCTCATCGTGTTCGGACAACGGCGGCCTCTACTTTGAGCTCTGCAACAACAGCAGCGGCAATAGTGCCAGCGTGGGCTTGGAGAGCATCATCTTTGGCGGCTTCGATACCATGCAGAATAAGCTGTTTCCTGCCGGGCACAACACAAATGGTGCTAGCCTGCTGGATCATCAGCTGTACATAGGCAGCGGCAGCGACAACAACAATGAGGCTGCCTCCTGCTATGAGCATGAGATGAAGCCATTTTTGGTTGTGCCGAGCGGCAGCACTGGTCTTGGTCTCGCCGCCGGTGGTGCAACCAGCAGCTTATTCTACGGCGAGGCCGGGACAGCAACGGGTGGTGCTGCAGCCGGCGAAACCCACGGGAGGTTCCTATATTAATTAGTCAGGGTACATTCCGTAATTATATTGGACATGCAGGGGATCACGCGCTTACTTGATTACTAATTTGCATGCATATATTAGATATGTTGTAATATCGGCCGGTTAGTCCCGATCACACGAACGAATTGCCTAAATGAGGCCCATTAGTGGTTAAACCTCACGAGACATGGGTGTCTAATTTAGTCTTATATTACTTATTGAATCATGAGGAATAACCCTCAAACATATATATAAGGGGAACATAGGGCTCTAATTGTACTCGCCTAATAGTCTCTTATCCACCCATCTATTTAGAGAAAGGCTTTGGGGACTACCTCCTATGTCTTCTACTTTTATGTGATTGTTCGTCAGCGCGCAACGCTATTGTAACTCTAACAATATAAATGTTTCCTTATATTTTCTTCTTGGTTTAGCCAGGTTTGCCTGAAACATGGCATTGTTGGTCTGGTCCAGATATGACATGGCCCACCATTTAAATAGGTCATGCTAGCCTGGCCTGATAACCCATGCCATGTTTGGGTTGATACCTTGGCCCAGTGGGGCTGGCTCCGCATGGCATGAATAATATTGGGCTTGGTATGTGTCGGACCTGAAAAATTAATTTTCGAACCTCATGTGTTTACTGTGCTAGTCCTATTATCAGTGACTAGCACATAAATATTACAATATTGTATTATATCCATACACACATGAATAAACAGAGTAGTATATAATACTAGACATGCGAACATATGCTTATATAGCTTAACTTTGACAAAAGGACCGACGGGCCAAATAATTCGTATAACAAGCAAATAGAAGTGGAAATACTGATAAATGAGACAAATTCTGGTAAGCATGCCATGGTCTATCATAGGCAACTGACTGGAGTTAAACCTTAGCAAATACGTTGTCTTTACTGAAACCCGCTATGTGAAAGTAAATTGATATGGAGATCTCCTTTCTCAGATAGTACAAAGATGTACTCCGTAAGACTTTATGCAAAGTTATATAGTATGCAAACTGAGACGAAGGTGGCTATCTAATCTAATTTACTTTGCAAAAACCTACTTTTATTTGGGATTACGAATAATATATGGCAAACAAAAGTCGTAAATGCAGTTCACATTTGATAAAAAGTAACAAGTAATATAAACATAAATCCCTCGTGCAACCACCACCACCTCCTGCAACCGCCATCTTCTACTCCCCTGATCCCTCGTGCCACGCCTCCTCCTCCCCCTCGGTGCCATGGTAGAAGGGGGCCGTGGTCGAAGGGGGAAGTGGTCAACGTCGAAGGGTTGTGGTCGAAAGAGACAGTGATTGAAGGGGGTAGTGGTCGAAATTGGGGCTGTGGTCGAAGTCGGGGCCGAGCAAGCTGGCGCCAACAATCGAGCGATAGGGCACAAGCGCACCGGAGGCCTGCCAACGTACGACCACCAGCGATGGTCGACCACTCTCGACCTATGATCACGCGCGATGATCGACGACTTCTAACTTACGACCACAAGGTATGATCGATAGCTTTTAATTTACTACCATGAGCACTGGTCGATGTCTTTTGACTTACGACCACGAGGTGTGGTCGATGTCTTCCAACTTACAACTACGTGCACTGGTCGATGTGTTCCGACTTACGACCATGAGGTATCCTCGATGGCTTCCGACTTACGACCACGAACGATGGTCGCCGGCTTCTGTTGTACAACCATGAGCCATTGTCAAAGACTCCCGATTTAGGACCATGATCGATCGTCGACCGCTGCCAACTTATGACCACCAGCGATGGTTGACCGCTCCCGACCTACGATCACGCACGATGGCCGACAGCTTCCGACTTACGACGACGAGGTGTGCTCGAGGGCTCCCGACCTACGATAACAAGGTGTGGTCAATGCCTTTTGACTTATGACCACGAGATGTGATCGACGGCTTCCGACTTACTTGATGGATTTAAAAACTTTTAGAACATGTTTGTATGCATATTCTAAAAATTTTTACCACCCGTGAGTTTTAAAACATGTAGTATAATAATTTTTAAAAATTCATAGATTCAACTAGTGTGTGTGTGTGTATAACGCACACACCATGATTTCAAATACGCAAATTCAACCTAAATACGGGGTTTTTTTATTGAAAATTGCAGTTTTAGGTACATACCTATCTATAACAGTTCAAATGAAATACATACCTTTTAAAAAAATATACTTGAATTCAAAGATTTTGAATGAATTTAGATCACATATTTTACTGATTTTTATGTAAAATTGGTACATACCTACAATCAAATTATCATAAAAGGCAATTGCAGTTTGGATTTTAATTTGAAGTTGTTTGAACTAGTTACACTTGATATCAAAAAATTTCATATTTTTTTAATATGATATATCAAGAAAATATTTATTTTTGATCATAGTATCAGGCACCACGGTGTGGCAGTTTATTTGCTTGGTTGATGCCAGGGTTAACTGGTACAGCTTGCTAGTAATAGTGTCGTGAGACGCTGCATGTAGCACTAGCTAGAGTACTAGAGATCTTTCTCTCTCGGTGATATCTCTCTCTGCTCCTCGGGTTGTGTGTTTCAGTCAGGCCTTTTGTAAAGTGCATGCCACAGATGTACTATATATATGTACAGCTACCTAGCTGCTATAGCTTTTATATATATATATATATAGGAAAATTACATAAGGCACCATGGTGCCTAGGCACCCACATCCGATACACGTGTATGATTGATAATTTTTTTGAGTTTGGGTATGAAAATGTTTTATACCCTTAATATATTTATGGTAAGTAAGTTTTGAACTCAGTTCAAACTAGTTTGAACTACTTTTGAATTCAATGCGACTACAGTGAGTATATACCATAAAAATAGTTCAAACTAATTAAACTGAAGTTGAATTTAATTTTTTTCGGAGTTTGACATCTCAAATATACTTTTTTATGGGTATATGAAGATACCCACATCAAACGTTGCGAATCTCAAAGCAAATCAATGGGTATTGATATTGGTGCCTAGGCACCATGGTGCATGAAACAGCGGTCGATCTGTTGCAGGCAGGGCTTGGGATGGGAGAGATGGATTGAGCGATGGCTGATGCAGGCACCCGAATTCTTTGGCCCCTGGGAGTGCCAGCTCTGCTCAGCTCTGAGTCGGACGGAGCGAGCGAGCTGCACAACGCATACGATAAGTCTAGGGTAAAAAACGATGATAATTTATTGTAATTTTTCTGTTTTACCTCTCATAACACACACTGTGGTTTGGGATAGTTTTGTTGTTTCCGAGAATGTATGCATCCATGCAGTGTGACCTGTTTCTAATATGGCAGCATGCATGCATGTATTAATCTCCATGGGTATCTGGTTTTATTTACATTGGACTTGACTAATTAACCCATGGTAGTATGGTTCATTTAGCATTTATCTTCACTTAATTTTATATTTCTTTTGTCTATTCGTATGGTATGGTGGACTTTAGACTTACATTACGGAACAGAAGGAATAGTTGTTTATGAATACTAGTACTAGCTATTACCGTGCTAGGGCAAATCCTAATTAAGGAATGATTGCAATATGGTCCCATTAAAAAAATTACCATCGCACGCAGGACATGAGCTTGCACGGCCATTGCCCCCACTAATTCGATCGCCTTTTAGTACTACGGCGACGAATTAACCGACCCATCGTTTAGCTAGATAGGTAGTACATATTACTATATATTGACCTTAATCTTCTGTCCTCTTAACACATATCATGAGAGAAGATGAAGCATCGTACAAAAATTTCAACTCTAAACTTATTAGTACAGAACAGGAGACCAAAAAATTATCAGTGAATAATGACTTATATTTATCCTTTCCTTTTTCATTCCGTATTCACTTTCTAGTGAAAATTTTCTTTATTCCTCCATGCGTAGATTAAATTTAGGTTTGAAATTTTAATATATGGTAGTTGCTTCTGTATTCACAATATCAATTTATTTTATCATTTTCATGGCCGCTTAATTGCATGCATGGTTCTTTTAGATAATTAAGGACTATATATTGGCTCATCACTACCGAGTACGGGGATGAGAGAATATCGTATTACCTATGCATGAAAGTTTTTTAAAAAAATTTTAAAAAAAAGGAGATATAGGGGGACATATTCTACAATCATATAAAATTTGAAGATGAAACTCGATCATATACAAAACTGACAAGGATAAAAAATGAATAGTGATGAACACTGAAAAATCACTATTTATACCGAATTTATCCTTTTCATCTCTCTCAAATGCAGCGAAATTTGATCTTCAAATTTTACGGCTGTAGAATGTATATATCCTCCCTCACATGTCCTAATTTTTGGAGAAATTTTTAAAAGCTTTAATTTATATATAAGTAACGCCGGGTATCACGGGAAATCTCCTAGTACGGGGACGCCAATTGGACTATGTACGTACCTGGCCGGTACACAGTACGTATTACGTACGAGCGAGCGAGGTAACGGCAGGATGAAGCTGGATTTAATGATCGATGAATCGTACGTGCGATGCCCAATTCAAGTTGGACGTATACATGTAGTACGTACGTACGTACTCGATCGTCTAGCTACGTGCAGGAATACAAATTGATTCAACTTAAGTGCTAGCTCCTAATTAGTAGCGGAGTATTATATATGTTTACATCAAGCTTGGGCCTCGCTAGCTAGCTGGGTCAGTAGTACCTATTCTAGTGCATCACCCTGGACTGGGCTCGAAATGGTAATATGACACGGCCCACGGATACAATTCTAGCTAGTAATAATATAACTTGTGATTACAATAATATGTCTTTGTTTTCTATTTTACATTAATGATCCTCTGTTGCTCCACCGTTGAGCCACTTGGCCTAATCGCCTAACAGTTGCGCGCTAACTGTCCAAGTCGCCAATCAATTGAGCGACTAGGGCTAGTCGCCAACGGTTGAGTGACCTATCCGCTAGTCGCTCAACCGTTTAGCGACTACTTGCTGTTAGGTCGTCCACTTCTTTTTGATCCGACCCCCTCACAATCTCTTTCACCATTTCTCTTACGAGAGAACGCGAGGAGCTTGGGAGAGGATAAAAAAGAGGGAGAGAAGCAGAGGGGAAGTAAAGATGGGGAAAGGTCGTAAGAGGGGGGAGAAGGTCGCGAGAGGTGGAGAAGCAGAGAAGCTCAGGAGAGGGAGAGAAGGAGAGGAGAGAAGCTCATGAAGTAAGAAAGAAAGACGAAGAAAACTCGTTGATAAGGAGAAAATATCTTCGTATGAAGGTAATAGTCGCATCCATTCTTGTTCTCATCCGAATAAAAGCAACATGTCGCTGCTTATTGGTTTAGTACGTATTTAGTGAATGTATGTTGACAAATGATAATATTTGCAGTGAGAAATAAATCATGTCCGAGCCCACAAGATTGAAAATATATTACGGTGTTGGTACGATTCGTAAAGGTCCTTACGATGTTGGTACGATTCATAAAGGTCCATACGGTGTTGACCTGAGCAGTTTCCCGCAAGTCAGTTTGGTATACCCAGATGCGAAGAATGCTCTAATCGGAGATGTCCTGCACTGGTTCACAGGCAGTTTCTCCTTGGACTCCGAGATGTGCAGTGTCGTCCTACATGGGCTTCGGAGTCGGTCTGCCATGCATATTCGGTGGGAGTTGAGGAGACTAATGCGCACGGTTGCATGGAAAGGCTTTGTGGAAGGCTACCGACAACGTGGATACAAGTGCATGCTACTCGTGCAAGCATGTCCAGAGTCACAGGAGGCCCTGTTGATGGCAATTGTCTAGTTGGTGGGAGCAACTCGGGCACATAGTGCGTAGTTCATGAAGAGGACACGGTGACTGATGTTTCGGAGACAGAACTGGAATATCACACACCACACACTGGACCTACTGGACAGGTGGATGCAGATGTTGCTGAAGTAGAACAGGAAGACACACAACGCATGTTGAGCCCACTAGGCAGGAGGAAATATATATTTAAAATATATTTTGTTTGAAAGTTAGGTAGTATAAAAAAGATATTTACGATAGAAAACCGGCTTGCAGAAGCCAAAGCCCAAGACACTCGATCGATCGACATTTGTCTGCGCCGCTCCAAGGACTAAACGTCATATATAGCAATATATACACCAGTAGAAGCACCATATATATGTAGATAGAAGAATTCAGAATTTTTTGTACGGATAATCTATTTTTTATTCGAAATTACAGAAATATACCTGCGAGAAATTTTTTTACAAAAATAGGCTCAAGTTACCCAATAGGAGGGCGACTAGAGCCTATCACCCAACCAGAAGGCGATTATGTTCCTGTCGCTCAATCATTGGGCGACTGCATCCAGTCGCCCTCCCATTGGGCGACTTTAATGCAGTCGCCCAACGGTTGAGCTAAAGGTATCAAACCTTCGCCAAAAATAGTGAAAATTGGTGGGGCTATTCTTCATACATCCAAAAGCCTTCAGAAAAAAATTTGAGCAATTTCGGCTACGGGATCAAAAGTTATAGCAGTTTCAATCGAGGCCGAAACGAATTTGAGTCCGTTTCCGACATACCTTCAGTAAAACGGGCATAACTTTTGCATACGATGTCCATTTTCGACGTTCTTGTACTCGTTGGAAAGCTGACGACGAGCCCGATCCAAAGAAAATGACCAACTTGCACCCGCGCCCTCCAAGACCCCGAAAATCGGCTATCTTTGGACCTAAACCTGCGTCGCAAGTTTTTGATTTCTGTTTTTGCATTTTCTCTTGGTCTTCCTTTGGAATTTTGATTTTGTTTCAACTGAAAAGTTCTAGATCTCATTGAAACCTTTCATTTTGGCTAGCTGTCAGACCCGGATTTTTCAATCCGAATCTTACTGTGTTTCACTGCACTAATCCCTGGATCAGTAGTTAGTGCACACAGGTACATTGCTGAATCATTTCATACATCGCATAATCAACCATTATATTACATAAATTGAAATACACCACGTCGGGTGATAGAGTTTACAAAAGGGGCCGACTAGGCCAAATGTCATTATTACAAATACGCACAGCGAAAATACAGCAAAAGCAAACCCAAATCCACAGGCAAGCGACTGGAAGTTACTGTGTGCATTATATGTCACCCGCTAACTAGTAACATACGAGCACACAACGCCATATGTCTACTTGTCCATGACTAAACAACGAAGCCTACGTCTTAGTTTCCCTCGTCATTCTTCTCCTCCGTAGCGGGAGCTTCCTCGTAGGCGTAGTGGTCTTGCGTTCCTGTTTCTGGATTTTTGCCGCAAAGCGAGCGTGAGCACTCCGACCCCGTGCTCCGCGAGCCAATACACAGAATGCAAGTAGATAATATGCATGGCTAACCAAATGATGGCTTAGGTTTATTTTATTTTTGCGAAGAGTGCTTTTGAATACAATTATATAAAAATTCCTTAAGACCTAGCATTTGAACAAAAGCATAATGTTCAAGGAATATTAATATGAATTTCCATACATATGGCATCACACCATATGCCTAATATCACCATAATTTCTCCATACATACGGCATCACACCGTATGACATTTTCAGCGTTATAGCCGCTTAACTTACGACTGGGACGACACCCAGGAACCACTGGAACGACCCCCAGGACAACTCAAATCTGGGCTTTCCTCTGCCCTTCCACTTTTCCATTCCCATTTTCAATATTTTTGTAAACAGAACTATATCTAGTTAAGTTCCCATGTCTGCCCCTGACCGTGGGCACGGCTATTCGAATAGTTTTGACTCTGCAGAGTTTTGCACACTTTACCCACAAGAGATAAATCCACCCGTTGCCCCACATGATTCCTTAGCCATGCGGTTGAGCAGAATATCACAGGATTGTTACAATGCATAGTCCTACTGTGGTTACGCCCGCTAAGGTCTATCTTCCGTAGGATCCGACCATCCCTCGGGAAGGGTCCCTCGTGAGCCATCACGGGCAAAGGCGGGGATGCGACCATCCATCCCTTTACTCGTGGTCATACCTTCACGTAACCACCTTAGAGCCACACAAATTAGTAAACCCTGCCTACATTTTGCCAGCTTGTGGTTGTACTGTTTTACACGGGTGACATGACAAGATTCAGTCCTTAGTGGTATCTGGGCGGTCTACCACTAACCCACTTGTGCAATCACTGCACCACACACATACACACCATCGAACCAATCCGCCCAGATAATTAAGCAAGTTGGGGATCTTGGGAGTGTAAAATAATCATATCCAACATATACCAGTCATTATCACAATGACTGCCCAAACCAATTTCTCATGAATAAAAGTGATGCTTGGGACAATTTCTTGCCCCGAGTTCCTAATCAATGCTAAGCATGGCATACGGTTACAGACTTATTTTCGAAATGCTACTAATATATTTTTGCTAGGGCGACAAGGTTCACACATTCAAATACTCAGAGGGGTAATATTATTCAATGTAAACAATGGCATATAACTAGAATATCAAATCTAGCATGCATTTGCATCAAAATAACAGCAATGCAATTTGTTAATTTAAAACAAAGTAATTTGCAGAAATGTAGGTTCAACATGATCAAAGTATTGACTCGCCTTGGTCACAGTGGTCGGGATCCGGATTCTCTGGTGCTTCTAGAGTTGCTGCCTCGATCTCCTCCTCTTGTGCCTCGTAAGCTATTTTAGCGTGCGCCAAATTTGAAATAAAAGAAAAGCAGCAAATCAAACCAAATAACACCAGAAATTCAAATGAACCCCAAAAATTATGATTTTAGTTCCATTAGATAGATCTTGATTTTAGATGAATTTAGAAATTTGTCCCACTCAATTTGGAGTTAAAATGAATAAGTTATGCTCATTTAAAGTTCTTAGTCCAGATAAATCCAAAAATTATAAAATTATCTGACAGTGGGTCCCACATGTCCTATTTTTAATTTTTATTTATTTCTTTATTTGTTTGTTGCCGTGTTTATGGTCAGTGGGGCCCATTTGTCAGTGTGCACAGTCACTGACAAGTGGGACCCTTCTGTCAGTGGCCGGCAGTCCCTGTGGCCACTGACAGGTGGGGCCCTGGACCCACAGACCGGCGGGTGGCGCTGGCAGGGGGGACCCAGAGATCAGCCAGCCCTCGGAAAGGAGGTCACTGACCGGCGGAGCCCACATGTCAGCCCGGAAAATAAAAGGGAAAAACTCAACCCGGCGCTGCGGAACCCACGGCTCGAACGCGCGCGGCCGGGGAGCTTGGAGGGGGAAAGGAGAACCAGCGCAGCTAGCCAAGTGAGCGCTCAAGTCTTTCTTACCCTATAGGGTTAATTAATCCCTTTGAAATAGCTCTGGGAGGGAGCCGAATAGAGGAAGAAGATGGCGGTGGGGACGGCGGCGAGTGATGGCCGGAGCGGTTCGGGAGTTGCGTGAAATGCAGCCCCCAGGTGATGGCGAAGCTGCTGGTGAGGTCGGCGGAGACGAAGGGGTACGGTGGAGGGCCGGCGGCGAGAGGAGGCGGCGGTTCGGGGAGGGTCGTCGATGCCGGCGGTGTGCAGGCGATGAGGAGCCCAGGCGAGGCCGGGGATGGCTTCGCGGTGAGCCGAAGGTGGTGCGGTGGCGGTGAATCGAACCCTAATGGCTCGGGTTAGTGGATCGAGTGGTCGCCGGAGTTGGGGAAGGTGATGTCCCCGCTGGCGATTTTGTGGGTGGCAGTGCAATTACCTTCGCGGAGAAGCTGCGGAGAGTGTGGCGATGCGGATGAGGGTTTCCTCCTGGCTTTATAGCTGCGGATGCGCGGTCGATTGCGGTGCAAGACGTGCGCACGCTCGGGACAGCGGCGTGACCAGGGTATGGCGGTGTCAGACGGCGCGTCAGCGGCGACAGCGGGCGGCGGGAGTGACGTTGCACTGTGCGGGGCTACGCCCGCACGTCGCCCGTGCTCCCCTCCGGGTTTCCCGGCTTTTGGACCGAACGAGCGGTTGAGAGGGGCGGAGAGAGCTCGTCCGCGCGGGGAAAAAGACAGGGGGGGGAAAGGAAGAAGACAACGCAGGCGCGGGGTCCACTGGCCAGGGAGACGACGCGCGCGAGGGGCAGGTCCGCTCGTCAGCGAAACGAGCGCGCGCGAGGCTGGGCTGCGGAGCGCGGGTGCTGGGCCGCGGAGCGCGGCCGCGCGCGCACGCAGGCCGTGCGTGGAGAGAAGGCTGGGCCGGGGTGATGGCCGGCCCGACTGGGTTATTTTTCTTTTTCTTTTTGCTTTTCCCTTTTTATTTTAAGGTATGTATTGGAATATGTACACAAGTATATTTTCAATTCCAGAAAAGTTTCATTTGGTGGATCATTTTTTCAGATTCTTGTTTCAGATTTTTAATTCTCTCATATTTAAACATGTTTATTTCTCCTCCAATTTTTGGAACCCTCATCAAATTTTTCAAGAAAATCCCATAAACTCCAAATTCAAATAAAATTTATTGCAAAGTAAATCCAAAAGCTTCACAATCCAATTTACATTTTTCCAGGATGTTACACTAGCTAGACCACTAGACAAGCATATATGCTACATATGGCTAGCTAGAGATCGATAGAGGCGGCTGCAGCCTGAGGGCCTGTTTTTTCTCTCTAAAACTTATAAATTTTATCTGCGGTTTGTAACTTTTGAACTGTTCGTGCGAGAGATTATAGAGTAATAGAAACTCACGTGTGATTTTTGTCGATATAAATGAAAGTCGGTACAATATGTAGTACAATTAACTAGTAAATCCTATTTTAAAAAGATACTTCATTTAAAAGTTAGTTAATGTAGAAAAGTTAGAAAAACAGCTTTTAGAAGTTGAAATGGACGCATGAGTTAGCTGTACAGCAATATACGATAATCTAGCTAGTGTGTCGTCAGATCGATCCATCAATATATATAGCTAGCTAGCTACCCTCATCGATCTCCTAGCTAGATAGGCAAATCAAACTGATCGAAGAAGAAAATATTAAGCTGGCTGGCCGGCCGGCCGGGGCTATATATATACGTACATTTGTTGAATTTGTAGGGAGTAGCGAGCGGCAGGTGGTGGGTCGATGGCGATGCGCGCGGCGTGGCGGGCGGTGCGGTGGTGGTGCCGACGGTGCAGCTGGCCGTGTACGTGTGCGCCGTCATGTCTCTCATGCTCTTCGTCGAGCGCCTCTACATGGCGGTCGTGGTCGCCGGGCTGTGGCTGCTCCGCCGCAAGCGCAAGCGCTGCCGCTTCTGCTGCAGGAGGGACGCCGACGAGGCCGAGCAGCTCCGCCTGCACGACGCCGAAGGCCTGGAGGCCGCCGCCCACCGCCCCATGGTCCTCGTTCAGATCCCCATGTTCAACGAGAAACAGGCCAGTGCATGCTTTACTCTCAACCACCACATCTAGACTAGCTAGCTGCCCTGCCTTTATTTACTCAACTTTGTCTCGTTTCCTCGCTTATTTACTTGTTAGCTCCTACTGATTAATTGCCTCACTAGTACTGGTCATGCTCGCTCATGCCCGCTCGCCGCCTCTCACAAATTAAATCACAATTCACGCATGACGACCCTTGCGTGTGAGACATGCTTTATTTAGCATCAGTTTCTCTACACGCGCGCACACAAAAGAAGGCAATGCAGCAAGTCAACTCTTGTAGTTGTCCTGAAAAGACAAAACAGCTATAATAAACCAAAATTAGAAGCTACAGCATTTTAAATAACTTCTAGCTTAAATAGATTGAAAACTAAAAAACATCCGAAACTGAAGTCGTTTGAAGCGAAGCGTAACAGTGCAAGTCCTAAGAGCACAAGTCCCCTACATTAACATTTTGCGCATCTACATTATTTGACGTGAGGATTTCCTAAGTTTTTTCTTGTCCTAACTTAGCAAGTTATATTAAACCTATCATGTAATAAGGGTGTGTTTGGTTCGTGGATGAAGGTTGTAACGTATATCCTGACTGAGTGGATGCAAGCTGAATGAAATCGTATTTCAGAAAAAGATGTTTGGTGAGGTTGCATGAGCAGATGCAAAAAAACTAAGATGCTGTTTGGTTGCCTGTATGAGCGGATGCAGTCTACCAAACCTGAGAGGCTGACACGTAGGACCGCATAAGATACACTGCATCAATCCATCCAGGATGGCCAGTGAAACTCATTTTGAGCGTATCCACCCATCCAGGATGAGGGCGTATTTTTGCATCCGCTCATGCAGGCTGCATCCACTCATACAGGCAACCAAACATGCTCTTTCTCAGATTATACAGATCCACCCAGCCAGGACGAAGGAGATTCAGGCAACCAAACACACCCTAACAGTACACGCGGATGCCACACATTTCGACAATTACTGCTGATGACTCAGTTTGCCAAATCCAATCGTATTCAGCCACACCGGTCAAAAAAAAACCATATTAAGCCAGAGGGGGGAAGTAGGCTACTATCATGTGCATGTACAGAAACAAAAAATAATTGCTTCCAGAGCAACATGGGAAGCAAATGAAGATGACAACATTCTACCCGCAAAGGCATCGTACCACGAGTTGTACCCCTCCTATGAAGATAGGAATTGCAATGTACCTACGAAACTGCAGAGGAAGGGCTAACCAGGAATTAAGATGATAAGAAGGGCTAGGTTTGGAAGTAAAACCTTCAGATTGGCTAACATTTACTGTAGTTCTCCTGCCTTGACCTCAAATTCTTCTCTGGTTGATAGTATCTTTACACGAACCATGCCTCGTTCCCACTCAGATTTTCCAACCAAAATCAGCCTACTAGCATTTATCCTCTCGGCATGTTTAAATACCCTGGTAGTTGTAACAAGCATTACAGAGATAGCATAGATAACAATCTAGTAGCTACACCAAGAAAATTCAATATAACGAAAGTTATACCATTTTAGACGCTTGTCTTCTACAAGGTCTACAGCTCTGCCTTTCTTCCGCAGAAAGGAAGCAACACTAGATGCTGGCCCTTCAAGCTCCTCATCCAATGGGAAGACAATGTCATCTATTTGACGAGACAGATCAGGCAAAAGACCCTTTTCTTTCAGCAGCTGCCAGAATGCAAATTATAGTGTTGATGTTACTGCCTCTGAAACTGTTAACACAAATTCACGATGACGTATACACAGTGATAATCCTTTTCATTTGAATTCATGTTCCTAGTACTAGCCCAGGGCTTGATGTTAGCCCGGGGCTTGCTGTAATGCATATCTTCTGAATTTGCTAGTGCTGTTTTCTACTTCATATTAGCAGGTGCTGTTCAAATCTTTATTAAAGATCAATGTAAAAGGAACTTAGTGTTCCACCAAGCAGCCTGCTTCACTACACAGGGAAAAAGAAACCAAAGAAGGGATAAAGTATATCATACTTCCACTATAACAGCATCTCCAAATCCAAAGCCACAAGCTGGAATATCTTCACTTCCAAATGTTGAAAGAAGCCTATCGTACCTTCCTCCACCACAAACTGCTCGCAGTTTTCCTTCTCTATCAAAAGCCTACAAAAATGGAACAAGAGAGTTTGAAATGAAATATGGGCTGGTAGCAAGAAAAAATAGAGTCCAGGATGTATTAGGTAAAAAGAAAAACTGAATGCCATAGCAACAACAAGCCTGAAGAACCCATATATGCTCTATTGTAACAGCACCAGCTATATGATCAGGATCGTCAATGTAAAATTGTAACCTGCCATCTGCATTACCAATTGTGACATCTAACTTAAGTACTCGTAATGATGCAATTTGAGGTGCAAAAACTAACAGAAATATGCAACAAAATCTCACAGAAAGAATTATTGGTAATTCCTAGCTTTAAGCCCACATCACTTCCTGTATCGAGTATTGTTTTGTAAATAGAGGAAGCACTGTTGGCTGAATGAAGGATATAGCATCTCTTGTCAAATGAGAAATATAGGATGGGTTTTTTTGAGCTATGGCTTATGCCTTAAAATTTTGAATTCTGACTGTTCGCGAGAGGCAGTACGCAGAGAAAAATAATTGCATACAATTTTAGCCGATACAGCAGAACTCAGTACATTTTTCACTACAATCTTCCTGTTGACCCCGCCTTGAAAAAACACTACGTTTGAAAACTAGTTACTGCATCATAAATTATAAGCCACATGCCATAAGTGCAGAAGAAGGGAGCCATATCTTGTATAATTTGATGATATAGCCATTTCTCTGCTTGTTAGCAGCCCTGCAAATTGTAGAATAAAAGAAATACTATGGCTTTATTTAAGATAAAGAGATGCATCAACAGCAACCTCGAAAACAATCCCTGTGTAGTATGCAAGGCCACGAACAACAGATGCATCAAAACAAATCCAATCAGCATAACCATATTGCTCAGCAAATGAGAAGAGCTTCTTCAAGTCAGCAACAACTTCAACACCAGAGCCTAGCACCTCTGCATGAGAATATCAACATTAAACATGAGCAATGACCACATTTCCCAAAGGATTCAATGATTGCAAATATGGATAACAGAAGTCAAAATTGTCAGATCAACAACAAATTTAACACAAAAATCCCATAGAACCACATAACTCCTGTTAAAATTTTTAGCCCATATGATCTTAAGGTAATGTTCAAAGAAAATGCATCTTCAATTTGCAGAGTTCGTTGATGAAATATGGACAACACACAAAAAACATGTCGAGCACTGAAGTCAGGAGAGAACCTTCAAGCTTGGATAGCGACTTGAGAGAAAGCACTTCAATGATACCCTGTATAGCTTCAGATGACAGCCCAACCGAAATCAGTTCCTTTTCAATTTCTTCTCTAGTCAGTTTTCCCAACTGCAGAATGGTAAACTCAGAATGCAAGATGCAGACACAATACCAACATGAAGATAGCAACAAAAAATCACAGTAATGCATGGATATTCATCTACATGTTATAAACAGTGTACACATATGCAACACAACTGCAACGATGATCTGTTGCACATTACAATCAATGGATAACAGGACTAGAGTTTTGTGATAACTGATCACTGGTTACTTGCAGGTTTTCATCTAAATTACATCATTACTTAAAGAAAAATTTTGATCAATGCTCAAGGTGATAATTATCCTAGAATATCAAGACCTACTGGAGACCATTGTTGTGGATGCCTCATAGTTCATTAAACAATCTTTTGGATAAAATGTCATTATCATATTCTTTCAACACCCTCTGGACATTTGATAAAACTGTTGGTCCTCTAGTCAGTCGATGAATCAATTTATAATGAGCTGAAGAAGAGAAACTATCCTCCTACTTTGATTTGCAATTTGAAACTATTAATTACCACAACTTGCCAGCTGCCAAGCTTCAAAGTACAATGGGCAAGAAGACATCATGGCACAACAATCAAATTTCACCGAGGAAAGTTTGGGAAGTCATTAGCAGGATTTGGACATACTTTATCAACAATAACACAAACTTCAGTAAACAAATGTTCTGGTATGGAGTACATATTCAACACAGCCTGAAGAACCTGGAGAAAACAAAGGTCTGTCAGCCACAAAACATAGATGCTAATATACGTATGCAGCGACATATATGAAGCAGTTATCAAGTGGAAGCCATGGCACCATTTAGTTCTCTCAATGGAGTTCCAGCTCCTTGGTGAAATATAAGAAATGAAAAGGATCTGTAATTTGTTCATTTCTTCATCACCATGAAGCAACATGATTATGTATCGCATAAGCTCACACTAACCTAACTGATTTGTTTACTTTTAGAGGGCAAATGGCCAAAAGAAACAACATCATAAACATCAAAAGCAAATATTAGAAAAAGTTTTTAGGGATGGAAAAGGTGAATTATATGGATAAGGGGTGAATGACTGAAAGGTTACCTTTCGGCTGGACACTCTGATCCCCACATCTGAAGATGTAATTCCAAGACGTTCAAACAAGAGAACAATAGCTTGAAGAAGTTCAGCTTCGGCCTGATTTTCAAGAATGCGAAGTCAATTCTGAATCAATTCAAAACGAAAACATACAAGGTGCTGCAGTGTAGCATAGCAGCATCTTGAATCAGTAAATCAGCAGAAGGACCTTACAGGGACAACTACGAGTCCCAGAATGGACATACCCGAACTTTAGGCACACCAAAAATATCCATATTCCATTGATAATGCTCACGCCGTCTTCCCCTTGTCATACGTTCATATCGCCAGCATTGTCCTATAGTAAACCATTTCAGTGGAAGGGAGACTGATTTTCTAGACAGAAGAAAGGTAGGCGAAAATCACATATTGACGAACAATTCCATAAGATGAGAAGTTGTCCTTGGACAGAAATGAAATGAAAGTGCTATTTAGAATTGACAAAATATGAGCAGATCCCAAACATGGCATGGAGAAATCGGCTTGAAAAAGGCATACATACCCTTGCTTGATCACTAGGCGTGCCAAGGAAGGGGTGATTTCAGGCCTCAGAACAACTTGGCGCCCCCCTTTATCCTCGAAGTTATAAAGCTGCATAATACAGAGCGCAATGTTTCATGGCTAACACATGAATACTATAGTAGACGCACGAAAAGAACTAGGACATCAATATAAGGAAAACAGCATATAAAGCTAACTGGATTCCTTTTTTTTGTTGAGAAATTAGCTAATTGGAATTTGGACGGCATTGGTTTTTTTTTAAAAAAGAAATTGCAACCAATGATGGACATGTTGCAGACATTGTGCGTATAGAAAGAATCTCAATCCGGTTTCACATAATACTAAGAGGTTTACACTATACTAGTAGCAGGTAGTGGCGTTGCTTTGCAAAGGTCGGCGTGGGTTAGAGTGAGAGTGAGAGCGGGTACCGTACCTGCTGCGTGATCTCCTCTCCGGCCTTGCGGATGAAGAGCGCCTCGGACTCGAGCACGGGGAAGTCCACCTCCTCGAAAGCCATCACGCGGGACACCTGCGCTTCGCTTGTAGACGGTTGTATGAGACCGAGGGTAGAGGCTAAGCGAGGCGAGGCGACAATAAGGAGGCGTGAATGAGTTTTGGTTACCTCTCTGAAGTGGTCGAAGAGCCAGGTGCGGAGGCGCATGTCCTCCGGGGGGAAGTCCCTGGTGCCGCGCGGCGGGTTGACGTCGACGACGGACGGCGAGGAGGGGTCGCCATGGGTCATCGTCGAAGGGGAGGGAGAGGAGGCGAAGAGGCGCCGGGGGAAGGTGGGGTTGGGGGAAAGGGGGAGGCGCGGGCGGGGGAGGAGGAGGTGGCGAAGCGACGACGACGCGGAGGCGGCCATGGATTGGATTCAGTGTCTCACAACGGGACTGGATGGGGAGGGGGGTTGGATTGGGTGGGAGATAGATGGGGTAGCCAAGCAACCTTCTCTTGCAAAGGGTTGGACCTGGGCCGGACATAAAGCCCATTATGAGATGAGGCCCATTGTGAAAGAACACGTACAATTGATTCTTCTTGCCCTTGGACCAGACCGGACAAAACATAGGAAATGTCGCTGGCGGCGGGGGCGAGAAAGCTCCTCCTCCCCCTGCTCGCCGCCGGCCGCAGATCCTCCCAGGCGGCGCACGCTCCTCCTCCGGTTCCATGCTCGACCCATTGCCTTTTCTACCGGTAAGTCTGTGCAGGCTTTTCCCCTTCCAATCCAAGCCCGTCGCCTCCATGGACCCACCCCACGGTCTTTCTTTGCCCTTCCCCCCTTCCCCTCAGCTCCTACTCTGCGGACACCACCGGTGGAAGCTCCAAGAGATCGCTGGCCCGCAGGATCGTGTCTATTGGGCTCATCAGCCTCGCTGGCGGCGTCGCGCTCAGTGCCATCAACGACCTCGCTATCTTCCATGGATGCAGCAGGTTAGCTTCCTTCCTAAAAAAATCATCTTTGTTATGTTTGCAGAATGTGAGGAATGATGTAATGTCAGCACAAACCTCTCTGAAGAGACCTTGGTGCTCAGCTCGGTACCTCTATTACCATCTTTGGTCTGACCTGGGACCTTTTTTTTATAACAGCTAGATTCGGCCTTTTCATTACATCAGAGGAAATGACAAAATGCCGGCTCAGTGTTTAGCATTTTCATGACATAAAATGGTCCTGTTTTTGTAAAGTTGATCATGCCAATTCTGCTAAACAAACAAACAAACAAAAAATGCTCACCATGCCAATTTCATCGTGTTGTGCCACAGCTTACTTCTTCGATCACATGCGAGAAGAGAATTCACTCTTTTGTGATCATATTATATGTAGCCATCCTCCATACATAATCCTATGCCTCTTATCTGTTTTACACTCCCATCTTATTCTTCAACCCAAAGCGATGGCTCTTCATCTGGATGTATGTCGTGGTGTTGAACTTTCGTAGTATATCTAATTCAACTAGTAATTTACCTATGTGATTTGGTGAATGCAAACTAGTCTGTTTAAATCCTCACACATAAACTCCATATATGATGTGCCTGATTTATTCTCCTCTCCTTTACGTTGGTCTTGCAAATTAGAACAGATCATGTACTCCAACATTCATTTTACTGCCATTGGTCCGTCGGTTTGGTTTTGACACACACACCAGAACATGTAATCATGACACATGTATGACATCACTACCAAAGCTTCTTCCTTCATGCCTTTGCTAGGAGTTGTGAATTATTCACATGAATGAACTCCAGCTTTCTTTCAAATTTTCTTTCATTTTGTTTTGTTCATGGCTCACCGGACTTTGCTATCCTAACAATGTTCTTCTAGGTGCATAGAAACATGATTCCCCCCTGTATTACAATTGGAGAAATATGCACGAACATAATATCACATTATGCTTTATTCCCTTTGTGATTAGTGTATGATACCTACAAGTGTGAATGCTTTCAGTAAGGCAATCGAGAAGGCTACTGAGAACCGAGAGGTTGTAGAAGCAATTGGGGTGCCTATGGTTAGAGGACCATGGTACAATGCATCTCTTGCTGTGGGTCATCGACGGAGATCTGTATCATGCACATTCCCAGTATCTGGACCGCAGGGGTCAGGAATTTTTCAATTCAAGGCCATTCGGAATGGAGGTTAATCCTTATCCTCAAAGTCCATGCATTTATTCATTTATCATTGTCTTTGCTGTAGTATTTTTCATGCGTCCATCCATCTTTTTGGTGAAGTATTGCTTCTGTTTGGTTAGATTTTGTTCGTTTTTCTGTCTTGCTGATTCTAGTTAGTTGCTCCCTATCTGAAGTAAGGGTCTCGGGTAAAGTCTCTTTTGTTGTGCAGAGGATGGCCTGCTTTCGTTTTTGCGGCACCATGACTGGGAGATACTCGTCATGGAGGCTCATCTGCATGTACCTTCAGATGATGACAAGCAGAAAACGCTTAAGATAAACGTTACAAGCAATGCTGATCATCCCAGTATAGTATCTGACTGTAAGAGTACTCCTGGCCCTGGGGAATGTGAACAACCAGAGAGTTAACCAGAGGATCGGAGTTGATGCAGTGGAGTGGCTTCTTTGATGAGCACATTCTCATATCAGCGACACCTGCATCATGGCACTGTACCTTTTTCTGGCATCACTTGGGATTTGGGAAAGAAGAAGAAGAAGAAGAAGAAGAAGAGAGAATATATGGAATAAGCTTTGGTAACTGGGGTCTGTGATCATTGCATGTTGATGTCTGTACTAAATTCATTCGAAACGGATTAAGAGGCAGATCTGAGCAAACAAATTTTTGTCTGAAGCATTCGTACGTCGGCAAGAGTTTTAAGTAGGATAGGATGTACCGCCGATAGTCATCGGGCGGGCGATGCGATCGCCATGGACGCGACTCTGGGTAGCGGAGGAGTACGGCCGGCCGCGGTGACGAGGCTAGCTTTTGGTGGTGCAGGCTGTCGACTGTCTAGCATGTGCGACATTAATTGTCCGGCTGCTAGCTTGTTGCAGCGCGCCGGCCTGCACGACGACGGGCGCGCTCGCTGATGAGCCTTTCCTGTACGTACGTGGTGTGTGTTGGGTGCATCTCTTCTACTATATAAGAGTTTGTTCGTTTACCTTTTCTCTCTGGCTGCTCCTGTGCATGTGCACAGCGCGTCTCCCCCTGCACGTCCATGCTTGATTTCTCTTCGTATAACCTCCACTCACGCAACCCATATCTCTTTGTCCCTGACTTCCTCCACACATGACACAACCTGCCTCTTCCCCAAACTCTAAGCCGTCTCTCTTCTCGCTCGCCTCTTCCTCCACCACCATCCTCCCACTCACTGCCTCCTTCAAACCAAAGGGGCAGTAGAAATCCCTGAATCAGAGTAGCGTGGGCCGCAGGCCCCTATCCGCATCCCCGGTAGCGGCTGACATCCTCGCCTGCGCGCGCCGGCCGCCACCCTCGTGCTCTCGACACCACAGTCCACATCTGCGCCCCCGCTGACGGCCGTCGCCCTCGCCTGCGCACACCGCGCGTCCGCTGGCCGCTGCCCTCACGCTCCCAATGTTGCGGTCCTGATCCGCATCCTTGCCGACGGCTGCCGCCCTCGCCTGTGTGCACCGCGCGTCTGCCGACGGCCGCCCTTGCCTGCGCGCGCCACGCATCCGTCGTTTGCCGCCCTTGTGCTCTCAACATGGCGACTCTCACCATGCAGCCGATTGAGCCCACCTCGGCCACCCAAGAAAACTCAAGGCAAGTGATTTCTTGGTTCACTTAGGTATTTTCTTCACTATAGATTGTGACCAAGTCTGTTTGGCTCTTTGTTTCAGTGATCTCCCAAGGCATGGTGGGTGCTTGGAGATGTGGTGTACACGGTGGTGCCATTCTACAAGAGAATCAGGCATGTTAAAGGTATATATGCGCAACTCAATACCCAATACCGGTTATTGTCTGTCTCAAAATCACCTATAGTAATTCATCGTTCCACCTATGAAAATACAAACGGCTAATCTTGAGTAGAACTCAATAGTAATTGTTGTAGAGTTCATGAATTATTAAAGTAGCAGTCGTTTGTGGAGTTCATGAATTGTTACCAAGTAAAAATTATTGTGTTCATAAATTTCTATTGAGTAATTAAAAACTATTAAGGTGTGCTAATGTTTGGAGTATCTTATTGCTATGGTCTTGCTATGATCTCAGATGAGACAGTGGGAAATGTGGAGACTACTGCAGAAGTTGTGCAGCATATAGCTGAGGTAACAAAGAAGCTAGCAACTAATGTGGCCAACCAACTTCCTAAGGATGTGTCTCTGTAGAAAGCAGTGGAGAGGGTTGAGTACATTGCTGAGATAGTGGATAAGGACACAGAGAAGATTGAAGTTGTCATTTAAAAGGTTTGATTCCACATTCATGTTTTCTTCTTCAAGCTTGATACTAATTTCTGATTATATTTCACATATGATGGATAATATTATTTGAGAATCTTATTGTTGAGTATGGTAGTGTGTCGAGTACTCGTGTGTTCGAGTACTGAGTGGTCGTGTGTTCGAGTACTGTGTGGTCGGTATCGAGTACTCGGTGAGTTCGAGTACTACGTGGTCGCAGTTGAGTACTCGGTGTATTCAAATACTACGTGGTTGTAGCCAAATATACTCAGTGTGTTCGAATATTGCGTGGTCGTAGTTGAGTACTCTGTGTGTTCAAGTACTATGTGGTCGTAGTTGAGTACTCGGTGTGTTCGAGTACTACATAGTCTCGGTGAGTTCGAGTACTACGTGGTCATAGTCGAGTACTCGGTGTATTCGAGTACTACGTGGTCGTAGCCAAATGTACTCGGTGTGTTCGAGTACCACATGGTCGTAGTCGAGCACTCGGTGTATTCGAGTACTACATGGTAGGTGTGTTCGGGTATGTGTAGGAGTTGAAAACCCAGAGTCGGAGAGCGGTCAGAGACTCCGGACCAGTCAAAGGTATGATCAACAAGTCGTGGTCGATGCCCTGGTCGAAGCCATAGCGACTTAGTCGGTACTCGGTGGAGTACTATCGCAGTCGTTAGTCAGTGGTCGATGGTTGATAGTTATAGCTACAGTGGTTGATGGTCGATAGTCATAGCTACAGTGGTCGATGGTCGATAGTCGTAGCTACAGTGGTCGATGGTCGGTGATCGTAGCTAAGTGGTCGATAGTCGTAACTATAGTGGTCGATGGTCGTAGCTACAGTCAACAGTCAGTGCTGGAAGACCTGTGTGGTTGGAGATGTAGTCGAGGTGCTGTGGTCAACGAACCTTGGTCGGTGATGTGGTCGACAAAGCACAGTCAAAGTTGTGGTGTGCTGTAGCAGATGTGTGCGGTCTGTCACTATAGCAGTTGGTGGTTGCTGTAGTAGACATGTGCACTGGTTGTGGTCGAAGGCCTGGTGGATGCCGTGGTTGAAGCCACGGTCGAAGGTATGGTCGATGCGTGGTCGAAGCTACGATCATAGCTACAGTAAGATGGTTGGTGTTTTAATTCTGCTGGTATACTTACCAAAAATATTGTCTACAAATATATCGTTATATCATAGATGTCTTATATATTTTATTTTTGATCATGTTGCACAAGAAACAATATCAGCTACTAAACATGAACATCTATTACCAATTTAATTTATTTATGAGTTTGTACATGTGTGCTTTGCTTGATATATGCTTTTTGAAAGATAAAATTGATGTTCAATGTTTAGTTTGGGATCATCGTTTGTAATATAAGTCACTCTCATTTGGTACTCTGTTGCAACACACGGGCATCTTACTAGTGCAAGATGAAACTAATTAAGTGCTCATGCAACCATCAAGTACGTGGCCATGCAATTTCTTGTACCCAAGATCATGTATGAAATCATTCGCACATCCAGCTGTAAATTGTTACTTTGACCAAAATCTATGACATAGCTAGTAAAAAAACTTTGGGAGATGACAAAGGTCATACATCCGATCCCATCCATCTCATTGTGCGGTCCCACTCCTAGCTCTCAACGTTACTAGTTTCCCCCCTCTCCTACTGCCTTGACTGGCTTCCATGACACTTCGTCCTTAACTAGACTGCCATTCCTCCCCACGTGCTAGTAGCTCACGCACTCCCACCCCGTGTTCACCTCCACCTCCACCTCCACCTCCTGCTTTGCATCTGTCTGTGCTGCCCTCGCCGTCAATTGTCATTGCAAGCCACCAGCCGCCTCCACTCGATGCATAGGTTTCATTTTTGCACCAATTTCTACTCTAAAACCTCGAATGAGTTTCCCTAAATTATCATATCTTCTTCTACATCTCTCTTCTCCCACCTCAGATGGCCCATCCCCTCAGCCCCTGATGACACTACCGTCCATCGGGTCCACCACATCATCATCATCCAGTAGCTGGTCACGTTGATGCCTCTCAACTCCCACTGGCATCAACGGCGGCATCAACCCCACGGAGGCCATCCATGGCACCAAATCTAGAGGACCCAAACCAGATCTACTTACTCTTTCTACCCGCGTTGTTGCTTCTTTTTGCCTCCAACCAGTGAGCACCACCGCCAAGTGTTGATGTTGTTGAGGCATAGGGCAACGAGCTCCTAGCTGTGGTGTTTGCCCTTCTCAAATCTGGTAAACCATAAGTGTTGCTCCCTCGTCCTCGCCAGATCCAAGACTACAGGTGATGAGGCACTAGGTTAGCCTCCTCCTTCATCGTCGTCGAGGTAAAAACTAGTGAGTCGAGTGTTTTTTGTATCTATAATATTTTTTTGTTGTAATAGGCAATTTAAGATGTTGGAATTATATATTTTTTGAATATTTCAATATAGATTCTTTAGATATTGCATTTCGCAATCCAAAATGTTGTGTCCTCCTTGCCTAGATGTTGCCATTGTTATTTTTTGACGTAGTAATATTTTTTGAGAGAATGGATTTTTTTTTCAATTTTTGTCTCAATGTTGCAACAATCATTGCATAATGTTGCACAATCAAAATCAAAATATTTCATAAGTTGTCTTAATTGTTGCATTGGGAAATGTCTCATGTTTTTCGTTGCAACCCAATAGATTTTTGTTGCACTTTGTTGTAATTAGGGTTTTTTGTTGCGCCAATCATGAAAGAGATCCGATGGCGTAGATCTATATATTTATAAAGATTCAATAACAAATAGAATGTACGATGAGAAAGTTCCCATCGTACATTCGGATACTAGCAATGCCCAAGCAAAAGTGACTCATCATATTGTTGGGATACGGGTAGGCTACACTAGCATAGATTAAATTTTTCTACTGCACAAACCAGGAAACCATGAGAGTAAGAGATCATGGATTGTTAACATTAGACAGCAGTGCAATGAAAGTAGAGTTAAAGTGACTGATTTAATGTAGCGCACATCAATTAATGGAAGTAGTCGATCGTTTTTAGGCAATCGCCCCCTTCTTACGATCACCCCAATTAGCGTCGCAGTCACAGAAGTGCCTCTAACAAGGTCCATACGTCCAGGAATGGAATGTTGTGCATCGGTGTGTTAGCACTAGCGCGCACAATAGGTGTTTCGAGAGGTGGCGGGTAGGGTTTTAATAGGTGTGTCTAGGGATACCCCTTCAACCCTACACCTTTCTTAATATATAACCTCTAATTGGATCCTTATATGATACGATTAGATATCGTATCCAACTCAAAAAGTCTCTGACTAGATCTTTATCCAATATAAGTAGAGATCGTATCTTACTCGTAGAGTCTCCGACCGGATTCAATACGAGTAGAGATCGTATCCCACTCAGAGTCTATCATCCGGATCCTTATTGTTTTAACCCGTTAAGTGTATGACCCTGTAAATTCATGTATATTTAGTTATTGACCGAAAACTCCTTTCCAGTCCATAAATTAGTAGCTGTCTTTAGCAGAACACGATGACTCTCAAATATACATAAAGATCATATCGGACGAACCTAGCTATATAGTGCTCATGATACCAAATTGAACTCAAGGTGAGAAGTGTGTCAATCCTATGATAGCTTGATCTTTTACTTAAATATGTAGTGAATTACTCAATTTGTGATTGACTCCCTAACCATATTCAGCATGGCTGTACACTTTCTTAATCCAACCACATCGAGAGGGCCAGATATATCTCTCCTGTTATATAAAAGGGGTAAAGTCCATCTTGATCGCTCACATTCCTCCGTATGCTGATCTATAAATCATAATTATTTTACATAATGATATAAGATCAGCGATAATTTAGAATAACATCAAAATATGAATAAAGAGTTCAACGAATAAATCATATACTTGTTGATCAATATGAAAGATATTTATTTAAGAGATAAAATGATATATTATTTGAAAGATCAAAAATATAAAAGTTATGCAATCGTCTCTATGATCACCTCTAGAGCATATCACACACACACGGTTGCGCTATTCTGCGTCTGCGCACTGAAAAGTTACTGTTGTGCGTGAGTGAAGTTACTGTTAAATACATATAGAGTTACTGCTAGTTGTGTAGTATTATAACTGATAGAAACTCTACATATATTTGACAGTAACTTCACTCACATACGATAGTAATTTTTTCTGCGTACATTCTACACCTACGCGGTGTGTGTATATGACCTAGGCACAAAATTAACTAAAAGACAGAAATCAACAAGCTAATTATTAGGGCATTATTATAAGCTAGCTAGCAAGGTTGGTAATGCATGCAGAGGGGTGTGACAGATCAATCGAAAAGGCTGAAGCCGTAGTCTTCCTCTTCCTTCTCCTCTGCCTCTTCCTCCTCTTCCTCGGTGGCAAAATACTCCAAGCGAACGTACGTACGTACGTACGTTACATGGGTTTGGGTTAGTTCCCTTCCCCAAAAATAGCCTCTCCAAAAAAATAAAAATTGATTCAATTAAGACACATACGTACGTACCTGCAGCATGGTGATGAATTTATTTGCATGCAGCCATTGGCCCGTGTCTGGCTTAGCTAGCTTTTGCCAAGAACAGACGAGCTGATCGAGCAGCAGGCAAGGCTCATCACCGCAGCCCAACATTGCATGCATGCATCCATGAATAGTAAGTAACTGGCATTGCTGTTGCATGCTAGCCAGCCCTGCCCTCCGCTCCGGCCAATCATGCACCTCGCCGCGCGCCCGGCCACCACCGCGCCTAGCCTGCCATTGACTTTGATTGGATTGAATGCTTGAGCAAATTCGATCTGATCGGATTTGCTCAAGCATTCGATTCGATACGTGATCATACATTCATTGATTCAAGCCTACACGACGATCGATCGATGGGCATCTTCTGCTGCTTCCAATCCGGCGCCGGCGGCCGCGACAATGATCCTGCGCCCGCTGTAGTTGCTTCAGGAGCAGCGCCTCCTCCTGCGCTGCAGCAACATGCTTCTTCCTCCAATAACAACAGCAGCAGCATTACCAATGCTGCTCGTCAACGAGAGGAGAGGAGCCACGGCGGCGGGAGCAGCAAGACCAACAACAGCAACCTCGTCACCCTCGTCAACGAGATCGTCGCAGAGTCCGGTATAATTTTATTGCCTTGAATAAATTTGCGGCGATTCGATTAGCTAGACCAATGCCAATGCCAATGCGGTGGATCGACATACATGCATGCAGTGACCTACCGCCACAAGCGGGTGGCGGAGGAGATCATGAAGATTGGCAGGGGGAAGGTGACGGCGCGGGCCTTCACGTACGGCGAGCTGGCGGAGGCGACGGGCGGGTTCCGGGCGGAGTCGGTGCTGGGGGAGGGAGGGTTCGGGCCGGTGTACAGGGGGCGGCTGCTCGGGAAGGAGGTGGCGGTCAAGCAGCTGGACCGGAACGGGATGCAGGGCACGCGCGAGTTCCTGGTGGAGGTGCTGATGCTGAGCCTGCTCAAGCACCCGCACCTCGTCACCCTGCTCGGCTACTGCTCCGACTCCGACCACCGCATGCTCGTCTACGAGTTCATGCCGCTTGGCTCGCTCGAGGACCACCTGCTCGACCTGCCGCCGGAGGCGCGGCCGCTCGACTGGCCCACGCGCATGCGCATCGCGCAGGGCGCCGCCCGTGGCCTCGAGTACCTGCACGACACCGCGCGCCCCCCCGTGATCTACCGCGACTTCAAGGCCTCCAACATCCTCCTCGACCGCGGCTTCCAGGCCCGCCTCTCCGACTTCGGCCTCGCCAAGGTCGGCCCCGTCGGCGACAAGACCCACGTCTCCACGCGCGTCATGGGCACCTACGGCTACTGCGCCCCCGAGTACGCGCTCACCGGCAAGCTCACCACCATGTCCGACGTCTACAGCTTCGGCGTCGTCTTCCTTGAGATCATCACGGGGCGCAGGGCCATCGACATGGCCAGGCCGCCCGAAGAGCAGAACCTCGTCCAGTGGGCGGGCCCGCGCTTCAAGGACAAGAAGCGCTTCGCCGAGATGGCCGACCCCCTGCTCCGACAAGCCTACCCCACCAAGGCCCTCTACCAGGCGCTCGCCATCGCCGCCATGTGCCTCCAGGAGGACGCCACCATGCGCCCCGCCATCAGCGACGTCGTCACCGCACTCGAGTACCTCACCGGATATCCAGCTGCTCCCGATCACCAGCAGCAGCCACCGGATGATGATGATGATCACGCGTGATAGCTAACGACATGCATGCAGCCAAATTCTTCAAGAGCATCGGAGCTAGCTAGCTATCGATCGATATACAAGTACACAACAAACAAATTAAAGTGCATCTGTATGAAGTCGATCGATCAACCAAGTAATTAATGTTGAAGGAAATGCATGCATACATCTGCTGATCTGGTGATTAACACGTACATACGCACGCACAAGCTTTGCTAAATTAATGGAGTACTCAAAGCATACATCGGAGTATCTCTGTTATACTACGGAAACATAGAAATTAACCCGTTAATGATCGAAAAAAATTCTAGTTCGCAAATTAACACCGTGCCTTGCTGCGTGCTGCCTATCTGCTGCGCCTATGTCTTCGTGCACGCCATGGTCACTTCTGATGCAGCTCATGCCCACCATGACCAAGCTTCTTGTTGCAGCAAGTAGAGAAAGATCCAAACATCACAACAATCAAAGAAAGAATGAACCCAGCTCAATCCCGAGCGGTTGATCAGTGCACCCCAATTCATCTTCTAGTTCATATGGTTTGGCGCTTGAACCGCTCGTATAGTCGTTGCATATGGATCAAAGTTGTCGGACTTCAAGATCTTGAGCTTGTCTGTGAGCTGCACCCCTCCGTCGCAGCCACCGCCACAAATCCTTCTCCCCTGCTGCTGGTGATCGGATACGGGTAGGCTATATTATGGCAAAATAGAATTTTTTACTATGTAAATTAGGAAGCCATTCGAGTGAGAGATCATTAATCGTTACTACTAGACGCATGTAACATCCCAAAATTTTCAAATCTTTTAAATCAACTTCAAATCATCATTTCCTGCATTTTGGTGGATTTTCAAATTTTGAGCATTTAAGCTTTTTTAATTTTTAGCAGCTAAAAATAATTTACTAAAATTAATTAAATTATTGACAGAGGGTTGAGATAATTTAATTTAGTTCTCTGTTGTAAGTTCATGAGAAACATTTTGGCTTAATTTTGAACCCTTTTTTTTGCATGTTTGAATAACTAAAAATCTTACCTAAAAGCTGCAGCAACCAATAAATTTTCAAGAAAAATTGGGAGCTGGTAAATGCTGGGATTAAATTTTATTAAGAACTAGACTAAGCCGAGAGCCTCTCCAAAAGTTTTTATGATTTTTGGAACTCGTTTGCTATGTTTAAAAATTCCCCAAAGTCTTAGTATAAATAGAAAACTTTCAAATGCAAATAGTGCAAGATAGTAACATTAAAGGAATTTTTGAGGAAAATATAAAGTTGATAAATTCTGGAAAATTTACACGATAATCTAAACTTTGTTAGAAGCCTTGAATTTTTTTTATAATTTTTTGAACTTGTTTGCGATGTCTAAAAATTTCTCTAACCATCAACTCACCTCATCTCCTTCTCTCACTACACAAGGGGCCCAATTGTAGGCTCCTTCCACCTCAGATGCTCCATGGATGCAGCCAGCAGAAGCACAACAAGCTACAATTGGCCACCTGCAAAAGCCAAGCCATCCTCCTCGAGCGCCCTGCCCAAGGCCTCTATATCCCTCTGCCACCAAGCCTCGTCCCGACTCATCCATGACCAGCAGAGTGCCACCTGCAGAAAAATCTGACACCACAATAAAGGGTGTACAAGGTGAAGTGTAATCGCCAGCATTGTCAACGAAGGCCGGATGCCATCACTCTAAGCGTGTCATGTATGCATGTCCCATTGAGGAGCAAATGGGGATAGGTGGAGCATGCAAAACTCTTCGACGCAGGCGCATATATTCAACCGAAGTGCGACCGTGAGAAGCCTCTTGGCGCTCGTCTTGTCGTCCCAGTCGAGCATCATGTGAGGTGAGGAGACGAAGTCCATGGTGCGACTGTGCGAAGGTTGTTGTCATGCTCGATCTTGTGGTAAAACCACCGCTGCAGCCAGTGCAACTACCACTTCATCTGGGTTGAATTCAGAGGGAACCCTTTTCAAACATGAGCCCTGAAGCTGTAAGCTAACGCTGCACAGGTTCGAGTACTACCCGTCGCCCAAACGCTTCAGTTGGCACCACACGTTGTACGATGAAGACCACTGCGTTGGGGAGAACGCCCTCCGAACAGGCCACCCAGGAGTAGACGGCAAGGAACATGATGGCATTCAGCGTTAGCTGCTGGAGCTCCAACCCATAACGGCAGAGAAGGTCGACCACGAAGCGCGTGGTGGGGATGCAGAGCCCGATGTTGAAGTAGGTTGCAAAAACCACCATCTCACCATCACACGGCTGCGGGATGACCTCATCACTAGTGGGGAGATGAACGAGCTCGCGGGATGACATCTTGTCATCGCGTACGAGTGCTTCCAGTAGCTCATCTATCGCGATCGACTGACCGACTGTGTTCACGAACAGACCAGTGACCTTCTCCGATGCCTTCCATCGCTTGCCGGTGGTGGACTCGGACCGCTTGTCATCACCACCATGACTGCTTGATGCAACTGACGCGTTAGCATAGGCACTGTGGTTGCTCCGTGGCCCATCCCAGAACAGCTAAAGCGCGATGGAGAAAAGGTCATGGCGTGCAAGGCAATGAATAGGGACCGACGGCGAGCAAGCAACAAAGAAGGAAGCAAATGATCGAAACAGAAGTGTTGTGCCGCTTAAGTACTGATGGGATATGTGGCATTAATGGTCGTAGGGCAGGCATGTCTTTTCAAGGGATATGCGTGTCCCCGTAACCAGCGTAGTATCCTACTCAGCATGACCTACGAGGAGGCAGCCGCAATGTGTGCGGTGCGATTCACACCAAAAAAATGTGGCAACGACACCACCGAGAGGATGCCATAGGATTTCATAGGCAATAAACCCAGGAACCAAAGGGACGGAGGGGGCCAATAAGTAAGAAGTCTACCGATAATAAAGCCTATTACTATGAGAAGCTACTGTTGAGGGAGTGGTCCTCACCGTGGTTTAGTTGGCCCACCATGCCGAAGGCCCATTAAGCGCGTAAAGTATATGGCAAACCCAACGAAGGTGTGATAGAGTAAATGATGTGTTTGTTTCTACTATTATAAGGCCGCCCAACAAGATGGCCGCCCCCGGGAGAGGAGATCGTCGGCGACGTAAAAGACGACGACGAGGATCCGGATCGACGACGAGTTGCGCGAGACGAGGTGATAACAGCGCGGGTTGCACGGATCCGACTCAGACGGCGACAGCGGCGGTGGCCAAGAGCACCGAGCGGCGTTGGCGGTCTATGAAGAGGACGGAGGCGGCGGCTCGTGCGCAAAGACGGCGGTGTAGACTGGATCTGGGACGATGACGACGACCGAAGGCGAGGGCGGTCGGCGCGCGGAAGGAGGCGCCGGCGAAAGACCTTGGTGTCGCAGTGCGAGAAGCAGCTGAGGCCGGATCCCGGCGGCCCGAAGATTGGTGGAGCGGATCCAGGTGGCTTCAACGAAGAGGCCGTCGGCGGCCGAGTCTGGTATAGGCCGGCGGCCGGGAAGAGATGGCCGCCCCCGGGAGCGAAGATCGCTCCTCCCGGGGGACAGCAGATGCGGAAGTAGATTGAGGTTAGGGTTTTAACCTAAGCTTTGATACCATGTTATGAATATTGTGTGTATTCATAACAATCCTGATAGGGACATACGTGTATGACTTGAGCATGGGCCGATGGTGAAGTGGTGATCCGCGACTCGTCGTCCCTGCACCGCACGCCGACGGTGCCTGGGAATGCAATGGTATGGGATGGATCGCTGTTCGCCTTGCTCTGCCTTGTTTGTTCCTGCGACTCCATCCTGAGCTGGATGAGGTGAGGGCATGCAAGTTGTTCACTGCCTTTCTCCACCATCGATCTATCTATTCTCAGCACTTCCGATAATGCAATAACAACGGTACAATTCATGACAAGGACTCGAACCAAACAACAGAAACAAACACGCCAGGTTACTAAAAAATTTTCTGCATCCTGTCGTGGCACCGCCTGAAGGACAGGAATTATATATGATGGCATGTGTGTGTATATATTTACAAAGGGTCCTCGTAAAGGTGTAAAAAAAACAAGATTAAGAGGCCAACAATGTTAAGGTACTAGCGATAAGTACAAGATCACATGTATAAGTATATACTAGCAAACGAGTGCCTAGCTCTGCCAAAACTCCTGCCTGTGCGCGTGTCATGTGCACCCTCCTCATCTGCTCCATGCGACCGAATCGATTTCATCCCTCGCAGATTTGTACAGCTCCAGCCTCTTCCAGCATTGCTGCCTTCGCTCCATCATCGCCGGGTCCTCATCCAGCAATTGCCCAAACTGGCTTGCCTGACCCAATCCAATACATTCAACACAGAGGCGCAAGTCAATATAATTTGTATGAAACAACGTTGGCAACGAAGCAACAATGGCATGCACACGCGTGCATATAACAAGATCAAGTATACGTACCTCTTTCTTCCCGATCTGCACGTAGAAATGGTTAAGCAGAGATCTCTTGGCTTCTCGAACCTGACAGTAGACCACTGCCTTTGGGATCTTCTGCAAGAGTTCATCTCCCACCATCTTTATATACTGGGACACATTGGAGGCGATATTCCTGTAGTGCCCATCACCGTAGCGGTCGACTGACACCGAGTCTGATGAAGGATTCCCAACCTTACTACTATCTGGATCTTGAGGGAGCTTCCGGAAGAATTCCACAGTTAAGTATCCAGCCTCCATGTCAACGAGCCGAAGTGTTGTGGTGCGGCCATCCTCCCGAAATCTTTCCAGGGCTTCATTAGCAGCGGTTGCAAGTGCAGCTTGAAGAGTGGGGAATCTTCTGAGTGGCTGCAATCGACAAACATACCATGTCAATTTTATCAAAAATTCTAGAATAAGCGGTGCGGTACCACGCCAAAATATTGATAATGTAAGTTTAGACGTTGCAATATAGCATGCTTTATCTGTTCTACTCCTAACCTCTGTCTCTGCTATGGATTTCCTCACCAAGTCCCTTAGAACAACATGGACCTGAAACAAAGGTTTGTCAAATAACTGGAGGCCAATACATTTCACCAAGTATGGAATGCCAACATTTAGGCCATATCAATGCAGCATATAAGTAGAGCAGAAAATGGCCACACTGGTGATCATTGAAGAAACTAGTGTGGTCACAAGTCGGTGTACATGATCAGTCGCTCGCCAAATTGAAAAGGTTAATTGAAGAAATATGACTTAACTAGGAATACTACAGTAAGCCATGGAAAGTAGCCAATTACCGCATTAACTGTTGCTTCAGCTGGTCCCCTGAAATAAGCAAGGCCGGCCTCAATAAGCCGACGATAACCTTGTTCAGGAGCAATAAGATGGGGCTGATAGCCATCTGCTTCTGAGACCACCTTCTTCACGTTTTGCACAGACAGATACCGGTCAAAGGGAAGCTTCATAAAAGCAGCAGGGAGTTGATGATCAAACACACCATATATTCTATCACCACCTGATCTCCTGCAGTTAGGCACCCAAAGAATTCAGGAAACAAAATGAAACTAAGGCCATATATTGTAATTGCATAAGAGGGCGAAACATTACAAGGTGATTTGTTGACAAAAAAAGTTAGGTTTGCTGATATCTCGTACAACTTAAGAACACTTAGAGGATTGAATGCATGTTTTACAAATTCTTTTCATGGTGTCCACATGGAAGATACGATCAGAGAGGTCCTGAAAGCTCAACAAGAAACTGAAAAAGATGTATAACAAGGAGTGAAATATTTGGTGGACGGCTAGTGTTTCTATAAAAAAAACCTTCCAAGAACTCAGCATGCAGCTAACCGACACAATTGGCAACAAGATAAAAGATGGATAATTATGTGCTCCTTGACATTTTAAAAGGAATAACAGTCTTTCCTAAGTAAGCTCTTCATGCTGTGAACCAGGAGAAAAAGAGGAGATGCCAACGAAGGATAATACCCACCCCCCGTCAAGATGCTCCTTGAAAACACGGTCAAAAGCACGGCAGAGCTCCAATATAGTGTACAGTTGAGCCTGGGGTGTTATGGAAGCAGTGAACATAAAACTGAATCAGATAAAATACTCCCATAACAACTCTGCATACAGAAACAGATATAAATGACTAACCCCTGGATCAGCAGCCACAGCTCTCCCAATGGTGTCCAGCTCTGATTCAAGTTCATCTATAGTTTTGTTGATTAATGATGTGATGGTAGGTATGCGTGCTTTAATAACAGATTCAAGATGCTGAAAATATTGTAATGAAATTATTGAATCCTGAGCTTTGTTCGGATATTAAGTCGAAAAAATGAGCTTTCAAGTTTGAAGGTACCTGAGAAAGAATCTTAGATAGATATACAGAACCCATCCTACTGGCTAGGTGTGCATAATCAGGACTGCTTTCAAAATACTCCCGTTCCTTTTCCCTTGCAGCAATCATGTCAACCTTCCTATTAATATCGGCTTGTGAGCGGTTGACAATTCCAACCCAAGGTTGCTGCAGCCGATAGGCTCTTCCCTCAAGAACCTTAGGGAAAAAATGAAAATAGTCAAGGTAGTCTAGGCAACACAAGGTTATCCTTACAGATAACTGACATGTGCGAAATAAACAACAAGAAAAATGTTGCAAGTAGATCATTTGAGGTTGACGACACGCAAGCAAACTTTTGTTGGAGAGGACAGACAAGTTCAATCTTACATCAAGAGCATTTGTTCCTTTGTCCATCAAGTCCAGCTTTGTCACCACACCAAATGTCCTTTCACCTTGTAACAAGCAGAAGATAAATTTTTCATCCAAAAATAAGATAGAGATAAATCCAGTTAGATGGAAGCATAACAAAAAACAAACCGGATGGAAACATCCTTCAAAAGATAACAGTTTTAAATTTTACGAATCATCCAAGCTTATCAACTACATACTTTACTTTCAATATTTGAGATCTCTATAGTAGTAAAAATGTCAAAATCTCTCGTCCTTAATATGCATTAAATTTTAGTACCTGTTGGATCAACCTCCTTTGAGAGCTTAATTGCATCAGAAGTGGCAATGTCCTGGTTTGCTGGGGATATAGCCAAAATGATACAGTTGGGCTGCAAAATGTGAATAAAATTACTTATTATAACCTACATAAGTGACCCCCAAAGCTGAACACTAGAAATACCCGCGCATAGTTAGGAACATGAGATTATTGGGAGGTTGGCCATGGCCACTCATATGAGATCACGGGCAGAGGGTCAATCAGACAATTCCAACCAGAAAATGGGTCTAATACTAAACAACTTCATTAAGAAAATCCTCATTTGGCTCTCTAGTTGTCAAATTAGACTGAAGGAACACAGGTGTCTAATTCCAATATGGAAAAACAACACATACACAGATCCAGTTATTTTGAGCGCAAATGATTACAAGGACCAAAAATCTGAGAGCCAAGCCAGTTTCACGTAGTAAAAAGCAGGCATTAAAGCAGGAGAGATTCCCAATGAACAACATGATCTTGAGCTATCATTTCTTCAAAACCAGGTTGCAGACTAACGACACCAAGTTGCTGGTAATAAAAGAACGAAGGGTGCACTCTTTGTAAAGACATGGTAATTAAAAACAAATGCTGTTCAGTTAGTTTATTACTACCTTCTCAACATATGACCGAACCATATTCTCTATATCTTGAACAATACTTTCAGACTGTCCCTCTGTGAATTCGCAGTTAAACAAGTTAGAGAGAGAGAGAGAGAGAGCAATGGCACACATCTGCCAAATAAACTGAATACAGTAACAAAATAAATAGCTTTATTTTTTTTAAAAAAAGGACTGCATACCTACAGCAACCTTTGTCAATCCGGGAAGATCAATCAATGTTAAGTTCACAACTGCCAAAATAATAGGTGTATCAACAAATCTTAGCCAAACTAAAAGGTAAGAAAAATATCAAGCAGAAATTAAAATGCCTAATTTAAACTTCAACGATTTATACAAAATCATACAGTATGCTACATGTATTAGTTAGGATAAGCTATAGCAAGCTAGAAATTTGGACAACCATAAACCTCTTCAATGCACGATATGCTAGTTTAAGCACATTAATGTGCAAATATGTTCATAACATCATTCAATTCAATTTGCAAGGCTGAGAAATATTTCTCGTAGGAGATACAACGTGGTTTGGTACACATTTACAATAGGATATAAGGAAGAGATCGTAAGTTAATACCCTTGGGTGAGTAGATGCTGAGATGAATTGGGACAGGGGATATTTGTTTAGTTCTCCCAGTCAGTCTATCAGTCTCATCTGCAATTTCTTGCCGAACAAGGGCTGTACCACAATACATAAAAAATGTTGTTGTTAAGAAAATTTTGGCACCTCCACTTTGTGCCAGAAATAAGGCACCATACACAAAATAGTTCAACTCAGAAACTTGAACTTGTCAAATTAATCACTTGAACGCTAACATTTCACAACCAAAACAGGAGTTTGTACAAGAATGGCACAATTCAGGGACCTGAAGTTTACACTCTGCAAGCTAATATGTTGCAAATGTAGGGGAACATAAACATGAAATCACATTGAGTTCTGGAAAAGTGGAAAGGTTCATTAGTTAAATGAAGGAACAAGATTGTTTCAAGTTCGCACCAAAGTCTGAAAACCTTGTGTTTGGCAAATGCAGGAACTCTGCATATTCCTGGGCTCCTTTGTCTGTCTGATGCAGCTGCAGCACTAATGGCCTCCGCGTGACGATTCCTAGATGATGATGATGATTGTAGACAGAGATTATTGAATTCCTTAATCTTTTTATGCTCTAGCTTGAATTGAACAAAAGGGAATTTGGGAGAGAAAGCAAATTGAATTGGGAAAAGCTGACCAGATCCACGGGGAAGGAAGTCGGTGCCAACAATGCTCTCAAGCACGGAGGACTTGCCCGAACTCTGTTGCCCTCCATACACAGGCAGGCCGCAGGTTAGTACACAGTAGCAACAAGAGCAGGAGCAAAGATAAGTACCTAAAGTGTGTAGAATTAGGGCTAGCTAGCTAAATTATTTGGTAAAGTAGCAAGGCAAAGGCAATTAAGGCGTTGCGATGTTCCAAGAGATGAAGCAAATAGGAGTACTAGGCTAGAGCTTAATCATACAGATGAACAATAATAATAGATACTAGTCGGGAATCGATGGATGATGAGGGAGAGAAGAGAAGAGACCTGGCCTCCGACGACGGCGATGGTGGGGAGGGATTCCCAGAGGGTGGGGAGGTCGCCGCCTCCGTGGTCTCCGAGGGCGGTGCAGGCGCGCTGGATGCGGTTCATCAGACCGATCAGACCCTCCATAGTCGCCATCTCGCGATGCGCTTGCCTTCCCTTGGAGGAGGAGGAGGAGGAGGAGGAGAGAAAGGAGTTGTTGCGTAGGAAACAAGAAGAGGAGGAGGAGGAACGAGGCCGCAGCAAGGAGAAGGAAGGAAACCGCCAAGCAAGCAAGCAAGCAAGCAAGAAGAAGAAGAAGAAGAAGAAGAATTCCACGCGGAGCCGGCTTTGAATTCCACGCCGTCGGCTCGGGTGCCAACGCAGACGGCCCAACACACCACGACGCCTCCGGCCTCCTCTCTTTTTGACTTCGAGAAGGCCCAGCCCACATAGTGAAGGATCAGCCAGGGCCAGCGTCCTTCCTCCTAGGGGTGAAAACGGGTCGGGTTAATCCCGACCGATCCGGCACCGAATCCGATTGGTACCGTATCCGACTAGTACCGAATCCGGAGAAAAAAATATGGGTTAGGATATGGTAACAACAATATCCGTCCGAATCCGAATATCCGTCCGAATCCGATACATCTTCAAGTTTGATTTCAGGTTAGTGCTACTATTTGACGTTTCATTTTCTTTTGCAATGGTAAAATAAAATCTTCCACATCAGCTATTAAATAGTAACATCAAGTCAGTGCGTCCTACTCTATTTACTGCACTGTATGCATTCCTTACAAACAAGTAGGGGTGCAAACGAAATGGGTTAATCCCGACCGATCCGACACCGAATCCGATTGGTACCGAATCCGATTGGTACCGAATCCGGAGAAAAAATATGGGTTAGGATATGGTAACAGCAATATCCGTCCGAATCCGACCCGTTTTCACCCCTACTTCCTCCTCCTCCGACGCCGACGAGCTGCCGAGCACGAGCAGCCATAGGATAGGAGGAGTGAGGAGCGCCAATGCCCCCCACCACCACCACGGACACCTCTCCTCCTCCTTCCCCTTCCCGCCACTCATCTCGCTCTTCTTCCTATTCAAGCAGCAAGCCCCTCCACGCCCGCCTCCTCCGCTCCGGCGCCCTCGCCGCCGACCCCTCCGCTGCCGCCCCCCTCGCTGCAGCCGCCGCCAACTCCTCCCTCCCCTACGCCCTCTCCCTCCTCCGCGCCCACCCCTCCACCTTCTCCTACAACTCCACCATCCGCGCCCTCGCTCGCGGGCCCCGTCCCCACCTCGCCATCGCCCTCTACCGTTACATGCTCTCCAGCGCCAGCTCCACCGCCCGCCCCAACAACTACACCTATCCGCCACTCCTCGCCGCCTGCGCTCGCCTCCTCGCCCCCTCCTCCCATTCCGATCCACTCCTTTCAGTACAAAAAGAAAGAGCCTCCGGCTCCGCTGTCCACGCTTCCCTCTTCCGCCGCGGCCTCGGGTCCCCCGACCGCTTCATCACAGCCTCCCTCCTCTCCTTCTACGCCGCCGCTGGGGACCTACCCGCCGCACGCCAGCTGTTCGACCTCAGCCCCCCTAGCCAAAGGGACCTGCCCCTCTGGAACTCACTCCTCCACGCCTACCTGTCCCGCGGCTTCTGCCTCCAGGTGCTCCACCTTTTTCGCCGGATGCCCGCTGCCGACGACGTCACGCTGCTCGCGCTCGTCTCCGCCTGCGCACACCTCGGGGCCCTCGACACCGGCCGCTGGGCGCACGCCTACCTTGCAAGGACCCGCCGGAACACCATGGCCATGACCATCACAAGAAACCTAGGCACCGCGCTCCTCAACATGTACATGAGGTGCGGCGATGTCCAAAGCGCATGGTCTGTGTTCCACGCAACGCCCGACAAAGATGTCCGGACCTGGAGCGTCATGATCGCTGGGCTGGCTGTCAATGGTCTCCCCAGGGATGCACTGGACTTGTTCGCGGAGATGAAGGACAGCGGAGTGCACCCAGATTCCGTCACCCTGACCGCCGTGCTGAGCGCGTGTGCTCATGCTGGCATGGTGGACGAGGGCAAGACCATCCTGGACGGTATGCCTGTCAACTATCATGTACAACCCACCATAGAGCACTACGGTTGCGTCGTTGATCTGTTTGGTCGAGCGGGTCAGCTGGAGGAGGCATTGGCTCTCATTAGGACCGCCCCATTGAAGGCCGATGTTGCACTATGGGGTGCTCTCTTGGTGGCTTGTAGGGTCCACAAGAATGTTGAGATGGGACGGATGGTCGCGATGGAGATTCTCAGGTTGGATCCTCAGCACGCCGGGGCCTGTGTGTTCTTATCTAATGTCTACGCCGCTGCTGGGAAATGGGACCTTGTACAAGAGGTCAGGAGCTCGATGAAAGAACACAAGATGTATAAGCCTCCAGGATCGAGCGTAGTCGAACTCGATGGTGTCGTTTACGAGTTCTTGTCTGGGGACCATTCACATCCTCAGTCTGATCGGATATATGCAATGCTTGATGAGATAGGCAAGATCTTGAGCCTCAAAGGGCACAAGCCTGCAACTAAAGGAGTTACATTTGACATTGACGAGGAGGACAAAGAAGTTTGCATCTTGCAGCACAGCGAGAAGCTGGCAGTTGCTTTGGGACTGATAAAAACGAGGAGAGGGGCTGTTATCCGAATAGTGAAGAACCTGAGAATCTGTGAAGATTGCCACTCTGTCATGAAGGTAGTCTCTGAGGTCTATGATCGAGTCATAGTTGTTAGAGATCGTAACCGTTTCCACCACTTCAAGAACGGTTCTTGTTCTTGCTTGGACTACTGGTAGGCCAAAAGCGGGAATGGCACTGGCTTCTTCCGTTAAGATCCACTAATTATATACAACGCGTAACCGGAATGTTGAAGTAACCTTTGTCCTATTCATGATCGTAAGATCCTTTGCTTGCAGTTAAGAAGTGGCAGTATATCTGTATATGAAAAGTAGGTGGCATGATCATCTACTTCAAAGCAGTGGGCTGCATGGAATGTCTCAGCCGCTCATGCGCTATTTGTCTGATTGACACAATTATTATGTGACAGTGTTGACTGATTGGTGATGATACCAATCATAGAAGAAACCGAGCAACTGGCTAAGATTCTGATCCCACTGGCATGGACTTTTCACCAAACGTATGTCTGCCTCTCAGCATACTTCTTTGCAACTTTCCTCAGTATTTTAGTTAGAATTTCCCATGGAATGCTCGATTTTCCACTTATGAAGGCAATGGGTTTTTTCTTGAAATATGTTAAACTATTTAGGCCAGTCATAGAAAGTACAGTGGCAGTTTTATTTCAATCTTTTTTTTCTTTTGAGGGAAAATTTTTCATTTTGATCTTGGGGTACTGCAATAGTTATCATGAATTTGCTTGGCAACCTAGGAAAGCTTAGAAAGTGATGGTGTATGTTTCAAAGGATGCTCAGTACAGTTCTCATTATAGATAGTGATTTTGTTCTCCCAACTTGCAGGTTCGAGAAACTTATCGCCTGCATATAGTGGGTTATCTTTTCCAAAGGATGCTTAGTCATCCATATAGGAATTGTGATATTATGGATACAGAATTCCTCTTCTTTGAAACATAAAATCGGTAGCTTTGATGATCTTGATCTTGACCCCCGTACTTTTGTCTGCTTTGGGTGTCATCTTCTTGTTAGGAATGCATGATTGGTTTTGATAATTACCTTCTATTTGACATTGTGGGAAATAGTAGGTGCTAAGTCATAGTCAGCAAAATGAAAGCATAATTTTTGAAGGTAGTCAAATGGATCTTACCACCCAGTTGAAGGTAGTCAAGTTCTCATTGCAAAAACCTTGCTTTCTATATATTCCATTGCCCCTTCCTCTCCATTCAATCGCATTAACGTTTTCCTCCGATTTAGCTCTTCCTCGACCCCTCATCTCTCAGGTGCCGCACTTCTTTTCACTTTTGAAACTATTCTCACTGCCCTGGAGGTTCTCCTATTGTTTGCTTCAGAACCAAAAGTCTAGCATCTTTTTATTCGCCGGAGGAGTAAAGTGGACCTACCCAAGGACCACACACGGTGCCCATCTCCACCAATACTTTGCTTCTACGTAATTTTAGCTTTTGTCCTGAAGAAGCAGTGTGCCTGTAACAATGAGTAATGGCTGTATTTCACCCATGTAATCCAGTATGAATGTATGATCCATCCATATGTGCACCTGTCCGTCTCTTTCCAACAGTGTGCCGATGCTAGTGCTGGTTCTTGTCACTTAGGTAATGTCTTGTTGGACTATTGGCACTTGGTACAAGTTCATGCAGGACAAACGTTGGATCTTGTCCACCAGTTCTGATCACTTTTTTCTTCTTTTGGTAAAGGACAGTTTCTTGTATTGATGTATACAGCACATATTCTCCATGACCAAATGGACAGCAGTGGAAGTATTCAATATGGATTTTACACTATAAAAGTTATTCTACAATTTGAAGGACAGCAGGTAACGGTGAACTTATAGAAACTTTGCCCTCTGTTGTTTTTTCTGATTCTGCAATGCGATGCTATGAGGAAGGAAGGACATTTTGTTTGTCATGGTTGCCGACTGCCACCTTGACTGCTTGCATCTTTCCTATATTTACTTATCTTTCCTACTTTGGTGTTTCCCTCCTAGTAGCAAGTTGCAACATATAGGTCTGCCTCTCTTGTAAGTTGAGGGAGGTTTGAGCTCTATTCGTTGCCTTGTTGCATTGCAGACCATGAGAGCCCAAAGAGGAAAGCGATCAGAGGTAATTTGCAGAAATCAAAAGCTTCTAGTTCTTGATATCACGGAGTTATCTAACCTGATGTACATTACAGCCATTTTGGCCTTCAATTGTGATGAGAAAATGGTTAAACATTAAGCCAAAATTAAATGATTTGAGTGAAAACGAGTTTGATACAGAGAGCGAATAATGGTATGGCAAACTGCAGGAGCATTGTTTTTGAAATTTCTGTGCTTGCACTCTTATCTCTTGATATCTTTGTTTGGAACCAGAATTTTCAAATCTTTTATCAGATGTTAGTGACTGTGCAGAGGATAGCTTCTTTGAGAGACATGAAAACAAGTACATGATTAGCGAATCATCAGGTATTGTGAAATTATTATCATAAGGTTTGCAGTCAGGTATTGTGCCTTTTCAATTTGACATAACCATTGCTAAGGCATGTATTGTGAATTTGAAGTTGCATTCATTATCTTTAGTTGAAATGTAGTTCTTACAGAGCAACAATTTTTCATCTTGCTCGCTATCTACTTTGAATAAATCATTACCACTGCCCCTAATGGTAGCGGAGAAACGGTTCTGTCACTGATTTTATATTTGGAAGATAATATCAAACTTTCAAGCTACAAGTTTACAATCACACTGATACTCCATAAATAGAATCTGGAAAAATTGAAAAGCTTACCATGCACAATCAACTCTGAGTGCAATCCCTTTGTTCTTCTATAGGAGATGTTTTTTTTTGGTTGAGATTTCACAATATCTGCGATATGTTTTTTTGGTTGAGATTTCACAATATCTGCGAAAGACTATTGACGATTATTTTTTATAATTATATGCTAGTATAGATTAGCAAAATTATAATATAACGATAACATCGGTGCTTTAAACTAGAAATCTATTAATATAGTTTTCATATGGCCAATCTAGACACCACAATAATTTGTAGTAGCAAATTTGAAAAAGTTTTGGCTGCAAACTTCCTAAAACAGAACACAGGGAGTAATAGATAAGCAGTCGGCAGTTAGTCACTTGCTGCTTCTCAATACTGCATACCAGATTTTTTTGGTCCAGTAGTATGGTCATAGAAATAGTCTTTGAATATTTCCTATAGCTTACAAAACAATGGAACATGTAGCAAATAATAGACTCCTCTATCAATCACCTAAGTTATTTGATATGAATTTCACCTGTTTAGTTCTCGTTTTCTTTGTTTGCTGTAGCCTTTACAGACAGAAGTATCCAACTAAATAAAATAATCCTGACCATTCAGGATACAGTTGATAGATATGTAATTTTATGTGCAATTCAAATTCGTGCCTATTCTCTCATAAATCCTTCTTCTGTTTAAATTTGTTTGACTTCTTTGTGTGTTTGATTTCAAGCTGTCAACCCCTCTAGCTAGGAGATAAAACAATTCCTTCTTTGAGAAAGCTTCAGAGAAGGAAGTCAGAAAGCTCACGTGTTAACTACATAACACAGATGTGAGGCTCGGCTTACATGAGTTCATATGTAATCTTCAATGCATTCTGTATCATGGATCTGGTGCCTTTATATAATATATAGTGGTTACCACCAGGGTGATGATAGGAACATGGAACGTTGCTGGAAGAACCCCTAATGAAGATCTTGACCTTGAGCAGTGGCTTTGTACCCAAGAGCCAGCAGACATGTATGTTTTAGGGTGGGTACCTTCTCAAGATAACATTGCCATGTTTCTTGTATGCTTGACTGCTGACATCTGATTGGCATATTATCAAATATTTGAGAATGGAACTTGTGGTGCTCCTTCGCCAATTTGACCATGACACTAAACATGGCTAGTTAATATTTCACTTGTGTTTCAGTTTAAGGAAGTGGTTCCATTAAGTGCTGGGAATGTCTTGGGAGCAGAGGACAGTAGACCAATACCTAAATGGGAGGCTATTATCCCCCGAACAATTTAAGTCTCAACAACCCAAGACAATCTGCAAAAGCTACAGTGCTCCACTATCACCATTACTAGGACCTGATCCTTCTAGCGATGATCATGAAGATACAAAATTCAAACCTGAAGATGAAGTGACGGAAAAGTTAATTCCTCAACTTAGAGAAAAGCAAATTAGTATAAGTGAGCTCAATTGCAACTGGTCAGATGGGACTAGCTCGTTGGATTGGCCAGAACACCCACTAGACATTCCATCAGAAAATTTGGTATCAGGTACAGGGTTGAGGAGAGTCACGAGCTTGGGGCTATCTATCACCGACTTTGTAGAAAGCCCTCGAGGTTTTGAGCTACAGGATGTAGCATTGCAAGTTGGGATAAGACGGGCATGTCATAGCTCAGGGAATCTTGGCATGTTATGGTCAGAACAGCAGAAGTTTGATGTTCTAAATTCGCTTGATTACATATCCGATTGGACATCAGAAGAAGACTCACCTTCTGTTGGTGCTGTTGAGGATTGCGCTACTCTTATGAAAAGAGAATCTTCAAAGCATTGTGCAAATTATGTGTGCATTGTTAGTAAACAAATGGTCGGTATATATGTCTCTGGGTTTCCCAAAAGCTGAGGCGACATGTTAACGACTTGGGAGGTAGCTTCAGTTGGGGTTGGCCTCCTGGGCTACATGGGCAACAAAGTATTAACTCTGTAGAATGTACATCTCTACAATTTGTTGATGTGTGGTGTCAAATCAAGATGCTGAGTTTATTTAGTCGTCTCATTTTCTCCACCGCAGGGATCAATTTCCATCAGCATGTCTCTTTTCCAAACTCGATTGTGCTTTGTCTCCTCCCATCTTGCATCCGACCATAAGTCTGGGGATCAACAGAAAAGTAACTCTGATGTGGATGAGATTTTACAAAGAACGAGATTTTCTTCCTCGTTTGCTGCTGGTCAGCCACAAAAGATTCCTCCACATGAGTATGTATATACCACTTTTGTCCCTATTACAGTCTTCCCTGAAAATTAGTTTACTTCTGAGGTCATTACTTTTCAGCAAACTGAATAGCCCAGACAAGCTAATCAATTGTCAAAATTATATTGTGCATGAAACTGAAAATATTTTAAGGTTTATTGTGGGGCAACAAATTTGAACTTCCAGTAACTATCCACTGTAGCAAATGATTCCAGTGCTGGTTGTTATGAATAGCGCTTGTATTCATATGAGGCCAATGGGCCAGAATATATACACAAAGTACAAGTGGTAAATATGCAAAGAACCCCTCATAACAATGGAGAATAACAAACTATACATATCTCTAACACCCCCCCTCAAACTCATGGTGGATCAACAACACTGAGTTTGGAGAGGTAGAAGCTATGCTGTGCTCGAGTCTGGGCCTTCGTGAAGAAATCCGCTATCTGAAGCTCCGAAGGCACATACTGAAGAGTAATCACCTGATCATGCACACAAGACCTCATGAAAGAAGCATCAACACCAATATGCTTGGTGAGCTCATGCTTCACAGGATCACGCGCAATACTGATAGCACCTGTACTGTCTGACAAGAGAGAAGTCGGTGTAGTAACAGAAACACCAAAATCCTCAAGTAACCACCGTAGCCAAGTAATCTCCGCTGTCAAGAGAGCCATAGCTCGCAACTCAGCCTCTGCACTCGAACGGGACACTGCAGTCTGTTTCTTCGTCTTCCAGGCAATAAGAGAACCACCAAGAAAAACACAGTAAGCAGAGATAGACCGGCGATCAGAAGGATCGCTGGCCCAAGTAGCATCCGAATAGGCCTGAAGCTGTAAAGAGCTGGAACGTGGAAAGAAGAGACGGCGAGAGATAGTCCCGCGAAGGTATCGCAGAACTCGAAGAAGGTGGCTGTAGTGGACCTGAGTGGGAGCGGAAACAAACTGACTCAGAATATGAACTGGATAAGTGATATCCGGACGAGTAACAGCAAGATAGACAAGACTCCCAACAAGATGACGATAGCGAGTCGGATCAGAAAGAGGCTCGCCATCAGAGAGTCGGAGGTGAACATTGAGCTCCATGGGAGTCTCAACAGTACGCTGATCAGTGAGAGAGGCGCGATCAAGAAGATCCTGAATATATTTCGCTTGGGACATAAAGAAACCATCTGGAGTGGAAGTAACCTCAATCCCAAGGAAGTAACGAAGAGGACCAAGATCCGACATAAGGAACTGCTCACTAAGACGAGCCTTAACAAAGGCAATGTACTCAGAATCATCCCCCGTAATGATCATATCATCAACATACAGGAGAAGAAGAGTCCGACCACGAGACGAAGTGTGGACAAAGAGCGCAGGATCATGATCACTAGCTGAAAAACCAGCAGCAGTGACCACAGAGGAGAAGCGCTCAAACCAAGCACGAGGGGCTTGCTTAAGGCCATAGAGAGAGCGACGAAGGCGACAGACCATGCCCTCAGGAACAGAATACCCAGGTGGCGGATGCATATAGACCTCCTCACGCAACTCGCCATTAAGAAAGGCATTCTTGACATCAAGCTGAGACACAGACCAGTGGCGAACAGACGCCACGGAAAGAAGAGTGCGAACAGTGGTCATGTGGGCCACAGGAGCAAAAGTCTCGTCGTAGTCAACACCATGCTCCTGCTGGAAGCCACGAGCAACAAGACGCGCCTTATAGCGCTCAAGAGAGCCATCAGAGCGAGTCTTAATCTTATAGACCCACTTACATGTGATGGGACGAGAATGAGATGGAAAAGGAACAAGATCCCAAGTGCCAGTACGCTCGAGGGCAGCAATCTCTTCGGCCATGGCAAGCTGCCACTCAGGGTGAGTAACAGCATCCCGGTAGGAGACAGGCTCACGAGTAGCTGCGCCAGCAAAGGCGAAACGGGCAGGAGGCCGAATCGACTGGCGATCGCGGAGAGCGTAGCGAGGAGAAGATGACCCATCAGGGGAAGATGGAGCATCAGAAGAAGATGGAACATCAGAAGAAGATGACGCATCTGGAAGATCCTCAATACGAGGTCGACGAGTGTAGACGATAGTGGGAGGAGCCTGAGGAGTCGTAGGAGACGACACAGGCGGCGACAACGGCGGAGAGGCCACAGGGGGAATATGTGGAGACTCAGTAGGACAGGTGGACGAGGGCAAAACAGATATAGGAGTATCTGGAAAGGTCAAGAAAGACAGAGACTCCACAGAGGAAGCCGAAGGAGAGGCAGGACGTGGGTAGAATGGACGAGACTCGTCGAAAGTCACATCCCGAGAAACCCGTATCCGACGACCAACAGGATCCCAGCACCGATAGCCCTTGTGCTCGGCACTGTACCCCAGAAAGACACACTCAACAGACTGAGCGGTCAGTTTGGTACGTTCTCGAGGGGCAAGGAGAACATAGCAAACACAGCCAAACAGATGAAGGGCAGAGTAGTCAGGAAGAAGACCACAGAGACGCTCAACAGGGATCGCACCCTTAAGAGCAGAAGAGGGCTGAATGTTGACGAGATAGGTGGCAGTGGAAACAGCCTCGGCCCAAAAGTGAGGTGGAATAGAGGCGGCGATCATCAGAGCACGAGCCGTCTCAAGGAGGTGACGATGCTTACGCTCAGCGACACCATTCTGAGCATGAGCACCAGGACAAGAAAACTGAGCGAGAGTGCCCTGCTCAGCAAGGAAGCTGCGCAGGTGACGAGAGAGGTACTCGCCAGCAGAATCAGCACGAAAGACACGAATAGGAGTGGAGAACTGTGTGTGTATCATAGTGGCAAATTGTTTATAGATAGGCAAGGCCTCACTACGAGAAGACATGAAATATATCCAAGTGTGGCGAGAGAAATCATCTATAAAAATAATATAATAACGATGACCCCCTTTCGAAACGAAGGGAGCCGGACCCCAAACATCTGAATGAACAAGATCAAAAGGACGCTGAGACACAGTCTCACTATGAGGATAAGGAAGCTGAATCTGTTTACCTAACTTACAGCCCTGACAATCTAAAGACACGTCTCCTGAGACAGACCCCAGAAGACCACGACGAACTAAGGACGACAGGCGAGATCCACACAGATGGCCAAGACGGTGATGCCACTGCTGGAAGGAGCCGGTAGACGAAGCGGCAGAAGCGGAGAGACTGGCGGCGGTGGTGGCAGCGGAAGGAAGATGAAGCCAGTCAAGCTCCCAGAGACGCTGTGAGTCACGGCGCCGAGGGCCAGAACCAACCAGAGCTCCCGTGTGGCAGTCCTGAACACAACAAGAGTCAGAGTCGAGAATAACTCGATAACCAAGATCAGTAATCTGCCCAGCAGAAAGAAGCTGCAAGGTAAGGCGAGGAACATGAGCAACAGAAGGAACATGAAAAGATGAGTTGCTAAGAGATCCTCGACCAGAGACAGAAAGGGATGTACCATCAGCAGTAAGAACACTGACAGGAGAATCAAGAGGTGTAATAGAAGACAGAGTGGAAGAATCAGGAGTCATGTGAAAAGATGCTCCAGAATCAAGAATCCACGGGGAGGTACCTGACTGTGTAGGAGGTGGTCTCTCAGTGCCTGAAGAGTCAGTAGCAGAACCTGCAGAACCTGTCGAGGGAGAACCTGAAGCGGCAAGTAGGCGTCGAAGTCTGGCTATCTCCTGCTCGGTGAGAGAAGCTGCTGAAGAAGTCGAGGCAGACGTCGTCGTAGAAGCACTAGTGCCAGTAGAAGAACGGCGTGAAAGATGCCGCTTCTTCTTGTAGCACTGGGACTCAGTGTGGCCATCCTTGTCGCAGTAGGAACAGTGAGGACGGCCACCTCCAGACTGAGGACGGCCACCACCACCTGTGGTAGCCGCTGGAGGAGGCAGTGTAGCAGGCGGACGAGCGGCGAGCACAGAGGGGAGTGGCATCAGACCAGCACCACTCAAACGAGTCTCCTCTGCGCGTATCTCGGTAAGAGCCTCCAGGAGAGTGACACGAGGGTGGCGTGCAAGAAGCTGGGCACGCCTTTGCTCGAACTCAGGACGAAGGCGAGTAAGGAACTCGTAAACCCGCTGAAACTGCAGATCAGCACGTACCTCCAGGCAGCACGGACAGGTACGACAGCCAGCAGTGCGAAGTGAGTCCAACTGACGCCAGACAGCAGAACTCTGAGCGTAAAAGGCGTCAACAGTAGCATCACCCTGCTGAAGAGAGTGCTCCTGGCGGACCACGGACAGGTACAGGGCATCACCAGAGGGCTCGTAGCGCTGACGAAGATGAGTCCACATCTGAAAAGCCGAAGGGAGTCCCACAACCTCAGAAGAAAACTGAGGCTGGACACTGGCGATGAAGACAGCAGCAGCCCGAGCGTCGTCATCGTGCCACTGAGTGTAGACGGTCAGACGATCCGTGTAGGAATCCAGAGCCTCCTGGTAGGCAGAGGCAGCTTTATCATTAGCGTCATCATCAGCAGCAGCCTTATCGGCTGTCGGAGGCAATGCAACAGGCGTAGGCTCCGTCGGAGGAATAGGGCAAGGCGGGCAGGTGACATCGCCAGAGAGGACGCCCCAGAGACGAAGACCACGCATGTGAATGCGCATGTGAGACACGAAGTCGGTGTAATTAACACCATCAAAGATCACCGGGCAGCGAGGGAGGGAAACGGTGCCCATTGGTAGGCGGCGCTGGACGGCGCGGCGACCAAGGCAACGAAGTCTAACAGGCGGCGCTGGACGGCGCGGCGGTTAGAACAACGTTTTTTTTTTTTTGCTTTTTTTTTTTGCTTTTTTTTTCTTTCGGTCGGTTTACAAACCGACCGGCTTCACCGAGCCCAACAGGAAAACCCTAATCGGGGGCGGGAGGCGACGCAGGCGGCAGCGGCCCGGCGCGGGCGGAGCGGGAGACGACCCTGCGGCGGCGGCAGCGGCGGCGTCCCGGCGCGGGAGGCGGCGGCCGGAGCGGAGGCGGCGGCCTGGCGCGGGAGGCGGCGACCGGAGCTGAGGCAGCGGCCCGGCGCTGGCGTCCAGCAGGCCGGCGGAAGAACCGGGGGCGGCGGGATCGGCGACGGCGCTAAGGGGAGGCGCGGCGACGGCGAGGCGCGGCGACGGCGTCCCGATTGGCGGCGTCCCGATCTTCACCGTGGATCGGGAGTCGACGGCGGAGCGGTGGAGGCCGGCAGAGGCGACCAGGGGAGTCGACGGCGGAGCGGTGGAGGTCGGCAGAGGCGACCGGGTAGGAGGGGAGGCGCCGGACTGGAGGCGCCGAGGTGGCGGCCGAGTGGGAGCAGAGGAGGCCGGCGGGGACGGCAGCGGCGGAGGAGGCCGGCGAGGCGACCGGGTGGGAGTCGGGCAGGGCCGACGGCACGGCGGAGGCCGGGAGTCAGCGACGGCGGGAAACCCTAGGTAAACCAAAACCCTAGTTTTGGCTCTGATACCATGTTATGAATAGCGCTTGTATTCATATGAGGCCAATGGGCCAGAATATATACACAAAGTACAAGTGGTAAATATGCAAAGAACCCCTCATAACAATGGGGAATAACAAACTATACATATCTCTAACACTGGTTATCAATTGTCACCGAGTTTTCCAGCCAACAAGTAATGTATATGGAAACGTGTGATGTACATCAGTACATCGGGGATAAACACCGTAGAAAAGAGATCAACAGTGACAGTTTGAATGAAGAAGGACGCTTAGAGCAGAGGGTGCCTGCTGGGGTAGAGAGAAACTAGACTAAGGAGAGGAACTTGAGACTAATTCATTCTTGCTTAATCCGGGATACAATGTTGTCCTCTTTTATAGAGGATGCCTAATTATCAAATCCTAAGAGATAAGGAAAGCAACCAACTCATAGCAAATCCTAGAGATAAGGAAACTAATCCATCCAAGCATAATCTGCTGCAGGATGCTACAGTCACACGTGGCATGTGGGTGCTGTTCACGTGTGAACAGTATTCCTGCATGTGGCAAAACAACACCAGTTTGGTGAAAGAAATAATGCATATTGAGTTTCCCCCCAATACAGCTGGCTTGTAAACCTACCATGTTTTACATTCTTTTTTTATGTCTTAAAGTAATATAGTCTTTGTGTTTCTTTTTTTTGTAAAGTTATTGTTGCTCTCTTGTCAAAATATAACCGTATGTAAGGCACCCCCATTAAGTATAGGACGCAGTTTTGCAATATAGGACGCGGTTCAGGCCGTGCACACTACCTTCCAAACGAGTTTGTTGTTTAATTTTGCTTACTTTATGCTACACGTAAGTTTTGTGAACATAGTTTATTTCCCATTGAAGGTTGTTGCTTGGTAATAGGAATAACAATTTGAAAATGTTGCATTGCATCAAGTATGATTTCATCAGATGAATATTTTAATTTTGAGTGATTAATCAGATGTCAGAATTTCATTTTGGAGCAGTCAAAATTTCTGGTTTGGGGATCTTAATAATCAAATTGACATGCCGGATGGTGAAGTACGAGATTTGGTAGCTATGAAGAGGTGGGATGATCTCTTGAAGTCTGGCCAGGTTTGACAATGAACTTTCCTGATTCGACTATAATATGCAAATAGGGTAATATTTTATGCTTTGTGAAAATTAATTCACATCCGTTTGTACATATTTCAGCTAACAAAGGAGCTAATAAGTGGGAGTACTTTTTGTGGATTGGAAGGATGGCTTGATTAACTTTCCACCAACTTACAAGTATGAAAGAAATTCTAGTACATATGTTAGGGAGATTCCTAACGAAGGGGAGAAAAAAGATCTCCGGCATGGTTAAGGCTTTTTCTGATCATACTTTATTTATAGGCACAACTGCACGGGTGCTGTGTCTTGTGTTATTGTTCTGGCTACCTGTTCCAGTAATTAGAACCACCACCTTTTCAAGATTCTCACCTGTTCATTGTCATGCAAGTTAATCAGGTGCGGTTGCATACTATGGCTGGGGAAGGGTACCAAGCAACTAGCATCCATTTGGAATCCCCGGTCTTCATTACATTTCGTACCGTGACCTGCTGTTTGCCCAATGTTTATACATTCTGTGATTGTTTGCATACGAATTTGACAGTGCACGCAGCAGGCTCGGCGGGACAGCAGCTGGCGCAGCTTGCACAACCTGATGCGGCGGCAACGGCAAATGCGTGATCTGCTAGCGTCGGGACGATGCGCTGCAGCAGCGATAGCAATCCCGGTTGGGGTAGAAATGTGGGGGTGCATGTGGTTCAGAGTTTGAGAGTTAGATATGGTACGTATTGGTCTCCTTGTGTGCTTAACAGACCCGGTTAATATAGATACACCAAGTCAAGAGTCGGTTTGTGAATTGTCCTATATATATGGACTTGATGGACTTAGGATGTAATCTGGAAGGCAAACAATAAATCAATCTTACTTTCCAACCGGATCTAAGGGGATTGCTCCAAGGGACCGGTCCTATTGCTATCCAACCGGATCGTTACCCGCAGCTGCAAAAAGATGAACTTGAGAGGCAGTGTGCTGTGATGTTACAACACGGCACGATTCAGCATAGTTCAGCATTTTCGGCTCCAATGTTATTGGTAAAGAAACATGATGGTTCTTGGCACTTCTGTGTGGACTACAGGGCCCTTAATGACAAAACCATTAAAGATAAATTTCCCATTCCCATAGTGGAAGAACTGTTGGATGAGCTCAAGCATGCTTGCTATTTTACTAACATGGATCTTGGGTCGGGGTATCACCAAGTACGTATGCACGCGACAATGTGGAGAAGATGACTTTCCAGACTCATCAAGGACTTTTTGAATTCTTGGTCATGCCTTTTGGATTGACTAATGCTCCGACAACATTTCAAGTTTTGATGAACTCGGTTCTCCGCCGGTTTGTCTTAGTCTTCTTTGATGACATATTTGTTAGAGATATGTATAGTTTGTTATTCCCCATTGTTATGAGGGGTTCTTTGTATATTTACCACCTGTACTTTGTGTATATATACCGGCCCATTGGCCTCATATGAATACAAGCGCTATTCATAACATGGTATCAGAGCTAAAACTAGGGTTTTGGCTTACCTAGGGTTCCGCGCCCGCGTGCCGCCTCCGGCCTCCCATCCTTGCCGCCGCCGCATTGCCGCAAATCTCATCTCTCCGACCGCCGGCGCGGGTTCCGCGTCTCGTCCTCGACGCGGCCTCCGCCTCGCCTCCCCGGTCGCCGACGCGGCCTCCGCCTCGCCTCCCCGGTCGCCGACGTGGCCTCCGCCTCGCCTCCCCGGTCGCCGATCGCCCGAGGTCGCCACCGCCACTGAGAGGCGGGCCTCCGCCGCCTCGTCGTCGTCTTCACCCGCGCCCGCCACCGTCGCCGACTCCCGCGCCCGCCACCGTCGCCGACTCCCGCTTCCGCCGCCTCTGCTCCGCCCGCTGGTTCCGGGCCGCTGCCGCCGCCTCTCGCGCCGGCCGCCGCCGCCGCAGGGCCGTCTCCCGCTCCCGCCCCTGTTCTAGGGTTGGGCTCGGTCGGGAGGGTCGTCTCGGTCGGTTGTAAACCGACCCAAAAAAACGTTGTTCTAACCGCCGCGCCGTCCAGCGCCGCCTACCAATGGGCACCGTTTCCCTCCCTCATTGCCCGGTGATCTTTGATCGTCTGAGTGGTGCTGGTCTGATGCCACTCCCCTCTGTGCTCGCCGCTCGTCCGCCTGCTACACTGTCTCCTCCAGCGGCTACCACAGGTGGTGGCGGCCGTCCTCACTGTTCCTACTGCGACAAGGTCGGCCACATTGAGTCCCAGTGCTATAAGAAGAAGCGGCATCTTGCACGCCGTTCTTCTATTGGCACTAGTGCTTCTACGACGACGTCTGCATCGACTCCTTCAGCAGTTTCTCTCACCGAGCAGGAGATAGCCAGACTTCGACGCCTGCTTGCCGCTTCAGGTTCTCCCTTGACAGGTTCTGCAGGCACTAGTGCTTCTACGACGACGTCTGCATCGACTCCTTCAGCAGTTTCTCTCACCGAGCAGGAGATAGCCAGACTTCGACGCCTGCTTGTCGCTTCAGGTTCTCCCTTGACAGGTTCTGCTACTGACTCTTCGGGCACTGAGAAACCACCCACTACACAGTCCGGTACCTCCCCGTGGATTCTTGATTCTGGAGTATCATTTCACATGACTCCTGATCCTTCCACTCTGTCTTCTATTACACCTCTTGATTCTCCTGTCAGTGTTCTTACTGCTGATGGTACATCTCTTTCTGTCTCTGGTCGAGGGTCTCTTAGCAACTCATCTTTTCATGTTTCCTCTGTTGCTCATGTTCCTCGCCTTACCATGCAGCTTCTTTCTGCTGGGCAGATTACTGACCTTGGTTATCGGGTCATTCTCGACTCTGACTCTTGTTGTGTTCAGAACCGCCACACGGGAGCTCTGGTTGGATCTGGCCCTCGACGCCGTGACTCACATCGTCTCTGGGAGCTTGACTGACTTCACCTTCCTTCCGCTGCCACCGTCGCCGCCAGTTACTCCGCTTCTGCCACTTCGTCTACCGGCTCTTTCCAGCAGTGGCATCACCGTCTTGGTCATCTGTGTGGATCTCGTCTGTCGTCCTTAATTCGTCGTGGTCTTCTGGGGTCTGTCTCAAGAGACGTGTCTTTAGATTGTCAGGGCTGTAAGTTAGGTAAACAGATTCAGCTTCCTTATCCTCATAGTGAGTCTGTGTCTCAGCGCCCTTTTGATCTTGTTCATTCAGATGTTTGGGGTCCGGCTCCCTTCGTTTCGAAAGGGGGTCATCGATATTATATCATATTTATAGATGATTTCTCTCGCCACACTTGGATATATTTCATGTCTTCTCGTAGTGAGGTCTTGTCTATCTATAAACAATTTGCCACTATGATTCACACACAGTTCTCCACTCCTATTCGTGTCTTTCGTGCTGATTCTGCTGGCGAGTACCTCTCTCGTTACCTGCGCAGCTTCCTTGCTGAGCAGGGCACTCTTGCTCAGTTCTCTTGTCCTGGTGCTCATGCTCAGAATGGTGTCGCTGAGCGCAAGCATCGTCACCTCCTTGAGACGGCTCGTGCTCTGATGATCGCCGCCTCTATTCCACCCCACTTCTGGACCGAGGCTGTTTCCACTGCCACCTATCTCGTCAACATCCAGCCCTCTTCTGCTCTTCAGGGTGCGATCCCTGTTGAGCGTCTCTGTGGTCTTCTTCCCGACTACTCTACCCTTCATCTGTTTGGCTGCGTTTGCTACGTTCTCCTCGCCCCTCGAGAACGCACCAAACTGACCGCTCAGTCTGTTGAGTGTGTCTTTCTGGGATACAGTGCCGAGCACAAGGGCTATCGGTGTTGGGATCCTGTTGGTCGTCGGATGCGGGTTTCTCGGGATGTGACTTTCGACGAGTCTCGTCCATTCTACCCACGTCCTGCCTCTCCTTCGGCTTCCTCTGTGGAGTCTCTGTCTTTCTTGACCTTTCCAGATACACCTATATCTGTTTTGCCCTCGTCCACCTGTCCCACTGAGTCTCCACATATTCCTCCTGTGGCCTCTCCGCCGTTGTCGCCGCCTGTGTCGTCTCCTACGACTCCCCAGGCTCCTCCCACTACAGTACGTACGACTCCCCAGGCTCCTCCTACTACAGTACCTCCTCCTCTTATCTTCTACACTCGTCGACCTCGTATTGAGGATCTTCCAGATGAGCCATCTTCTTCTGATGTTCCCTCTTCTTCTGATGCTCCATCTTCCCCTGATGGACCATCTTCTCCTCGCTACGCTCTCCGCGATCGCCAGTTGATTCGGCCTCCTGCCCGTTTTGCCTTTGCTGGCGCAGCTACTCGTGAGCCTGTCTCCTACCGGGATGCTGTTACTCACCCTGAGTGGCAGCTTGCCATGGCCGAGGAGATTGCTGCCCTTGAGCGTACTGGTACTTGGGATCTTGTTCCTTGTCCATCTCATTCTCATCCCATCACTTGTAAGTGGGTCTATAAGATTAAGACTCGCTCTGATGGCTCTCTTGAGCGTTATAAGGCGCGTCTTGTTGCTCGTGGTTTCCAGCAGGAGCATGGTGTTGACTACGACGAGACTTTTGCTCCTGTGGCTCACATGACCACTGTTCGCACTCTTCTTTCGGTGGCGTCTGTTCGCCACTGGTCTGTTTCTCAGCTTGATGTCAAGAATGCCTTTCTTAATGGCGAGTTGCGTGAGGAGGTCTACATGCATCTGCCACCTGGGTATTCTGTTCCTGAGGGCATGGTCTGTCGCCTTCGTCGCTCTTTCTATGGCCTTAAGCAAGCCCCTCGTGCTTGGTTTGAGCGCTTCTCCTCTGTGGTCACTGCTGCTGGCTTTTCAGCTAGTGATCATGATCCTGCGCTCTTTGTCCACACTTCGTCTCGTGGTCGGACTCTTCTTCTCCTGTATATTGATGATATGATCATTACGGGAGATGATTCTGAGTACATTGCCTTTGTCAAGGCTCATCTTAGTGAGCAGTTCCTTATGTCGGATCTTGGTCCTCTTCGTTACTTCCTTGGGATTGAGGTTACTTCCACTCCAGATGGTTTCTTTATGTCCCAAGCGAAATATATTCAGGATCTTCTTGATCGCGCCTCTCTCACTGATCAGCGTACTGTTGAGACTCCCATGGAGCTCAATGTTCACCTCCGACTCTCTGATGGCGAGCCTCTTTCTGATCCGACTCGCTATCGTCATCTTGTTGGGAGTCTTGTCTACCTTACTGTTACTCGTTCGGATATCACTTATCCCGTTCATATTCTGAGTCAGTTTGTTTCTGCTCCCACTCAGATCCACTACAGCCACCTTCTTCGAGTTCTGCGATACCTTCGCGGGACTATCTCTCGCCGTCTCTTCTTTCCACGTTCCAGCTCTTTACAGCTTCAGGCCTATTCGGATGCTACTTGGGCCAGCGATCCTTCTGATCGCCGATCTATCTCTATTTACTGTGTTTTTCTTGGTGGTTCTTTATTGCCTGGAAGACGAAGAAACAGACTGCAGTGTCCCGTTCGAGTGCAGAGGCTGAGTTGCGAGCTATGGCTGTCTTGACAGCAGAGATTACTTGGCTACGGTGGTTACTTGAGGATTTTGGTGTTTCTGTCACTACACCGACCCTTCTCTTGTCAGACAGTACAGGTGTTATCAGTATTGCTCGTGATCCTGTGAAGCATGAGCTCACCAAGCATATTGGTGTTGATGCTTCTTTCATGAGGTCTTGTGTGCATGATCAGATGATTACTCTTCAGTATGTGCCTTCGGAGCTTCAGATAGCGGATTTCTTCACGAAGGCCCAGACTCGAGCACAGCATAGCTTCTACCTCTCCAAACTCAGTGTTGTTGATACACCATGAGTTTGAGGGGGGTGTTAGAGATATGTATAGTTTGTTATTCCCCATTGTTATGAGGGGTTCTTTGTATATTTACCACCTGTACTTTGTGTATATATACCGGCCCATTGGACTCATATGAATACAAGCGCTATTCATAACAATATTAATCTATAGTCCCTCATGGTCAGCACACCTCTGTCACGTCCAGACAGTTTTCGCATCTTGCAGGAACACAAATTCTTTCTTAAGAAGTCCAAATGCTTTTTTTTGGTGAACCCTCGGTGGCCTATCTGGGCCACATTATCAGTGCCAAAGGGGTGGCTATGGATGCGCAGGTGTGGGCGGTAACTGAGTGGCCACGCTCGCAAACTTTGTGCGCTCTTTGCAGTTTTCAAGGGCTCGCAGGGTATTATCGAAGATTCATTAAAGACTATGGCATGTTGGCAGCCCCTCTTACTTGATTGTTAAAGAAGGATGGGTTTTCTTGGACAGAGGACGCCTCCATTGCCTTTCAGGCTCTCAAAGATGCACTGTCTTCAGCCCCGGTTTTACAACTTCCCGATTTCACTGAAGATTTTATTGTGGAATGTGATGCTTCTGGACCTAAGTTTGGTGCGGTTCTTCTCTAAGGTGATGGTCCGCTTGCTTCTTTAGCCGGCCGATTGTAGCTCGACATAAACAGCTAGCTGCATATGAAATTGAGTTAATTAGATTAGTGCAAGTGGTTCGTCATTGGCAACCGTATTTGTTGGGTCGACGGTTTCTTGTTCGCACCGATCAATATAGTCTGAAATTTCTTTTGGATCAACGTCTTGCTACTATTTTCCAACATCACTGGGTCAGTAAGCTTCTGGGATTTGATTTATTGATTGAATATCGATCGAGGTGCCATAATATAGTGGCATATGCCCTCTCTCACTGTGATGCTGATCTTGTTGTGATCTGTGCACTGACGGCTCCCCAGCTTTCCCTTTTTAATGATCTTCGGCAGGAGGTTCAGTCATTGCTTGACTTGTCTTCTCCGCGAGACAACATTATGGCCGGTACTACCAGGCTGATTGGAACATGGTAGATGACCTGATCACTTTCAAAGGCAAAGTCTTTGTCTCTCCATATTCGTCGTCCTTGCAAGCCATCTTGGCAGTAGCTCACACAGCTGGACATGAAGGCATTCAAAAAACACTTCACTGAGAGCATCTCCAATGGGTCTATAGCAGCTATCTACAAGAGAGTCCATGTCATCAACTGTCCTACGTGGAAGATATTAAATGAAGAAAGAGAACGCAGCTCTCTACAGCTCTAGAGATAGTCTATAGCGCCAAACGAGGCAGCCTCCATAAATTCTGTGTGTGCATGTAAGCATCAAATAGCTATCCTTATAGATAGTTCTTTAGAATGCTAGCTTTAGTGTGTACTATATAGATGATGTGGAAGTCTTATAGTTAGTTACTAGCTATAACCATTGGAGATACCCTGAGGATGGATTTTTATGTGTCGCAATCTCGTAAAGCGGTTCAAGAATTTATGCAAACCCGCCTCATGTGCCACCGCAATAAAATAGAACACCTTTATCCCGTGGGTCTCCTTCAGCCGCTGGAGGTCCCTACTCAAATTTGGGAGGACATGGCGATGAATTTTATGGAAGGAATGTCGAAGGTCTATGGCAAGTCCCTTATTCTCACTATCGTCGATCGTTTCTCTAAATATATGCATTTTATTCCTTTGGCGCATCCTTACTCGGCTAGTTTCGTGGCTCGTGTGTTCTTTGACGACCTTGTTCGGCTCCATGGTATATCTTCTTCTATTGTGAGCAACCACGATCCAATTTTCACAAGCAAATTTTAGAAGGAATTGTTTTGTCTGTCTGGCGTTCATCTTCATTGGAGTACTACTTTTCATCCTCAGTCCAATGGGCAATATGAGATTGTTAACAAAGTTATTGCCATGTATTTGTGCTGCATCGCGGGTGATTGACCACGCTAATGGCTACAGTGGCTGCTCTGGGCTGAGTATTGCTATAATACTTCCTATCATTCATCCCTCAAGGAAACACCATTTAAGATTGTCTATGGATGCAATCCTCCTTCCTTCCTTGCACTCCGATTACTCTAGTTGTGCTCGGGTGGCTACCGTGGATTGCTTACTCATTGACAGGGATGAATTTCTCGTTGATATTAAGGGCCGGTTACTCCAGGCGCAACAACAGTACAAGTTAGTGTATGACGTGCACCATCGTGAACTTCATTTTGAGGTGGGTCAATGGGTGTGATTACGCCTCCATCATCGGCCGGCAGCTTCCTTAGCCATTCAGTCTTACAACAAGTTGGCTCTGCGTTTTTATGGCCCATATTGCATTGTGGTAAAGATTGGTTCAGTTGCTTATCGGCTTCAATTACCACCCCATACTAAACTACATGATGTGTTTCATGTTAATTTACTGAAGCCTTTCCGCTCCTTCGTTGCCACTGTTGCTTGATGGCTGGGTCACCCTTGTCTCGGAGAAGGTGATTTCTGCTTGTCGGGCCCGTGGCGTTTGGCAAATTTTGGTTCAGTGGCAAGGTTTGCTGGCATCGGAGACTTCTTGGGAAGATGTGGAACGGTTCAAGGTGCAGTACCCCTCTTTCCAGTTCGAGGACGAGCTGTTTGCGAAGGAGGGGAGATATCTCATGTGGGGCCTCACATATTCTAGGCGTTGGGCGAAGGGTGATGTAGTAGGCTCAGCGGGATACAATTTTGTCATGAATATGTGAGGCCTACTACATCACCCTTCGCCCGACGCCTAGAATTCTAGGCGTCGGGCGAAGGGCGAACAATTTTCTCAGCTCACTGGAGGCCACTGAGCACCAAATTCCTTTTCAACAAAGGACAGTGGCCTCCAGTGAGCTGAGAAATTCGTGCCTTTAGGCTAGTCGAATTTTTTGTTTTTCTTTTTGAGTAACATGTGCGACGAGTCACTTACCTTATACGGATGTGTCATCTAGGTCATGGTACTTACTTTCAAAATGCATATAAGGGCACGTGACATCACACTATCCTAGTTGCTCACACCATATTTCGTACATGTGACATGACATGTTGGATTCAATGCTTGCAATACTTTGAAATTAACACAAAACCACATGAATAATATATTCTAACCATATCCCTTTGCCCTTAATCTCATTTGGTCGAACTGGACCGAACTCATTCACACTAGTCTCGATCAGGGTTATGAAAATCGGACGAAAGATCGATTCTATTGGGCACCTCTGGTTAGACTATGAACTGGTCATAAGTATTTGGTTCTACACCGAGCTAGTTTGATTTACTCAGATTTATGACCGATTTAGATTGATTTCAGCTGATTTTATTTGAAATTTTGGTTTGAAAACTACCAAAATTTTCCAAAAATCGGTGTTACCAATCCTACCAAACCCCCGGTAAAAATTCAAAACCGGTTTTAATAGCCATGGTCTCGAGCCCTTATCCTCTTCTTCCACCACATTCTCATGTGATAAAACCCTTGAGGCAATAGAGGTGGCAGAGTATGGTTTCATCCTCATGGGACTCGTCCCGCTCTAACCAACACCAGATCTCTTCTTTTCAGTTTTTAAAAACTATTTTTCGATTTTTTTTATAGTAATTAACTTTCTTAATGCAACTTGCCATGCCACACGAATAACATATGCCAACATAGGCAACTAGAATGAACTAATAACCCACTACATCACACGATCTACATGTACATTTTGAGAGTACCTATATGACACGCCTACACAAGTTCAATGAATCCTCCATGCATTTTACTCTTGTTCTTTTCTTGTATATTAGATGATGCGCATATTTCTGCGCATATCAGCTGCACATGCAGCTGTTCGTACTAACTACTGGTCGTTCGGTTAAGTTGTTCCCATTCTCAGAAAGCAACGAACTTGTGAAGCTTAAACATTTGTACCGGTATCAGCTTAACGACACTAGGACATGTAAGCGCGAGACCACTGCACATGAGATGACAATCCTGAATGACTACACTAAGCAGCTAAATTATGGTTATTACATCTCAATCATCCACCTAGAATGGCCAAGTATCTGAACGTGCACAGGTAAATTCACATCGTCAACACTTGACGATATTTCACTATAAATTCACATCGTCAACACTTGACAATATTTCACTTACACCTGACGATATTTCACTTACAGGAAAGCAATATACTGGCCCTCTTTTGAAAGTCTCTTTTCCAGGTACAAACAAAGTCCACTATGGTTCTGTACAAATCTCATCATACCATGGCCCCGGTGACCCAGATAAGGGCTCAAAATTGACCAGCCCGGATATCTCTATCTACGCGCTCAGCGTTAAGTGTTCCCGGCAGCTCCCTGAAGTTCTCATTAAAAATGGAGTATGCACTGCGTGGAAGGTAGAAAAAACGAATGAACCGTAACTTCCCAATATACTCTTCATATCCATATCCTTTTGTTCATCAGCTAATCAACATGAATATTACAACTAAATTTGGTCACGCAATATCTTTGGAACATCTGGTCCTTTTCTTTTTGAACTTCTAAAATGCAAATAGTGGCACTGGTGAGAAAAAGAAAATAGTTTATCTCCAGGTTCTAACTAGAGAAACATCGCTTTGGTTGATCAGCATGACAAGCCCGGACATATCAGAAGGGAATTACAGCTATTCTACCCAAAACACACCCATAATTTTGTAAATGACAGTATGACTGCTTTATCTTCCGCTTCTGGCAAAAAAAATAAAGGTTCTAATATAGTACGCCAGGCAGCATTTAAGCTACTATTGCTGTTGAGAAACTTTTACTTATTCTTCACAGCTTATGTAGGGAGGTATATCTTTTCCAAGGAATGGAACACATTCTAGCTGTGGAGCTTTTATCCAATCAATGAAACCAAAGACAACTAATCAATATGCACTGCATCATAACATATCATATGTAGATGCTAAACAACTAGAGTTGTAATAAACTAATAATGAACTATTCCATGGCATAAAAGAACACAATGTTGCTACCATTTTTTCTCTCTGAATGAAAGGCCAAGCCATCATGTTTGACTTGAAGGATTTCCTGAGTTTGTATCAGACTTGATGGCTAGTTAATGAATTTTCTATTTTCGGCAATAATAATAATAATAATAATAATAATAATAATAATAATAATAATAATAATCAGATTGAAGGGATGAGAGAACATACCTAACATCACCTTGTTGTCGTCTTCCAAGATTAAGAAGTATGATCATGAAACCTGTACCGAGTATCTGGGTAGCCAGCAAATAGTAGCATTTGTCAATACACTGAATCTAGCAACAAACTCAACAATTTTGGTCATTGCAAGCCCCCACATCTACAGAGATTGTAGCATCATAGTTCCGCATGAAACCTATACACTGGACAAAAGAAATGATGGAAGGATATGGGTACATGATTTGTACGGCTGAGTCATTATATTATAGGTTTATATAACCACCAATTCCTGGGTTTCCCAGTGAGGGCCAGCCCCTGGCTGGAGCTAGCCAGAAATTTGTATGTTCAATTCTTCAATAACTGGTTAGTCTGGTTCCCAAATGTGTTTCAAATACTTACATGTACCTTAGTGTCATGATGAGCAGTATTGCTAATAACTATTTTTTTAGACACTAATTATTTAAGGAGTTACTTACATATAAAGGTCCAACATCGTACTTTTGAGCAACAGGTGCCAATAGGAACCACAATGCGATAATAACCCATGCTTTCATGCTGAGAGAAAATAGCGCCATCAACAAGATATCTGGAGAAGTGAAATGCACACCACATTCATCACACTATCATTTCATTAGAAAATAGACGTGCATCATGTACATTACCAGGTAATCTCAATTTGTCTTGAAGAAATATAAAAACTCTTCTCTTCCACCAGGTTGTTGCTTGTGGTATTTTGAACTTCTACAGAGTGGAGAGATAATTTATAAGGAACACCAACCCATCCGGAAGACACAAACTTCTTTAAAATATTGTGAGAAAACTTTACCAGTTCTTCCTCTTCTTCATCGTCATCATCGCGGAGATGATTAGCAGGTGGCTTAGGTGCCACGGCCACTATTAGACTATCTACAGAAATCACGAAGAGAAAATTTTAAAAGTACCCCCATAAGACACGTCGAGTGCATAAACAACTAGGAACTAGATGAAACAACCAATTAACCATCCTAGGATAGCACTGCCACCAAATTTCTTCACACAAGATATATGAATGTGGTGATTACATTCCATAAGCTGCGGACCCTAACCAACAATTGTGGAAAGTATGAGCAGAAAAAGAAAAAAGAGAGGCCGCAGAAGTGACCTATAATGAAGAAAGCTGCGACTTATGCATCTAGCATGCCAATCAAGAGGGGCGAGGTGGGCATGGGAGGCGAGAATGGTATAGTTTACCCCCATTGCTGAGGTTGACATGGGCGTCGTCTTGGCACGGAAGAGTCCTCCCTCGCAGGACCACGCGGAGGCGGTCTTCTGGGAGGCGTCGATCGTGGGCGATGCGGCGGCGCAGATCGGCAACCTAGGGCGGAACAGGAGGAGACATTAGGCTAGAGCGTGGCGAGAAGAAGGGTTTGAGTTTGGGGGCGTTACCGAGAGAAGCGGAGGGAGGCGGAGGGTGGTCGGCCGGGACGGGCCAACGGCGCGCAGCGTCACCTCTACCGTCTCCGGCTCGTCGCCGCCGGCGGCAGCCATGGACATTGTCATGCGCTCTAAGATTCGTTTCCACTTTCCAGACGCGGTTCTGCCTTTTTCCGCTGGATAATTGGATCCGGTTAATGACCAACCCCTTGGCCCCCAACTTTTTCTTTCAACTCCAAGGTTTTTTTTTTGAAAAGGAAACCATTGTCTTCCATTAACCATTGGCTCTAGGCGAATCGCCAGAGATCAGATCAGTTACAAAGGCGGGAACTTGGTTCATAAACAGCTCTGAACCCGAGCCAACAACGCTCGCCCCATACCAAGCTAGGCTATCAGCCACCTTGTTGCATGATCTCGGACAAGCCCGGATCACACATTGCACAAACGACATCGAAATGAAACTTCTTATCTGACGAAACAAACAGCCCTCGGTGCTTCTATCCAACTCCGTTGAGGTCAGACCTTTCTGCAGGTTTGTTGCATCTGTTTCGAGTAAAATTCGGCTCATTCCCAACTCAGCAACTCGACGTAGACTCATCAGAGCAGCTTGTGCTTCGGCCTGCAAGGGGCTCGACGCTCTCTCCAGCCTCCCACAACCCCCTTCCAGAAATTCACCATTGTAATTGCGAGCAACAAATCCCCATCCGCCATCTTGTGTATTGACCCTAAAAGATGCGTCTACGTTGATCTTGTACATGTCCATCGGTGGAGGTTCCCACCTCAAACTTTCCTTAGCTCCCTTCTGGCCCTTTGGTTTTTTGAGCTTTTCAAACTCCTTCACATGATAGTCAACTAATGAACAAATTTCTGGGCCCGACGCTCTTCTTTCCCCTGCATTGACTTTATTCCTTGCTGACCACCATCTCCAAAATAGCACCCAGACCTGCATCTGAATCCCTGCATCCAGTCTCCAGATTGCCCTCACTGTTTCCTTCGCCGTATTGCAGCTCATCAACCTAACTCGCACGTCCTCCAGGTTCATTAGTCTCCAGCATTCCTTTACACCTTTGCATTTCAAAAACAGATGGCCGCCGTCCTCATCAGCTCTATTGCACATCGGGCAAATTGTGTCACGCTTTATGCCCCTCCGTGCTAAATTCCTCCTTACTGCCAAGCTGTTATGAGCAAACCTCCACACAAACATCCTGACCTTATTTGGTGCTTCAAGCTGCCAAATTCTCTTCCAATCAAAGCCGGCATCGTCTCCCATTCCCATCTCCGACCCCGAGGCGTCTCTTGCTAGTTCATGATCCCTTTTCCTTACAGCCACCTTGTAAGCTGATTTCACCGAGAAGGCTCTTTTTGAATCAAACTGCCAGGCTGGCCAGTCATCCATATCTGCATCCGTTTGGAGAGCTAGAATGGTGTTTGCATCCGACTCCCAAAAAATGTCTTTCACTAAACCCTGGTCCCAAGAGCCAGTCGCCGGGTTCAAAAGCTCGGACACCCGAGACAGCACATAAGCACCTCTAGGGGTTACTATTCTGCGAGTCATTCCAACCGGTATCCACGGGTCAGTCCAAATATTGAGCGAGTTACCATTACCTACCCGCCACACCACTCCCTCTCTAAGCAATTGGGCTCCTTGCAGAATACTCCTCCAAGTATAAGATATGCCCTCTCTTGCACTACACTGCAGAATGTTGCTGTTTGGAAAGTATTTGGCCTTTAGGACTTGACTGCAAAGAGTTTCCGGGTTTGTTAGGATTCTCCACGCCTGTCGTGCAAGCATGACTAGGTTAAAGAGGTGCAGATCGCGAAATCCCAAACCCCCCTCCTTCTTGGGTAACGTCAGTTTGTCCCAACTCAACCAGTGGATTTTATTTTCTTTGTCAGTCTGGCTCCACCACCACCGACCTATCATGGAGTTCAGTTCGTCACAAAGCCCCTTTGTCAGATCAAAACACGACATGGCATATGATGGGATTGCTTGGGCCACTGCCTTGATTAGAATCTCTTTCCCTGCCTTTCAACTCCAAGGTACACAAGTGCAGTGGCGGATTTAGGATTAAGGATCTATTTTTTTCTCTCTAAAGTTGTTGGCTTTTGACTTTCAAACAGAATATTTTCTTAAGATAGGATCTACAAGTTAAACGATGTACACGTTAAAAGCCCAACATCTGTATCATCCAAAATCGCAAGTGAGTATCTCTCTCCGTAATCTATACCGTAAACAGTCAAAATTCAAAAATTTCAGCTAAAAGCTATAAGCCGCAGCCGTTGCCAAACAGGCATATCACATCTTAAACTGAATTTGTTGAAATAAATCTGGATATTAGGAATAACATAGGCTAAATTATAGTATTTATACCCTAGACCGAGCTAAAATTACTTAGATTATATACTAGTAATTTTTTAATGTCCTAACTGAAGCACATGGTGCCACAAGCTCAGATCCACCCTCTCTGTGTGCCTTTTATCATACATCTAAACACATGAAGAGCAAAAATACCTATATTTAACTAAAATTCTGATAGATAAACTCGTACATCTAACTTGTCTATTCCACAAAGCGGTACTAAACTAATCCTTGTACTCCTATGACTTCACTGCCCACAAAGCGGTACTAAACTTTTTACAAATTAGGATCAAATTAATCTGACTAATAGTGAGTGATGTGGATGTTAACTAAAATTTCTTCAAATTTACCAAACTCACCTAGTTGAAGAAGGACGAACAACGGAGCACCACAAACCACAACAAAGTAGAGGCATCGTCGTAGTTGATGCCGAGTATCGGCACATGATGTTGCAGTCCAAGTGTAAACTGCCTATGGATGTCAATGTTATGTCGGATAATTTGAGTTTTGCCTTCTTTTTTTCCCTTGACGAGATGGACCCAAAAAGAGAAAGGTCGAACTTGAGAATCTTTTGGAGCTCGATTGAGGAATAAATTGGTTTAAGCCTAGTTTGGCTTGCCCAGCTTGAATTCTAATATATATTTTTGTTGGGATACGGATAGATTATATTAATGCAAATTAAAATTTTCTACAGTGTAAATTAGGAAACCAGGCAAGTAACGGATCATAAATTATTACCACTAGACACGCAGTGCAGCAGAAGTAGAGTTCAAGTAGTCAATTCAACGAAGAACGTGTCGGTGTAGTAGAAGTAATTGATTGTCCTCTGGCCAATCATTTTCTGTGATCGCCCCGATCAACGTCGTAGTCATAGCAGCGCTTCTACCGGGGTCCACACGTCTAGGGATGGAACGTCATGCGTCGGTGTGCTAGCACCAGCGCGCACAGTAGGGGTTATGAGAGGTGGCGGCTAGGGTTTTGATGGATGTATTTTTGGGATACCTCTCTCAGCCCCACACCTCTTTTTATATAGCCTCCAATCGAATCCCACTCGAAAACTATCATCCGGACCCTTATCGTTCCAGCCATTAAGCGTGTGACACTGTAGGTTCATGTATATTTGGCCATGAATGGAAAACTCCTTTACAGTCTATAAGTCGGTAGCGGTCCCTAACAGGACATAACAACTCTCAGACATATATAAAGATCATATCGGACGAACATATACAGTGCTTATGTACCGATCCATTTGCCTCATGATACCAGATCAAACTTAAGGCGAGAAGCCTGCCATCCTTTTATAGCTTGATCATTCACTCGAACCTGTAGTAGATTACTCAGTTGTGATTGTGTAACAGCTCAGATTTTTATTTAAAAATAATATTAAAATAAAATAATTTAAATAAGTATTTTAATTGCCTGAGTTTTATGTGCCCTGATTTTTCTGCTTTTGAAAAGGTTGGATTTAAAAATTAATTTAAGTAAAACTCAAAAATATTGTTAAAAAAAGATAATTTGAATTTCTATAAAAAAAATCTTAATTCAAATTAATAGTTTGGGTTTATTTGGCTTTTCTGTGTTTTTCTGGATTTTAAAAGCTAATTTAAAGATTAAAAAGTATTTTAAGGGAAATCAAAAGTTAAAAATTTTACGCAGCAAAGTTGTTGAAAATATTTTTTCTAAGTTCAAAATAATCCTAAGAGTTTCTGTGAATTTTTCTGGAATTTTTGGACTTTATTTGGTATTTTCCAAGCTTTAATTATTTTCCTAGGTTTTCTGAAAATCCAAATCCTTAAATAAAATCTTAAAAACCCGCACATTTTCTCTCGGGCTGATAGGTGGACGCTCAGGATGCGCCCACGTCGCCTCTGGCCTCATCCAACCGCTCCGACTCATCCCGCCTTCCTACTCTCCCTAGCTGACGCGTGGATGGCCTGGATTAGTCGTGCGCCCGCCCGCCCATCCGGCCGCCCACCTTTCCCCTGAAACCGACGGCCTCCTTTCCCCTGAGGTGTTAAGGATAGAATAGGAGATAGAATAGGATTGTTATTTGTTTCCTTATATGCCCCTTGTATATCCCCCCTTGTACTCTCTATATATATTGCCCTTTGGGCCTCATGAATAGATGCACAATATTCATAACAGGCTAGAGCGGGACGAGTCCCATAAGGATGCAACTATACTCTGCCACCGCTATTGCCTCAAGGGTTTTATCACATTAGAATGCGGTGGAAGAAGAGGATAAGGGCTCGAGAACATGGCTATTAAAACCGGTTTTGAATTTTTACCAGGGGGTTTGGTAGGATTGGTAACACTGATTTTTGGAAAATTTTGGTAGTTTTCAAACCAAAAATTTCAAATAAAATCAGCTGAAATCAATCTAAATCGGTCATAAATCCGATTTCGCGCTCCCCTTCCTTCCCCGCCCACCCCTTTCCTTTTCCCATCCGACCGCATCAGTGCCGGTCGCATTTTTCGGCGAGCAATCCTCGCCGATTGCCCCGTCCTCGACCCTATATAAGGGCCTCCTCGGCCTCTCCTCCCCTTACACCACAGCCCTCCGCCCTCCTCTCTCTCTCTCGGGTTTCGAAGCACCCCAGAGCCGTCTCCCTCTCTCCCCGAGTGCCGCCTAGTCTCCGACGAGCAATTGCCACCGCCTCCGACCGCCTCACGCCTCGTCGACGCCACCCACACCCTCCCCGACTCCCGACGATCACCATGCGCCCCTCGGTCGAGCCCCAGGACCACCGGAGCACGATCGCCGACGTCGCCCGAGCACGCGCCACCGCCTTCCTCGCCGCCGACCATCTTCCGGCCCTCCTTGGTGAGCATCCCGTGCACCAAAAGACTCCCCGTGACTTCCTCTTCATAATGCACCCCTTGCTGACTGTCGTCGTTTGCTGAAGCGCCAGCGACCCTCGGTCCCCATGCGCGGCCACCGGTCGGCGTGCCACGTCGGATGGACAGCCGAGGTGGCAGGCCATCTGGCGGGCCACGCCAGCGCACAGCAGCCACGCTGGTGCCCCGCAAGCAGCTGACCGCTGTGTCAGTAGGCCATGCCATGTGGCAGCCACGTCAGCACATTGGGTGAGTTGGCAGTCCACGTGTTGAGGCATGTCAGCAAAGGAGGCCTAGTCAGCAGCCACGTCACACCCCCACCACCTCAGCCCTCCCACTGGTGCATGGACCTGGCCCATGTAGACCAGGGCCCACCTGTCATACAGCAACCCCAGGGCTGACGTCATAAACCTGAATTTTCAATAGAAAAAATAAATTTTCTTTATCTAAATTTCTACACTAAATTTTATATAATAATACATCAAAAATACTATACAAAATTTCTACACTAAAATTTTCTACAATAATGCATAAAAAATACTATACAAAATTTCTAAATTAAATTTTCCACATCTATAATTTTTACTAACACTAAGAAAAACGATATACCAAAAAATTACCTGGATCCCTCTCCTCTCTTCTTCCCCTTCGACCTCTCTTCTTCTCCTCTCCTTCCTCTCTCACGTCCTCTCTCGCGCTCGCTGGATCGATTGGCTGAATGGAAACAGTGCTCGAGGTGCCCGAGTGCAGCACGGTTATAGCCCACCCCCAGTCGCCACACGGTTGGGCGACTGGATGCCAATCGCCCAAGGTAGGGTGACTGCAATTAATCGCCCAACAGTTGCCAGATTTGCTAGGTGTCAACGCTGGGTTGGGCGAAAGATTCCAGTCGTCTAACCATTAGGCGACTGAAGCCTATTATTGTAAAAAAAATTCCCGCGGTATATTTTTGTAAATTTGAATAAAAAATAGATTATTCTTACAAAAAATTCACGACATGAATGGGGATCCAATGCCCAGCTTATCGCATAAACAAGGGCAAAATCCTATGAAAGTTTCTCACAAAGTCACCTTTCTCCCAGTCCTACATTTTTAAGGATCAGTCATGAACCGAGTGTACAAACATAATCAATCTTTTTTAAAAAATGATTAAACACAGTCGTTCAGAAAATTTAGTATCATAGTAGGTGGTGCTAATTTTTGCTGTATAGTATCACACATGAACGATCTCCAGTAATTACACAATGGATCTGCATCCGCAGATGAGTAGAAAATAAAATAATGTCAAGAGCAGGCCCGACCAAGAGCAACAATTAGCTACGGATAACGTAGCACCGTATTCTCATCATCCATCAAAAAGATGAAGTAGACGATTCAGGTGTATCTGAATCTCCGACTGTCGAAGGAACACCTTCTTTGTTGGCACTGCCATACGGGTTCATGGCAACAGCCTCCTCAGCGTCGACATCAGGCCATGTTGTTACCTCAGCAAATGAAAATTGGTTGGCAGCGCCGAAGAAAGATGCAACTCGCAGCACGCAGCATTGGGAGAGCATGCTCTCTGCGTCAACTGACTCTGGCAACGGAGGCATGCAGGTTGGGAGGAATTCCAACTTATGGTTCGTCAGTTTTAACAGTGAATGGGTAGCTCGGCAGAAGATAAACCTGCAGAAACAATCGAAATGAGCTTTCAGCCAATAAAAGGAATGCAAGACTATCAATTATACACATCAGGGCATCGTGTAGACAGCAGACTGGAAGGTATCAATCGGTAATATTTGAAAGGTCAGCCCAACACGGTGCATTCCTGCAGATCTGGCAATTGATCATATACCCTCCATTTAGATGGAAATTGAGGATTTACCCTCCTGGCCCACGTGTCAGTGATTTATGATGACCCCACGTGTCATTGAGATGTGGAGGGTAAATCCTCAATTTCCCAACTAAAGGGAGGGTATATGATCCAATCTCCCCCTGCAGATTGTTGACTAAGTAATAGGCTAACAGGGAACAGCTTACGAGTGAGGTTGCACTCACTATTGAGAATATTATATAAAACAGTGAACAATCCATGCAAAAAGCACAGCACCTTTAATATGTTTGGAAGGAGTAGAGACTAGTAACAAAAGAATTGACAAGGTGACCTGAGAAGCAGCCGCCTCAAGAATGGATCACCTAATACTTCAACCCAAACAGGATGAAGTGAAGAGGATGCAACCAAAGTCGTGGCCCATTCATTTAAGGACAAGGATAATAACTCCTCGGCTTTATTATAAGCATCCTACAAAATTACATGTCAAAGCTCAAAGACAAAAATATACTGCCTGGGAGAAAGAAAAATATTAACAAATACTAAAAACAAGTACCCTGACAATGTCCACCCCATTATTGCCGATCAGAAAGCAGAATGCTTGCAATGGAGCTGTGAGAAACATAGTAAACTGACTACCATTCTGCCGAGTAGAATCCCCACAGAATCCTGCCGTGGAAGATCGGGAGCTTGGAGAAAGTAACATGGCAGTCGTCTCCCCCTTTTCATTCCCATGAATAGACTGCAATACTTAAATAGAACAATTAGAATGGACCATTACACTGATAGCGCTAAGAGTACATGTCAAACAGCCAGACTACCGAAAAGCAAATGCCAAGTGAGTATCCCATTAAAATAAAAACGGAACAGAATGGATAGTAAAATAAGAAATTGCAGAAGCACTTAGTTCCACAATAAAACTGAAGGCACAGAAACAAGTGGCCTGCCAAGATGGAAATAAGAACCATGGAATGGCACTTGGACACAGAATAATAGTAGTGGTTGCTTGGGAGAAAAAAATAAGATTAAACAAACCTGCCTTGAAAGCATAGCTGACGCTACTGTCAATCACCAAAAAGAGAGGTCTTCTTGTAAATGGGATCAGATCACAAGGGTATATGCAGTTTGAACCTACATATTTTGAACATGTGTCAGAAACAATATACTTCTTTCTAAAATCAAAATAATTCAAGTTGGTGAAAACGCAACTTAAATCAACCCTAAGCCTTCAAAATAGCTCCGTAATGCATTGGAAACAACAAAGATAATCTCATGAACTCAGCATTGAAAAAATACCTTCACTTTCACGGCAGCCTAACCACAGGCAAGGTTCGTTGTCTTCCTTTGAATTGATGGGGTTAGTATTAGATATATCAAGCTTACTAAAACTGCTCACAACCTTCTCGTTTGTATCTGGACAAAATCCAGAAGTTCCCAACTCACCTGAAAGATATTAGAATGCTAACTAGAATATGCTCCCCATGATAGAAAACTGACAAAGTTTCAGTCAGACAAGCCTGAGGCACGAACCTGCAGCTGAAAGGTATATTAACAGCATACCATTCAATGGGAGCTCCTCACATTTGGTGGCAAGAACCTGGATTTCAAACATAACATTCTTTAATCAGATAGATAACTTAATGGTGTAACTTCCAAATAAACAAATATTGGCTGCCTTCGGTAGGACTTTGAGCCGGCTTTAGTTTGTACGTGCTACAGTAACTAGCTTTTAAATGGTGCATTTTTTCAAAACGGGGTCAACAGGAAGATTGTAGTAAAAAAGTGTACTGAATTCAGCTGTACCAGCAAAAATCGCATGACTATTTTCCTCTACGTACTGCCTTTCGCGAACCACCAGAATTCAAAAATTTAAGTCATAAGCCACGGCCCAAAAAAACCCCACCCATTAAAGTGAATAGTAGAACACTATTCAAAGTCAATTTGCCTTTTCCTGGCTATCCATGCCATGCATCCTTGAGCACTGCTGCATTGTTCATGAATTCCACCCTAGATTTAGCTTTCTTATCAGTTGAGTGTTCCATCATGGCCGTCGATGTTATCCTTCTAGACACTATCTCTTGGCAGCCCCAAACCAGTCCCAAGAAAATTCTAACAGAGGACCAGGTTAAGTTTGGTTCAAACATTACATGTTGTAGGTTATTTTTCAGAACATTTGAAACCCACTCATGTCATGAACCCATGGGTGTGGAGGAATTCAGTAGATATTTCCTCATCATCATGCTTCCTTGTCAGATAAATTAGATCATTTAGTTGGCACTTGTCAGTAGTATTGTGTACATGTCTTGCACAATTCCCTACCTTTTCAATCCTCCTACTAGCCCATTTCTGCTTCCAAGCAACAAAGACTGGCTGTTACACATGTACACTAAGCTCGTCATAAGGTGAACTGAATGCACCAGAACTAGTTCCACGACCAATAGTTTTCTCCTAGGACCAAACCAACTGAATGCATCAAAAGCTTCTTCATGTAGTTTTTTTATATAAAAAGGCTTCTCCATATGATAATTCTAAAACTTCCCTTTTTTTTGAGACTCTGATCATTATAGTACTAGATGAAGAGTGTTCAAATAACATTGAGCATTGCACACATTCACTAAAACATAGGGTAAAGACAATAAATCAAAAGTTACGTTTAGAAGATGTAAAATAAGGAGGAACTGAAAGATGAACTTACCGTTAGGAAATGTGTCACTGTGGGCCGATAGAGAATTGTTTTAAGTGGGTTTGGAGGCAGCGCAGCATCTCGCAAATCTTTTAAGAGATTGGGATTGTTTTGTCCGCTTTCATCGTGGGCACTGTAACCATTGTTTACCGCAAAAGAACCACATGGTTCCCATTCGAGACATTGAAGCATTCTGAATACGTCTACGGTAAGGTCTGCAAATTTGACCTGAACAAAACACAGACATGATGTTTCGTTAGTTAAAAAAAGCAGAAGTAGATGCATGTGAGGGTGGAACAGACGGAGCATTACCTCGTTATGATAGTAGCTGCATAGTATGGCATCACTCAAGACCAGACCTCGCTTCTTGACAGTAGGCGGGACGGTAGGAAGAGTATCCGGGGGAGGATCGAATGCGTAGCTGTACCTGAGTGGTCTCATGTTCATAAAGGGCGAATCGGCTCTCAGAAACCTCGCGATTTCTTGCAAGACATGCTTCCACTCCTTATATTCGGCTTCCTGCACAGTCCAAGATGGGTCAGAATCCGCCGATTGATCAGAAGCAAGGAAGCAGGCAGCGCCAATTGAATCGAGTTGATTTGTACAAGTAGAGTAGCAGGTTAGCAGCTTAGAAGAAGAGTAATTAATATTAGGATATATACTGAACTAATAATTGGGGAAAAGATAGGCGGGGGAGGGACCGTACCTGGAGTGTCTTCTTGGATTCGTCGAGGAGTGTGCGGATGTGGGCGGCGAGGCGCGGGACGGTGTCTGCGCGCCTGGCGAGGAGAAGGGCGACAAGGAGGAACCTGGCGAGGAAGCGGAGGTGCTTGGTGGGGCCGAGGTGGTCGGCGTCGGCGACGAAGTAGGCACGGTCGAGGACGGCGTGGTAGAAGACGAAGGCCTCGGAGAGGAGGGCAGTGTCGGAGGTGCGCTGGTACTGGGAGTAGTAGAGGTGGGCGATGCGGGCGGCGATCTCGCCAACCTGCCAGCGGCGGAGTCCGGCGTCGAGGAGGCGGTGGCGGTGCTCCTGCTGCATGCGCCAGAGCTGGGTGTAGATGCGGAAGGCCTTGCCGTACTCCTCCGGCTCGTGGCGGCCGAAGAGGGGGAGGTCGCGCACGCGGGCGAAGCGCCGGTCCGCCTTGTCCAGCAGCGCCCAGAAGTGCTCGGCCGTCCAGCCGGCGCCGCCGGAGGAGGAGGAGCCGCCGCCTTGGGCTTGGGCTTGGTGCGGCGATGACGCCATGGCGACGGTCTGGTCGTGACTCAGGTCGGATGGATTCGTGTGGGAGTCATGGAGTTAAGACTGCTCCTTCTCGTCATTCCAGTCCATCCGAGCCCAGCCCAAAGACCTGTCAAGCCCACACTTGTTCAACCCAACACCTCACTCATGCTGCCTTCCTCTTTTTGTTTTTTCTACTTTTGGGTCAGTGGGGAATCCAGAATGAAAATATAGAGCGGGAGTTCTACTGTTAAGGCTATAACACAACAGAAATATACTAAAGTTACGTCTACTAGTCTTTTGCCATTGGAATATTAAATTCATATATAAATAGGAAGAGAACAAATTGAAAAATTTACAATACAATAAATTTAGTACATTGATAATGGATTATGTGCACCCAGATGTTCATAAATATGTAAGTATCGATCTGTAGATAAGAAATATCAAATATAATGATACAATATTAAATTGTAAATGTCCATAAACATTAAAAATGAAATGAAAACATACCACTAAGTCACTAAATCTGATTACGACATAATTTCACTCTACGAGTTTTCATGTCTTGAAAGCGTTGAATGATTCTTTTGTTATCAAGGCTTCTAAATATCTTTCGTTCAGTGTAGCACACCATCAAGTCATTGAACCATTAATTTGATACCTTGTCGCGCAAATCTGCTTTGAGAAATATTTGTGCAAAGTTCGTTTATCCATTTTTATAAATCTAAAAATAATTAAACAACAACCAGTCAACAACTAACTAAATAAATTGGTTAATGGACTAATACTTACTCAATGTCTGGAAAACTGGAAATCAAGCAGCAGCTGCATTGTTGTGCAATTCAGTATTTGTTTCCACTGATTTTTCTTTTAATTGTATATGATATTCACCAACTCTATTGATCTCACGTGGGACTGGTGGTTGGATTCCCTTGTTGCAATGTAAGGTTCTCATTGCTGTTAGTCTCTTAAATTTTAATCCCCTCGGTCCTAGGGCTGAAACCTTTTCTTATTTAGTAATTAGTGTACATAAAACTTAGCATAATGCATATAAGTTATCCAAGTTACTTTCAGCTTTTGCTCACTGATGGTGTTTATTTTACTTATTTACTATTGCCTTTGTTTAGTGTCGTTGTTTTTCTTTTGGAAATTTGTTACAGCAAATGTGTTTGGCTTTGCTTGTTTCATACAGGGCAGGGAGAAATTCTCAGAGACTTTGTACAACTCAGTTGTTGATCAGTATAATGAGCTCAAGTCTGCTATCTTTAGAGGTCGTGGAGCAGCTTTGTTGAATCCTGTCATCTCACTCTCGCAACCGTGGCGATGAAACTTAGCTCAGTTTTGTTCTAAACTGACCTGAGCTTCTTTCCCTTCTATTTGTTTGTTGCACCAATACTAGTATAGTAGGATACTAGGTTTCCATTAAATACTAGTATAGTAGGATACTAGTATTCTATGAAGTCAGGTTTATGCTACTTGATCAGCATACAAAATGGACCTCATAAGTGCTCCAGCAGCTTCATATATGCACTTGCACTAGAAATCAGAAGACCATCGATACTGTTGGTGTCATTCTAGAACACTTCTTGCGTGTTGGTCACAAAATGTACAAGGTAAGACTGTTGATTGGACTTGAGAGTTAGTACACAGTGATTTCATATTTTTGTAGGGCAAATTTTGTTATGTAATTAATTAATTATAGTGTTGACTTGAGCATTATGGCCATAGGAAGTCAGTGATTTCATTTCTCAATTACTCCCTTCTGTGATGTACTGTTCCAAAGATAATTTGTTCACTTTGAAGAACTTTATCTGATGGATGTCATAACAAATGTGCTACTCCAATTTTCAGGTCCGGATTTCTCAGTGAAGTTACCTTCATTTATTTTCGATAGAGCAGATGAACTGCTATAGTGCAACTTTGCAAGTTTTGCTGGGAAGGCTTTTTTAAACATTGATATCATCACACTTATTAATCATGGAGGAGGCTGTTACTGCCCTGCAAATCCTGTAAGTTGTTGAAGTCATGGGAAAATACTATTTTGTTCCGTTTGTAGGCGGCTCTTAACTGTACCAATATGCTGCCGCACTGTGTTTATGTAGTGACAAGAACTCTGCTGCTGTTTGCAGGTCTAGAATGACGATTTTGCACAGTTGGAATGGATCCCAGCAGCAGATGTTGCATGCATTCATAGTCTGTGAATAGGCCTGGACGAAAAACTCGAAGCTCGTTAGCTCGCTCGGCTCGTGACTGGCTCGGCTCGGCTCGGCTCGTTAGGATAACGAGCCGAGCCGAGCCAAGATTTTAGCTCGTTAGCTATAACGAGCCAACTCGAGCCAACTCGCGAGCCGCTCACGAGCCAAACGAGCCATACTTCCAGGAATTTAGATATGCATATGCTGCTTCCATGGACCTAATTTGTACTCTATTGCATGTGTTAATGTGTAAATTTGTACTCTATTGTACCCAAACGAGCCATGCATATGTTAATTTGTACTCTATTGTACCCAAACGAGCCAAACGAGCCATGCTTCCATAGATGAATATATGATGGAGACATTTTTTGGCCCTGGCTCACGAGCCAAACGAGCTAACTCAAGCTTTTTATGAGCCGAGCCGAGCTAGCTTTTTAGCTCGTTAGTTATAACGAGCCAGCTCGTTATCCTACCGAGCCAGACCGAGTCGAACCGAGCCAGCTCGTTATCCAGCCCTATCTGTGAACAAACACTAGTTGACTGTCCTCTGGGCCAGATTGGCACAGCAATGAAGCTTGGATAATCAATCCGGCCAGTCGCTTTGGTGGTGTGCTTGTGAATGCTAGCAGTCCAACATGTGGATTTTTTTTTGCGGTTAAAGGTGTTTTGTTTCATGTATATATTTGATTTTTTGCTCCAAATTTGGGGATAAAACCGCCAGGAGTAATGACATGTACACAGTCAATTCTCTTAGCTCGCCTGCTGCCTTTGCTCTTGTTGAAGCTCTTTGGATGTAAATTGTCGCCTTTTCCCGGAGATGCTACTCCTGTCTGTCTGAGCTCATTGAAGGCAGGATAAACATGTGAAATGCCACGTGGCATGGATGTTATTAAAGTACGATTCCTGTCTTGATGGAGTATTATTGCTAGCTATTAGGGCATGTACAATGATATGAGCTAGTTACTAGCTCTAAGATAACTTCTCCAATGATATTAACTTTTAGCACATAGCTCATAACATGAATAGTCCCACATAACATCCTCATATAATCTTGGAATGTGTGTATGAGACTAACTCTTGATCAAGAGCTAGCTTTTCTCTCTCTTCTATTAAAATATGAAATAATATGTTTAAAGTTAGCTCATAAGTCATCATTGGACATGCCCTTACTGCAGCTATTTCTTGTGAAGCGGTTTGGAAGCAATCTTGGAGCTATTTCTTGTGATGAAGCATTTGATAGGGATGTTTGTGAAGAAATGTAGATAGTGAGGGCGACAAGACGAGTCAATATTTGTTATTCTCTATAAATACATCATAGTAGCATGATAGTGTGCGTTTGAAGTTTAGATCGATGGAGCAGGTGCAGTGCAGCTCAAACAAGTGGATCTTACACTCCTCTCTTCAGAGGGGAGGGAAGAGGACGTCAAAGAGCACGCGGTCGCAGGCTCTGAATTGAAAGACACAACAACTAGGCTAGAACCGAGTTAAGACTTTGAAATATTGAGCAAGCATGATTCTCGAAGCATGATCGTATGGCCCGCTACTCCTGATTTTTGCAGCATCTGAGGAATCACATTCTGATTCTGAGGGTAAACAGATTGAGGTCCTGTACTTTTTTAGTTTTTGATTTTTCTATCGTAATTAGCTTTTAAACAAGATGAGATCTACTAGTTAATTATAGTATATATTATACCGACTTTATTTATATTGGTAAAAATCGCACGTGAGTTTCTGTTACTCTATAATCTCTCGCACGAAAAGCCTAAAATCACAAGCCGCAATAAAAAAACAATAAGCCTCAGCTAAAAAGAACACATCGTAAAAGTTTTTTTGTTCAGAGGATTGAGGTCGTTTATTGATGTACCAGTCAAACTATTTAACCCCTCGTGTTCTTTTTTAGATAATAAAACCAGGTTTTAACCGCTACATCCCCTAGAGGATGTACAAAGCCGAACCCCTCGTGTTCTAAACAAAAGGCAGCCCCTCATGCCCGATGAGGTCGCTCGACCGACAAGAAAATACTCCCAAAAGTTGAGCATATCACACGACATAACAACTATTGTTGCTTGGCCAACGAGAACAGAAAATACTTACAAAAGTAGAGCATATCACACGATCTAGCAACTATGCTAACCAATTGTCCCCACTCTAAAGAAAAAAAGAGATAATATGCCACGTCGCGTAGTATCAGAGTGGGTTCTTTTAAACTTATGACTTAGAAAAATAGTCGCATGCGATTTTGGTCGGTACAGCTAAATTCAGTACACTTTTTACTACAATTTTTCTGTTGATCTCGTCTTAAAAAACACACTATTTAAAAGCTAGTTACTGTAATCCATACAAGCATAAACTGGTTGAAAGTGAAAAAAACCAGCCTCATTGGTAATCCAGCTAGAATTAATTCTTTTCCTGTAAAGGCAAAAAGAAAAAAGAAGTTAGTAAAGATGTAGCTTTACACGAGTGTTGAGAAGAGAGAATATAGTCATGTTATTAGGTACCTCCTCCGTAGCAACATCTCTTTGTAAGCGTGCCAAGATATTATATTATCTATTAATTACATATAATTATACATATAAACACCTAGTAAACATCAATATCTACTTAATCATCTACGCTACCAAATAAGCATCTCATCTATTCGACAATAAAAATTAATTTTTTTTATTGTTAAGCCCTTCTCTATGTAACTGCATTACATGTGTTCTGGCATAAAAGAATACGTGTTCTAGCATAAAGAAAAAGGTAAGCCCAGGGAACATAACACGAGACAAGATGAGAGAGAGGGGATGATGGGAAGGTGGGGGAATCGATTATGGATCCATCCACAGCAGTAGTAGCTGACCTCCTGTCCTGCGTAGCGTATTGTTGCGAGGGACGGAAAAGTGAAAGGAGCAGGGGCACACACAGGTAGGGGTAAAAACGGATCGGATAGTTTTCGCTGGATCCGGACGGATACGAATACGGATTGTGTCGGATCGAATTTTTTCGGATAGTTCTCGGATCGGATACGGATACAGATTTTTTTTATCGGATACGGATACGAATTCAGTAAGCATAGTATCCGTCGAATACGGATACGAATACGGATTATCCAGATAATATGAAAACGGATATCCGAGGGGAGGGGAGGGGAGGGACTTTAATTTTTATTTTTGATTTTTGGATTTCAGAAAAGCCTCAGAAATTCATTTAAGCTCAGAAAAATATGAAATAAACTCCAAAAATTTCAGAAAAATTCACAGAAGTTCCTGATGACATTTTGGACTTAATAAAAATATTTCCAACTAATGTTAGTATTTAATTTTCAAACTTAAAAATTCTTTTTAATTTCAAAAGTAGACCTTTAAACTCCAGAAAATCCAGGAAACCAAATAAAAGCCAAATAACTCCAAATAATTAATTTAAAGTAGAATTTTTATAGAAAATCAAAATATCATTTTATTTAATGTCTATTTTTTGGTTTTCACTTAATTTACTTTTCAAATCAGGCTTTTTCAAAAACAGAAAATCCAGGGCAAAACCCAAAAATAAAATTTAGGCAACAAAAATACTTATTTTAATTTATTATTTTTATTTTTATTTTAATAAAAACCTGGGCTGTTACAACTTTATGGATGAAATGGAGGAATGAAATGTTCTTATGTTTGTTCAAATTGCTATCATGTCATCATGTGTATTCCATGAATTATACGTTGTTGTTACTTATGTAATTATGTTATGATCGACTATTGGGTATATTTTCATTGTGGATGAAAAGACTATGCTTGTTTAGATTTCATGAATGTTTTGACAAGATGAACTATTTACGTATTTTCGTTAATTTTGGATGTATAGTTTAAGATGTTTTCATGTTCCGATAAATATTCGTAACCGTATTCGTTTCGATTCGTATTCGATCGTATCTGTATTCGATATTATTCGTATTTGTATTCGTATTCGAGTTATCCGTATCCGTATCCGTATCCGAAAAAAATATGAAAACAAATATGGTAGAGGCATTATCCGTCCGTATCCGATCCGTTTTCACCCCTACACACAGGCACAGGCCACAGGGAGCCGAGGGAGGTGCAAAGGGAAGAAGAAGCACAAGAAGGAGGGGGGAAGCAACACAAACCACGACCGCCCTCAGGTCAGGCCCGATCCATCCCTCTCACCTCACGCCCGCAGCACAGCATCCACTGGGGATTTCCTTTCATTTCCCTCCCTCCCTTTGTAAGGCAGGCGAGGCGCTGCCATATGAGCAAGTTCAGTTCAGGTTTTCTTTGTTTCTTCCCCCCACATTGCGTTGGGATTTTTCGTACGAATAATCCATTTTTATTCTAAATTATAGAAATATATCCGTGATAAATTTTTTTATAAAAATAGGCTCAAGTCACCCAATGGAAGGGCGACTGGAGCCTATCGCCCAACCAGAAGCCGATTCTGTCCCTGTCGCTCAACCATCAGGCGACTGCATCCAGTCGCCCTCCCATTGGGCGACTTTAATGCAGTTGCCCAATAGTTGAGCGACAGGGATCAAACCTTCGCCAAAAATAGTGAAAATTGATGGAGATATTCTTCATTGATCCAAAATCCTTCAGAAAAAATTTTGAGCAATTTCGGCTTCGGGATCAAAAGTTATAGCAATCGAGGAGCACAAAGAGAGGAAACATGGAGTGATTGAAACTGCTATAACTTTTGATCCCGTAGCCGAAATTGCTCAAATTTTTTTCTGAAGGCTTTTGGATGTATGAAGAATATCTCCACCAATTTTCACTATTTTTGACGAAGGTTTGATCCCTGTCGCTCAACCATTGGGCGACTGCATTAAAGTCGCCCAATGGGAGGGCGACTGGATGCAGTCGCCTGATGATAGAGCGACAGGGACAGAATCGGCTTTTGGTTGGGCGATAGGCTCCAGTCGCCCTCTCATTGAGCGACTTGAGCCTATTTTTGTAAAAAATTTCTCGCGGGTATATTTGTGTAATTTCGAATAAAAAATGGATTATCCGTACAAAAAATTCCATTGCGTTGCCACCCCCGCGCCAAATAGTGGAAATACCGTCTTCGGGAGGTCCTGGTAGAGAATGGTTGATGCCTAATCTCAATTAAGTCTATTTTATATATCAATAAATACTTTCCTTCTGATGTTTTCAAGGTTATGTTTATAGCTATAAAAGAAATTGTTTACGTACATATCCCCTTAGAGCCTCTAATAGCAAGGGCGTTAGGTGAGGACCACTTTCCCAACATCCTCCATCTTCTTCTTCTTCTTCTGCTACTATACTTTCTGGTTTAATCTAATCTTGTTGCTGCTGTATCCAAGTGCTCTAATGATAAGGAACCAAAACCCCATGTCTAGGTTAAATTACCCATAGGGAGGGGGGGGGGGTGTGAGGGGTTGTATGATATCTTTAAATTTAACCTTTCAAAAGGTATTTCAAAACTTGCAACAACCGCACCATTCGATGAAATCCTTCAACATCTATTGGCTTTCCCGTGCTTTGCTTAAACTCAACCATCACGTCCGACTTTCTTGATTGTATCTCAGCTCATCTCCGAGTCTAGTCTCGGTTCACGCTATCGATCATGGTTAGTTGGTTACCTCCAAACTTTGTATACATCAAAAACCAAGAAATCATTTTCGGGCACAAGTTCTTCACAACTTGATCACGTTAGTCCAACATGTTTCATGCATCATGAATGCAATGACCAAGGACGTCAAAACTTAACCCATGATCAATTCCCATAAATATCCAAAACATCTCAGATATTTTCAGACAAAATTGGTCTGACCTCCATTGGACGGCCGGTCGGACGGCTCACATTTTCTCTCACATCAGTGGCGAAGCCAGAAAAAAAATCGAGGTGAGGCTAAGGCGCTAAGCTAGATTGTCACTAATACAATATTTTACTTTTGCTCAATTCAAATTCATGTATGAATAGGAGATAAACAAAGTAATAAAGAGAGAAATACAATGAAAATACGAAATTACCTCAGTAATAGAAAGCACATCCCGAAAATATATAATATACATCTGTGAGTAGAGATCAGTCATCTACATATCAAAAATAGCAAAATTAGTGATATGATAACTAATTATAAATAATCATGAACATTCACAAAACATAACATACCACTAAGACATAATCCACAACAACATCAGAGTATTACTGCCCACCAAACTGACACACTACTCTGATCGTTCTCACAAATCATAAGCATTAATTGCTTACTAGTAGGTGGCATCTGGCATGTGTGTAGTCATATTACTGCAGAAATTGGAAGCACAATACCTGAGAACATATGCAGGCTTCAAAAGATAGGAAATACAAGTATGCTGGGGTTTGGGAGGGAACTAAAAGCTTCTAGACATTTGAATTCGCCATATAGTACTATTTGACTAAAACGTAGATGCTGTTCCCTGTCATCCATTTAAAATACTTTACGACAATAATGGAAGGCTACTAAGAGTACATGCCCTTTAAATAACTCAGGATACACCCAATAATGCACTCACAAGAATTTAGTAAAAATCAAAGGTTGCATAAGGAGGCAAAAGCAACAATTCAAGTGTGAGCTAAAAAAAATAAAGGTTATGTCCTTAGTTGTTTGGTCAATTAAAAGGCGCTGACACATGAGGATACAAGGTTTATGCATTTGCTATCTTAGTTTAGATTTAGCTTAATCTGGGTGAAGGGTTTAAAGAATCTCATATGTCTAAACATACAAGAGACTTTAGCATAGCAAATTTTGCATTGCAGTAACCCATTTTAAAATTTTACATTGCGGTAACCTACATAATATATGTTCTTGCCAAGGAGGGGAGGCTGAAGCCTAACCAAGCCTCCCCCTTGGCTACGCCCCTGTCTCACATATATGCGTGCATGTCTATGAAAAATCAGCCATCAACTTAAAACCAGTTGTACCGCACCAGCGGTCCAACTGCCCCTAAAATCCAGTCACACCGGACTTGCGGTTAGAACGCTCTTACCCCCTATTAGGCTGTCGAAACATGACAACAATTCTGAAAACTTGTAAATTTTTACAAATTTAAATGTTAATTTAACATAATTGCGAATTATTCAACACAAATAAACCGTTGATATTCTTAACGTGTTTCTACACATCACCATCCCGATATTTCTTTTTTTTTTCTTTTTTGGGTAACATCTCAACTTACTATGTAACCATCCATCTCCGCGATACTTCTATCAGTTTACATCTCGACGGGTAGTTTGCACCACTCTGTACTACTAGTACACTAGCAATTCTCTCTCTTTTCGGCAGCAAACTGTAAGTAGACTGTAGCTGTGTCACAAAGATGATCCATTATAGTTTCTCGGACAGAGATTGCACCTATGTTCACGTGAATGAAGATCCTAAACACTGGTTCAACTTCAAATATCCTCGTATTTGCATGTAGAGTTAGGTGCGGATCTACAGTAATTCATAGGTATTCAGCTGAATACCTAAAATTTTTTTGCAAAAAATCTGTTTTATATATATATATATATATGTAATTGGGTCTCAGGAGCATCTAAACACAGGCTTGACTCTTGAGGCGTCTGGTCGAACGCAATCGCCGAACGGCCCAGTGCCACATTGCGCTACCCGCAATCCTGGTCCGCTCCGCCTCCGGTCTCCCATGCCCAAACGGCCCACGGCCTACTCGCGGCTCGCTGATTGCCTGGTCACGCCGACTCGGTCTTCGTCCGCATCTCTCCTGTGACAGCCGATAGAGCGAGCGAGTGAGCGACTCAACCCTAACTCTCAGATCCGGCGGCGGCGGCTGGCGCGCTCGGCGGCTAGGCGCTCCTTCCTCTCAGTCCGGCAATCGGCAGTGGCCGCAGCCCGCAGCGCAGTCCCTTTTCGGCTCTCTGGCTCTCCCTCGGCGCCGGGCGCCCGGGCGCCGACGGCTGGTGCGCTCCTTCCTCAGGCTCAGCCGCTCAGTCCGGCAATCGGCAGCGGCCGCACGCCGCAGTGCACTCCCTCTCCGTCTCTCCGGCTCTCCTTCGTCTCGTCAGCGGTCAGCTCATCTCCGGATCTGTCGATCTGAGGTGCTTCCTTAATCCTTAGTTCCTTACTTCCTTAGCTTCTTTATCGGTCTATCCTCAATTCCTCATATCCTATCATCTGTGTTACTGTGTTGTGTGTAGATTGTGCCACTGTGGTCTGTGGATCAGTGGATCTGTCATCTGTGGATGCCTGGATAGTGGATATGACAAATTGACAATATTTGTGTATAACTGTTTATGAGTATATGGCAATACATGGAAATGAAGTAATGATGTAATGGAATATGGACGTTTGGTTATGCAATTGTGAATTGGCCAATATGTATATGTTTCTCAGTTTCTGCAGACTGCAGTAGTTAAGAGAATTGGCCAATATGTATATGTTTCTCAGTTTCTCATTGTGAATTGTAGTAGATAAGTCATAACTCAAATTCATATAGTCTGTTAGGCTATTAGGATAAGTCATGCCTCTTTTCCAAGACCTGTTAGGCTGTTATTTGATTTAAAGGGATATGTAGAATCATTTATTTGATTTCTTTTGTGCAAATAGATTTACCGCTGCTTTCACAACATATAGTCTATCTTGAAGTATCTTGAAAGATAGTAATCATGATTTCTGATAATTCATCCAATTATCTTGAAGTATCAAATTATCTATGTGTTTGATTTTGTAGATCTTTGAGCTTTGAAAAATGAAGAAATCTGCAAATTTAAAATTTTTATGGGAGAGAGCTGGAAAGGCACAAAAGGTTGCTTCCACCTCGATGCCAATACCAATTTCTAATGAAAGCTAAGTTAATAATCAGACCAATGACACAAAGCTGCAGTTGGTAGTGCATACACACGATGATAGTGGCACAGAAACTGAGGTAGGCACAAGCACGGAACCTAACATAGATTGCCCATTGTCCCCAATAACAGAAGATGATGGATCAGAATCATCAGATGATGAGGCCATCTATGATATTGATTTGCTTTCACATGATCCTGGAAAGAGAATTTCCATCACAGGCTATGATGTCAACAAACAAAATGCAGTGAGAAGGGGATACATTGCATTGGGACCATGTCAACCATGGGCACATGATTTTCCAAAGAGAAATATTGGAGGTATGTGTCGCTTCTTAGCTAGTTGGTTTGACGAATATAATTGGCTTGAGTATAGTGTGGAACGAGATGATGCTTTCTGCTTTGTTTGTTATTTGTTTAAGGATAAAACTAATTATGCTGGTGGAGATACTTTTGTAAATGGGGAATTTAGAAACTGGAATATAAAAATAGATTTGACAAACATGTTGGAGCAATTAATAGTGCCCACAATGAAGCTCAAGGAAAATATGATTTATTCATTAAACCGAAAGCATCAATTGAGGAGTCTTTTGGTTCAAACTCAAAACAACAAAGGGTTATGTATAAATCTCGCTTGACATACTCACTTAAGTGCTTGAGGTTTCTTTTGCGTCAAGGGTTGGCTTGTCGTGGACATGATGAAAGTGAACACTCACTAAATAAAAGAAATTTCCTTGAACTTTTAAATTGGCTAGCAGAAAATTTTGAAGAAGTCGACAAGGTCATTCTAAAAAGTGCTCCAAAGAATTGCCAAATGACTTCTCATATGATACAGAAAGATCTCATCAACTCTTGTGCGAAAGAAACTACTAGGCTTATTATGGATGACCTTGGTGATGATTATTTTGCAATACTCGCCGATAAATCCAGTGATGTGTACCAACAAGAACAATTGGCTCTTTGCTTGCGTTATGTTGACAAAAAAGAAAGGGTAGTTGAGAGATTCCTCAGTGTTGTCCATCTTGAAAACACTACTGCTTTGACACTTAAAGCAACAATTGAGTCTTTGCTAATGGATCATTCATTGAGTTTGTCTATGGTCCGTGGACAAGGGTATAATGGAGCTAGTAACATGAAGGGTCAAGTGAACGGTCTAAAGAAACTAGTTTTGGATAGAGTCTCCTTCTGCATATTATGTTCATTGCTTTGCCCATCAACTCCAATTAACTCTAGTTGCTGTTGCTAAGGAGAATAGTGATTGTGCTTGGTTCTTTCAGCAACTTGCATATTTGTTGAGTGTTCTTGGAATGTCTTGTAAAAAAATACAAATGCTTCGAGTAGCTGAAGCTCAATAGAGTGTGGAAGAATTACAATTGGGTAACATTGAAACCGGCCAAGGTTTGAATCAAAAGATGGGCTTGGGTAGGCCGGGTGATACTCGTTGGGAATCTCACTATAAAACTGTTATGCATGTTATCTCTTTGTATCCTTCAATCCGACGAGTTCTTATAAAGATTGGAGAAGATCACTCTTCAAGCACGGAGGCTATACATGCTCAAACTATGTTGACATCATTTGAGTCATTTGAGTTTGTTTTCATGGCACACTTGTTGCTAACCATATTTGGGTGCACAGATGACTTAAGCAATGCTTTGCAAAAGAGGGATCAAGACATTGTTAATGCTATTGATCTCATTTATTTGACAAAGACTCAATTGCAGCTATTGCGGGAGGATGATGGATGGGATTCTTTTCTTAAAGATGTCACTTCCTTTTATGTGAAGTATGACATCAAAGTTGCTCAAATGGATGGTTTCTATAAACCAGTTGCAAGATCCAAAAGGTTCTTCAAAAAAGTTAAGAATCTTCATCGCTTGCATGTCGAAATGTTCTTAAGTGTTATTGACAGGCAGCTTCGAGAGCTTAATGACATATTTGATGAGGTAAACACAGAATTCTTTGCATGGCGTCATTTAATCCTACTGATTCATTTGCTGCTTATGACAAGGACAACTTGGTTAGACTTGCTCAGTTTTATCCTAAAGATTTCTCAAGCACAAAATTGATGCATCTTCCATTTCAACTTGCACACTTCATTACTGATACGCGTAGAGATGAAAGGTTTAGAGAAGTGAACAACCTTTCGGAGCTTTCCATTATGCTTGTTCAAACAAAGAAGAGTATCAATTGCGCAATTGTTTACAAGCTTCTCAAATTGGTGCTAATTCTTCCCGTAGCAACTGCTAGTGTTGAGAGAGTGTTTTCTTCAATGAATTACGTGAAGAATAAGTTGAGAAATAGAATAGGAGAGTAGTACTTGAATGATTGCTTGGTTACATTTCTTGAGCGAGAGTTTTTTATGCAAGTTAAGGATGATGATATTATATCTCGCTTTCAAGGCATGAAGCGTCGTCGCGTTAATATTTAGTTCTTAATTATCTTATAATTTCTTTGTATTATTTCAGTTATTGTCTGTAGTACGAAAAATTGTACTTTAATTTTTGCTATTATGGACCTTTACATTTTTTATTGAACAATATTTTTGTAACTTCGAATATCCATTCCGAAATTCCTGGATCCTCCCCTGTGTAGAGTACTATTTCCAGCTGCTATAGGTATGCCTTCTTCTCAACATTTTTTTTATTACTGCTGGTGTTCTCAGCTATTTGCATGTCCTTAGTTACCAATGCGTATTCTCTCTCTCTTGGCCAATCTCAGTTATCAGCAGGGCCGTACCTACGATTTGGAGGACCCTGAACGAAACGCGTGATGTGGCCCTAAAATTCGAGAAAATAATATAAAGAAAGTATACTTTTACTTAATTATAAAGCTTCAAAATATACGTTGTTCTTACACTACTAAGAAGTAAGAATATATCAAATCTTAATGCTAAAACAATAAAAGTAGGTGGTGGCGCGGTGCCGGACTGCCGACGTCGGCGTGCCGTAGAAGCGTAGCGCGGTCCTAGCAGCAGCACGAGAATCTGCTTTGCGGCACGGGGAAAACGAAACGTCGCCGGCTAATTCTCTGTACGCATGGGAAGCCAAGGAGTCAAGGACCCAAGCAGGCTGGTGGGCATGGCGGATGGCCATGGGCCTTACGTTGGGCCAATACTCCAATTAACAAACCAGTGATTGCAGGCCTGACTGCATCTTAGTTTTTCTATTCAAGGATTAACTATTGCTAATTACTACTTAGTGTAAATTTGGAGGCCCTGTAATTTTGGGGGCCCTGAACAGTTGCCCATCCTGCTCCTGCTAATAAACGGGCCTGGTTATCAGCTCCCGTTGTCGCAGTTAAATTACAGTTTTGGTGTTCAATTTCATCGTTAATATCTTGTCCTAACGTGGCTCTTTATTTGCCTGCAGAATCAGATTAAGTTTCTGCTAGCAAAGCACTCCAACAAGATGAGTGACAACCTGATGGATAAAGTCAATGCCTTGGGTGAGCGGTTCAAGATAAGTGGTGCAGAAGTTAGCCGGAAGACGTCAGCAGGCGTGAGTAGTTTCAAGATGTAGTATAAACTTCTCTCACCCCCGTGAGCCGCTCTCGGGCTACTCAGAGTGCGATCTCCACCGCCTAAAAAAAGAAACCCCCTAGTTACCACATTTTCCTCGCCACTGTGGGGCCTCTCATAGTCACTCGAGTTGGCGGTGTAGGCCAGATCTGATCGTCTCCTTGGCGGATCTAGCCGGGATCGTAGTGGTGTTGTGAAGCTGGCGGTCGGAGGTGACGCGGGGGGGGGGGGGGGGCTGAAGACGGTCGACGGGGCCTCCCGTATAGCCGATTAAGCTATTGGCGTAGGTCAAATCTATCTGTCTTTAGCGGATCTCGCCGGGATCGGAGGCCCAGCAGCTAGAGGCGACGCGGGGGGAACCGGAAGCGGCCAGATCTGGCCGGATTCAGGTTCGGCGGGGGCCTTCTTCTCCTCCTTCTCATCTGCACATCGTCGCGAGCCATTGCCTCTCGCGTCGTCGCCATCGTCGACCAATGCCATGTACCAACGGCCGCGCCGTAGAGGCGCGGCGAGCACGCAGAAGAAGGCGAGCACCGGAGCTCGTCAGGGTCGCAGCTGCAAGGGATAGTGTGCCAGGGTGAAAATCTCAGGTCCAGTTCTTACCAGATCGGGCGACGGCGACGCCTTCAGTACCATTTCCTCCTTGGAGGCGTTGCCTTGAGCCACCTGACCCTACCCCTCTTCATATTTTCAGTGTGCGTTGGCCGGTGTTAGTCCTTTGGTGGTGGTAGCCTGCTCGCTGTCATGGTGTGTTAGCCACGGTCGTTTGTCCTGTCAAAGTTTTGGAGTTGTAGTCTTTGCATCTGGTCCTTCCTTGGGCCTTTAAGCCACCGTTATACTGCTCTTCTTCTTAATGAATGAAACATAATTTTCCTGCGTTTTTGAGAAAAAAGTTTTTCCAGGGCCAGAACATGGCGGACAAGATTGTTGATAAAGCCACGCTGGAGACCATGGATGGGCCTGATTAGGCTACCAATCTTGAGATATGCGACATGGTCAACACTGGAAGGGTCAACAGCGCTGAGCTCATGTTGAAGAATCCACGGGTGCAATATCTAGCTCTTTTCCTCCTCGAGACCATTGCCAAAACTGTGAAGGCTTTCTCTGAGATTGCTGCTGTGCGGGTCCTTGACGAGATGGTAAAACTTATTGATTGTCCACAGACTATAGTCAACAACAGAAACAAGGCACTTCTGCTTATTGAAGCATGGGGAGAGTCAGGAGATGAGCTCCGCTACCTTCCGGTGTATGAAGAAACTTACAAGGTACATACGCTTTGTGCTTAAGTCAGCTTAGTGTAATTTATCCTGAAACAGTGCTTTACCGCTGACCTGCCAATAATCAGAGAAAACTATTTTGTTCTTTTTGACATTTGGTGGGACTATTATTGATTTAGAATATCTTCTTCTGTCACTTGGATAAATAGTTCAGATGTATGTTCATCAACATTCATTTAGTGATGGTTTAAATCTTACAATGCATCCATAGACCAGAGTGTTGTGCCCAAAACAATCATTACTTCTGGCCAGCTAGTACTGTCAAATTTGTGGTTTTCAGTTAACATCTAGTATCTGAAAAGTCCCCAAAAATTCAAACAAAAAATTTTCTTTGTTTTTGCTGGTTTTTGGGTGAAATTCGGGAGACTTTCCCTTTTTGGAAATTCTTCCCCGGTTCCGCTTTCCTCATTTGGCCAGGCGCCTTCCTCTCTCGCTAGCGCCCTCCTCCTTTCCGTTTTCTCCCTCCCCAGGCGCCTCCCTCATTCCTCTCTCCGCTGGCGCCTCTGCTCCTCCCCGCCCCTCTCCGCTAGCGCCTCCGCACCGCCTCTCTGCGCCCCGGATTACCCCGCGCTCGCGTCGCCCCGACGTCAGCCCGGTCCGAAGCCGACCGCAACCCTGTGCCTCGCGTCACCTCGCTCCTGCCCTGGTCCCGCCTGCCAGTGGCCGCCATCTCCCGTCCCCGCGCGCGGACGCACCTCCGCCATACCCGCCGCTCACCTGCTCCCGTCGCGTCGCCTTTACTGCGGTGCAGAGCTGAGCGTCATCCCTGCGCGGAGGAGATGCCTCAACAGCCCCCGTCCACCTCTGTTGACTCCCGGCGTCGCGCCCGTTCCTTCTCCCCGAAGGCTTCCTCCCCTTCCGCTCCGGTATAAAAACCCCCTCCCCCTCTCCCGCATGCTCTCTTAGTTCCCCAGCTCCTCCACCTCTCCCATCCGGTTCCTGCCACCCTTGAGCAACTCCCTGAGCCGCCGATTGGAGCCCCACCGCCCGTAGCTTCGCCGCGGTCTCCCCCTGCGCCGGCCACCTCATAACCCGGATCTCCTTCTCCCTCCCTACATTTCTCAATTGCATTCGTCCGGAGTATCCCCTCGGTGTGCTGATCATCTTGGTAACCCCCCTTTGGCAGGTGATCGCTCGAGGAAGCCCAGCGCCGAAGCTCCCCACCGACCGAATCACCCTCCCCGTGGCTAGCCCTCTCCGAAGCTCCTCCACCAAAACCACCGCCGCCAATGTGAGCCTTGGACTCCCCAAACCGTGTACTTGCAGCCGATTGGACCCTCTCGCCGCCGGCAAACCCCCCTCCGCCACCAAAGGACCGAGACACTCCCATCTCCCTCCCGCTCTCTCCGTAGGTCCCCTCGCCTGCCTAAGCCCCAAAATGGGTTCCCCAGCCCTAGCTTTAGCCGATGGTGCTCTCCTTGACCATCGGGAGCCTCTAACGTTGTCGGAGAGCGGAGGCGCCGCCGTCTCCGCCCCTCTGTCGCCCCTGCACGGCTGGAGGAAGATGACGACGACGTGGCGCTATCCCCGCCGTCCATTCTCCCCGTTGCCTTCTAACTGCAGCCCTCCGATCTCCCGAACCGTTTTGGCCGCCCCTTTTTATCTCCGCCGTCCGATCTTCATAATCACCGCCCCTCGCCTCCATCGGATCACCCCGTACCGCTTCGCCCGCCTCCCTTCTATCCCAGCCATCCGATTCCCCTCCCCGCCTTCATCTGGACCGCCCGCGCTTGCCACCCCGCTGTCGTCCGCCCCGTCACACGTCAGTCATCCTGACCTCGTGGACGCGCGGTGGACTGGGCCGCTCTGCTCCCGCGCGCGTGCATTTGAATCCGGCCGGGCCGCACTGTAGCACCCGAGCCGGCCCGACACTGTGCAAACTATTTTCCCCGGATTTCTCAATTTCTAAAATCCCAGAAAATCCAAATAAATTCTAGAAAATTCCAAAAATTCCCAAATTTCACCACTTTGCTCCAAATAATATCCTGAACCCATTTTTGGCCTCCACTTCCATAAATTCATCCCAGATAAATTCCTAAAATTCCCCATTTGGAGATTTATGCATTTTACTCCTTTTTAATTAGTTTATTTTTCCTCGCTTGATTAGTCTCAAGCTGGATTTAATTATTTTATGTGTTTGCGCTAGTGTCGGAGATTCCGGAGGTTCAGGTGCAGGCTCAGGACCCAGGTGTTTCTTCGTTCGAGCTAGCTGAGACCATCCGGATTCACGGCAAGTCACAAGTCCTTGATCATGTTATATCCCATGCCATCTAATTATGTTATTATGCTATTTGCATTAAGCTAGTTCTGAAATGTTAGTTCAAAGTAAAATAAAATGTTTAGAATGACATGTTATGTAGTTAATCCTACCACCGATAAATGCCATGTTAAACTTGTAGCCATGCCTTTGTAACCCTAGAAATAATTATCTGTTAATCTAGATAACTATAGGTTATTATTACCAAGCAAAGTCTTATACTAATAAGGTTGTGGCTACGGGCCAATAGGATTTGCAAACCCGACTCTAGGGTAGGGTGGTATGGGACACCGTGCCCTAGAGCGGAGATTGCCGGCGTGCACAAGGTAGGGTAAGGGTTGGGGAAAGAGCTGGCGAGTTAGTCTTCGCCCAACTCTTACCCTAGGACTGAAGTTAGGGTAAGGGTGTTGTGGGGCGCCGCGAGACGGCTTTCGCCCACCGCTTACCCTAGGTTGGTCGCGGGCCTGGCGAGGTTGCGGACCATGTGAAATTATAAGGACTGAAAGTGATCGCTCAACCACAGGAGTTGACTTGTCAACACTGGTTTAGTAGCTGCTCAACTTGATTGAAACTCTACAGGTGTTGAGAAGGCTTGATATTGAGAAAGCGAGGTTAGGTAGGCCGTGCTGCGGGTGCCTAACAACGGTAGAGTTCACTCGAAGCGGACGGGAGTTATATATATGTGCCAGACCTGAGTGGATTCTACCGGGTAGAGTCTATATAAAGAGTTGAGCAGTGAAACGACCTGGCTCTCTTAACCTGGACGCGGAAGTTAAGAAATCGTGTGGGTAAAGCTGAGCAAACTCTGCAGAGTCAAATAAATGGTATTCGAATACGCCGTGCTCCCGGTCATTGGAGTCGTGTCACTTGGGTGATTCCAGCCGCAAAGCTTAAGTAGTTTTGTAAATGCCTTAACTTGTTCAGTTGGTTAATTAACCTTTCTTGAAAACCCCTGAGTTCTTGAGAAGTTGTTTAGGGTCCGTTTTATCAAAATGTTTGCAAATAAAACTGCATCCACTCAAAGTTAATAAACCAAGTATACTCCCTTCCTTTGTTGATCCGTGCAAGTAGTAAGTTAGGGTTTCCCTTGTGATTTACCGAGTACGGGGTTGGAGTACTCAGGCTTGCAAAATTTCCACAGATTCCAGAAGGAAAAGAAGGCAATTCAAGATTTCGTGTTAAGAAGGTCTCCCCATCGAGGACGTCCCGAAGGATCTCTTCTTCGACGAGGACCCGTGGCTTTAGGTCTTCGCCGCGCTCAAGCGGATCTTGGAGTCTTTTGTAATGTAATTATACTTTGGGCTTGCACGCCCCGCTGTCAAAAACTGGATGTTATTCCATATGTGAAATATATGCGGGACTTTTGTTGTAAGCATGCAATGGTATACTCTTGCGTGACACTCCATAACTGTTCATGCGTGAATAGTTGCGGAATACCATATCCGTACGCGCCCCTGGAAACGGGGGCGTTACAGTATCCTTTGCAGAGCTTAAGATATAGGGGAATTCGCTTCCCTGGGCGCGATGACAAGAGCCTGGCACCAATATTTACTCCCCGTTCCGTAACTGCAGCTGAACCATATTCTGATGCAGCACAGGAAGGGTATCAAGAAATTCCAGATGAGAGTTTTGCTCCAGTTCGTGCTGTCCCTTCTGTGCAAATCGACGAGGCTTTTGAGGTGGCTCGTAATAGTGTTTAACTTCTTTCCACTGTGCTATCTTCTTCTCCACAAAAAGAGGCTCTAGAGGTGAGTCTGTGCTCTTCTCCGTCGATTAAATCCTCCGGCTTGGTGATTAGTTAATGTTGTATAGTGTGTAATAGATGAAGTCTATTGAAACTAATCTTGTTATTGATAGTGGTCGGTGTCGAGTACTCGTATGTCGAGTACTTTGTAGTCGTATGTCGTGTACTCATGTGTCGAGTATTGGGTACTCGTGTGTAGAGTACTCATGTTCGAGTATTGTGAGGTCGAAGATCCCAGAGAAGAAGACTCCAAAGTAAAGTACACATGTGTCGAGTACTGTGTGGTTGAAGATCCCGAAGGAGACTCCAGAGTAGAGTACTCGTGTGTCAAGTACTCCGTGGTCGAAGATTCACTGTAGCAGTCGCAGCGTCACTGTAGTAGACGAAGAGTTATTGTAGCAGTCGGTACTCGGTGGAGTACTATAGCAGTCGATGTGTCCAAGTACTACAGTGGTCATAGCTATACTGGTCGTAAGCTACAGTGAACCACTCGTAAGTTGAGTGTTTGGTAGTTATAGCTACCGTGATCGAAGAAACCGTGGTCGAGAAGCCGTGGTCGAAACACTCGTAAATCAAGTAGCAGCCGTAGTCGAAGACAACGTGGTCGAAGACATCATGGTCGAAGTACTCATAAGTCGAGTAGCAACTGTGGTCGAAGAGCCGTGGTTGAAGACAACGTGGTCGAACGTGGTCGAAGATACTGTGGTCGAGAAGCCATGATTGAAGTACTTGTAAGTCGAGTAGCAGCCGTAGTGTAAGAGCCGTGGTCGAAGACATCGTGGTTTTAGCAGCCGTGGTCGAGCAGGCTGTAACAGCCCAAAATTTGGAGGTTCAAAAATATGAATGCTTTAAAACTTTTCTTGTATTTTGCTGGCATTCAAAATCTTTTTTTTTAATTATTTATTCGAAAGCTTTTGAATATTGTGACATGCAAATGCATATGTCGAGAAATAGTATCCAAGTAATAATAATAGTGTTAATAAAAGATATGGGAATAATATAAGACAATAAATTATGAATTCAAAATCCAATTTTAAATTACACTTTGCTCCAAACCAAAATTTAAGATTTTAAACTCAGACCGAGGATGAAAATAATTGGAAACTAAAATTTAAAACAATATTTAAATTTACCATCCAAATGATTTGAGTTGAACATTGATTTCAAATCAAGATTTAAAAATTCAAATATTGAATTCTGGCAAAAATCCAAACTTTGGTTACTGGGCATTGTTTCCCTCCCTTTTCTTTTTCTCCATCCCTATCTTTCTCTGCCAGTGGACCCTCCCCTTTTTCTTCTTGGTCCACGCCTCCCCTCACTGCCCAGCGAGCCCCACTGCGCGGCGCGCCTACTCCTTCCTCCTTTCTTTTTCTCCTCCCTCCCTCTTCTGTGGCCGAGCGACCTCCGCGTCTCCCTCCGCCCGTTCTCCCCTTTCTCCTGGCGCTCCCTGCGCTGCGCCCTGCCTCGCTTCCCCGTGGCGGACATGCACTGCGCCACGCCTGCCCCGCCACCGTCACGTCCCCTCCACTCGGACCCGTCGCAGTCAGCCCGCCGCGCCCGCGCCATCTCTGCCGCGCGCAGCTCCCCACCGCCTCGTGGCAGCCATGCGCCGCGCCTCCCCTGCTGTCGCCCACGGTTTTGCCCGCGCTGCCCACCGATTCCCTATCTTCCCGTGAGAATAACTAGCTCCTGCGCCACCCCTCTTCCTCTCCCTCCCCTATTTCTCTTCCGCCCGTGCGCAAGCCGCCGTGCCGCCTCCTCGCCGTGTTCCGCTCTCCGGCGAGCCCCTCCAAAAATCAAGCGCGTCATATTGCATCTACACTTCCCCTCTACTTTTCCGTCGCTTTAATTGAACGTTCATTCACCAGGGAGCGTGCGCCGGCAGTTCTTCCCCGAAACCGGCCGCCGTCGCCATGACTGCCGCTAGCCCCACCTCGGGTGGTTCTTCCCCCGATTCCTCGCTATGGGAGGTACAACTCGACGCCCTGAAGCCCCTCCCATCGGTGGCCGACGTCCTCCACCGCCACAGCTCGCCACCACCGCGGGACCCCTCTGCGCCGCCGCGAGCTCCCGGTGCTGGCTCGCCTCGGTGGCTCCCCGACTCGGCCAAGCCCTCGGTAAGCTTCCCCCGCCTCCTCTGTTGCTCGCGCACGCCTCAGCTTCTCTTCTATTCCCTCCAGCTCGGTCGTCCCCTTTCCACCCTCTCGGCCGTCCGCTCTCCACCGCCGCAGGCCCGCCACCGAGCCTCATAGCCAGGGCCGTCGCCCCCAGTGGCATCCCCGCCTCGGGTAGGTCCCATTTCAGCGGTCTCCGGCGCCTCCCCGGCCGTCACCCGCCGGCGACGCCGTTGGCCGAGCTCCGCCCGATGCCTCCTCTGTTCTTCCTCTACTTGGCCACAGCAAGCTTGCACTCCTTCTAATTTAATTCCACCCGCATATCACTAAATGACCGCAGCCCACTTGGTCACTAGCGCCTGTTGCCTACCACTCTGTGAGGTCCCGGGATCGATTCCACCGACCAACCCATTCTACATTTTGTTTTATTACATGTTTTGAACCTCATGATAGTTAGTAAAGACTAAGGGAAAAATTGGGAAATAACCTAGGGAATATAATAAATTTAGTTAGGATGTAAAATAAGGTTACTCAACAATTTATAATGAGTATTTACAGCATGAGCAACTAATGTGGTTTAAATTTTTAATTGGGATCTAATTAACAATTAAAGGCAATAATGAAATGTGGTTTAGCGTATAGTCCAAGTTAATAAAAATCCTAAACCAAAAATGCGTTCGGGATTAAGATTAAGAAAAATGAATAATACGCTTACCTAATAAAAGCAAAGTTTTAAATTAAAGATCTCCCCCTAATTATAATTTATGGCCTAACATTAAAACGCCACCACCAAAACATGGTTTAGCTTAAAAACCCAAAGTTAATAAATTCTAATTAAAAATACATCCATAAAAGGTACAAAATTTATTAGAATATACATGAGCTTAATAAATGTCTAATCATGGATTAGTTATTACCCGGTATGTATGATTTAAATTCGGATTAGTTGTCATGATAAATAATTAGTGTAACTTTAATGTTTACATTGCAAATCTAGTTACATATTAAGGCGTTAATTAGGAGAAGCAGCCTTGGGATAAATGTATATATTTAATAAAGCTAGCCCTTAATTAGAATATAAACATTTATGCCCTAATATTTATCATACTACCATTAAACAAGTCTCAGCGATATATTTTATTACCTTGTACAGTAACCTTTACTTAGACAAATAAATCTAAATTAGATAGAGCTAAGCCTAAGAATAGTTAAAGTATGAGCAAGCTAATAATAGTGACATTAATTAAATCTTAACACTAGCTCTAGTACATAATAGTATTGAGCATAATTGTATATATAACAAGTTAGGACCCATAGGAGTGGATCCCTAATTCAACTTAAACTTAGCTTAGCTATGAATGAAGATACGTAAAATATGATAATGGGATTATTAGAGGTTTAAATTTTAATCAATTACCATATATGAATAAATATTGAGCCTTTGCTATTTATCTTAATCTAATTAGTAAGTAAAAGCCTATATCAGAGATTATTCTAAAAACTTAATAAATATATCCAAGTTAAAGTTAAGGGAGTAAAGTGGGTTGTATTGATTCGTCGAAAATTATGATTTAAAAGACTTAAGTTCTAATATAAGAAATTCCTAGACCTAGCTTTTTGGACAAGTGCTATAATACTTTTGACTAAAAGATTTATAGAATAAGTACAGATCTCATCCATCAGTCCAGTATGCCTTTACCATAACCTAAGTTGCAAGGAATACATACCCAGCCAGACTCATACATCGATACATAGGTCTACCTAACTCATGAAACTTCCTTGATAAATACGAAAATAATAAAAGAGGTTATTAATAAAAAGATCGAATTTCGTCTTTCTCCAATCGGCTATGTTTGGCCACTTCTTCTCCAAAGTAAAATAATCCCTGTAGATACTTCCTTACTTATGATCCTTTATTATCCTAAAATTTTCCCTCACGGTAAAGTTATTCAGATAACTCGTTCTCTCACTCAAACCCAGCTACTACTGTGTTTGCAACACACTAAACCGAATCACTCTGCTATTCTCAAATCGTAATACATGTATAAAATAAATTAAACCGGCCATTTAAATTATTCGGATTTATTTGGATCTTTTTGAGTTATTTACTTTTATTTGCATTCAGTCATTTGTCACGTAATTAGAAATTGGGAGTCGTGAAGATTCAGTGGATCAAACGAGATCAAGCTCGAAGTGAAGATGAAGAATAGAAGCTCAAGAGAAAGCATCGTGTGCGCCAAAGTCCGCGGTAAACCGCGCCAGGCGAGTCAATACTTTGATCATGTTGAACCTACGTTTTCTGCAAATTACTTTTGTTTAAATTATCAAATTGCATGCTGTTATGTCATATGCAAATACATGATAATTTAAGATTCTAGTTATATCCCATTGTGTACTTGGTTAATATTACCCCTCCTTTGGAATATTTGAACATGTGAACATTGTCGCCCTAGCACAAATTATAATAGTAACCTTTCGGAAATAAGTCCGTAATTATATGCCATGCGTAGTATTGTTTAGATATTCATGGGCGCGAGAGCGCCCAAGCATCACTTTTAATCCTGAGAAAAATTGGTTGGGCAGTCATGGTGGTAATGACTGATGTATGTTGATTATGGTTATTTTATATTCCCAAAAACCTCAACATGCTTAATATCTGGGCGGATGGTTCGAGGGTATGGTGCAGTGGTGCACGAGAGTGTGGTTTGTGGTAGAACCGCCCAGATACCACTAAGGACTGAATCTTGTCATGCCGGCCCGTGTAAAACAGTACAACCACAAGTCTGTAAAATACAACTTGGCTAAGTAGACTTATCGAAATCCCGGACTCATCTCACTGGTAGTGGATTGATGGGGTTATGCTATGGCAAGGGGGCCGAAGGGACACCAGTGGGGGGTGAAGTTTTCCCGCTTTCCTAACGTTGCGGGAAGTAGGAGCCCGAGCTGCGTTAGAGTCTGGGGAAAACATCCCGCGCACAGATGGGACCCATCGCAAATGGGCGGTCACCCATAATGTGAGATGGGAGAAAGGACTAGATACTTTGAAAAGTCACTGTGATGATCTGCTCAACCACATGTCTAAGGAAACGTGTGGGGCAACGAGTTGATTGTCTCTTGTGGTGAAAGTGTACAAACTCTGCAGAGTCAAAACTATTCGAATAGCCGTGCCCACGGTCATGGGCAGACATGGGAACTTAACTGGATATAGTTCTGTTTTAAAAACATTGGAAACTGGGAATGGGAAACTTGAAGGGCGAAGGACTGCCCTGGTTTGGAATTGTCCTGGGTGTCATCCCAGTGGTAAGTTAAGCGGCTATAACGCTGAAGAAATTGCTATATGGTGCAGATGCCATGTAACGGTGGATGGAATCTGAATCGATATTAATAATGCATTTCCTTGTACATTATGATTTGTTCCAAAATTGCTAAGTCATAGGACTTTTTAATTAATTGTATTCAAAAGCACTCTACGCAAAATAAAATAGCCCGAGCCTCTCCTTTGTTAAGCCATGCATACTATTTATTTGCATTCTGTGTATTGGCTCGCGGAGCACGGGGTCGGAGTGCTCATGCTCGCTTTTGCGACAAAATTCAGAATCAGGAATCAAACTACCTCGCCTCAGCAACAAGATTGGACAAGCTGGCCGAGAAGATGAAGATGTCAAGGGCTAGGTCGCGAACCTCCAGTTGGCTGCCTGTGGGCATGTCCTGAAGGTCCCACCTGTGTGCTTCGTTCTTCCGCTGCTGCAAATTAATGATTTCGGCCTAATCGGCCCATGAGTAAGTTTACTATTACATTTACGCTTTCGCATGATATGTATTTTGATATTCAGAACTGTAAACTGTGAGCACTATCTACTGATCCAGGGAATAGTGCAGTAAATCACAGAGGAATCCGGATTGAAAAATCTGGGCTCCTACACAGGCGCAGTGGTCGTAAGTCGTCACTAGGCGTTCAAGTAACGACTGAGTCAATGGGTCATGATGTAGTTGGTGACTGCATGCATATAACGGAAGTATTAATGGCTGCATGCATGTAACAGAAGCATTAGTGGTGTAGTTAGTACACCATTAAGGTCTTGTAACTATTTGTTGTATTGAGTAGTATATAAAGAAGAGAAAATAGAAAAGTTGTACGGCATTACACAGTGAAAAAACTCTATGTGTCTGAGTTGATCGCAAGAACTCTGTGTATTTGAGTTACTCGAAAGTGTCCGTGTGTATTGCATTCACTGAGAGTGTGCGTTTTGATCTGTCTAGGCCAACAATTGGTATCAAAGCCTTGGTGTTTCTGTGCGTCGGAGAAGAAGCCTTGGTGTTCTCCGTGTGTCAGAGAAAAGAAAGACTTTCGTGTGTCAGAGAAGAAGCTTGGTGATTCCCGTAAGTCGGAGAATCAAAGTTTGGTGATTCCTATGAGTTGGAGAATCAGAGCTTGCTAATTTTCGTGAGTCGAAGAAGATGCCGAGGGAAGGAAGGAGTATGTCTCCTATCGCAGTGTGAGGCCGGCTACGAGGTGATCCGTTCGCCGCAAGCTCACAAGTGGTGGTGGTCGTAGAGACGGCCATGGCGACAATGAAGATGACAACAACTATGACACCATTGAGTATCGCAAGCCGAGGTGAGAGACAATCGCAACTGACTGTGTGTCGGTTGGTTAGTGACATGCGTTCGGGTCGGCATGATGGCACATCTAGCGGCGTGCGTAGGGCGAGGTGCATAGGGCAATGGCGACAAGCCAGCTACAGCACCAAGCACCCAGGAACACGACGATGAGGCCCTATGCGGCCGCGGTGAAGCCAGTTGTGTACCGACGTCACATGTGACGTGCGTAGTGGCGATGTCAACGGTGGAAGGGCAACGAACAGTGTTGGTACGGACATGCCATGAGGAGAAGTGTCATGAGGCATAAAGGTACTCACAAATAAATACAACAAAATTGGGGGTTGATTATTGGAACTAATCTTGTTGTTGATAGTAGTCGGTGTTGAGTACTCGTGTGTCGAGTACTTTTAGTCGTATGTCGTGTACTCGTGTATTGAGTATTGGGGACTCGTGTGTTGAGTATCATGTTGTAGTCGTGTGTAGAGTACTCATGTGTCGAGTATTGTATGGTCGAAGATTCCGAAGGAGACTCCGGAGTAGAGTACTCGTGTGTTGAGTACTCCGTGGTCGAAGATTCATTGTAGCAGTTGCAGCGTCACTGTAATAGTCGAAGAGTTACTGTTAGGGGTGCAAACGGGTCGGATTCGGACGGATATTGTTGTTACCATATCCTAACCCATATTTTTTTCTCCAGATTCGGTACCAATCGGATTCGGTGCCGGATCGGTCGGGATTAACCCATTTGTAAGGAATGCATACAGTACAACAAATAGAGTAGGAGGACGTACTGTCAAGAACTTGATGTTACTACTTAATAGCTGATGTGGAAGATTTTATTTTACCATTGCAAAAGAAAATGAAACGTCAAATAGTAGCACTAATCTGAAATCAAACTTGAAGACGTATCGGATTCGGACGGATATTGCTGTTACCATATCCTAACCCATATTTTTTCTCCGGATTCGGTACCAATCGGATTCGGTGCCGGATCGGTCGGGATTAACCCGACCCGTTTGCACCCCTAGTTACTGTAGCACTCGGTACTCGGTGGAGTACTGTAGCAGTTGATGTGTCCAAGTGCTATGGTGGTCGTAGCTACAGTGATTGTAAGCTACATTGAACTACTCGTAAGTTGAGTGTTCGATAGTCGTAACTACCGTGGTCGAGAAGCTGTGGTTGAAGAGTCGTGGTTTAAGATAACGTGGTCGAAGACACCATGGTTAAGAAGCCATAGTCAAAGTACTCATAAGTCGAGTAGTAGCCGTGGTCGTAGACAACGTGATCGAATGTGGTCGAAGACATCGCGGTTGAAGATACCGTGGTCTGTCGCAGCGTACACGCACGCAGTTGAACGACCACTCATCGCAGCAAGTCGATAGTTGGTTGCGACTTTGACCACGAGTACTCATTATGACTATGAGCACTCCTTTACGATTTACAACTTTCGATTTATGACTTACGACTTACGACTTCCGACTTACGACTTCTGAATTCCGATTTACCCAAACACTCGGGGATACGCACGCGACACTAAGGGGAAGCACGAGGATTTTGTGCTGCTCAACTTTTGTAGCTTTTCTGAGGACTCTATTCATGAATTTAAGCATCAACCGAGTATAGAACATGGCCAACTTAGCCCCCCTAAGCGCACACTATGGCCTACATGATCCGTGTCATCCCACGACCAGCCATGACACACGACTGCTAACTGAAACCAATGAAAAAGAAGCAACCATTGCGGCGTGAACACAACACACGTCGAACGTCTGATGCGCACGACCAGAGGCTATACCCAACTACTGAACTCACTACCGGCGACTTGATCAAACATCCTAACAATCTCCCTTTGATCTAGTTGCCCTTCACGTTGACAACTCCAATCTTCTCATGCAGACTCTGAAACTTCATCCACCCGAGAGGTTTCGTTAGCAGGTCCGCCAATTGCTCATCTGACTTGACATAGTCAATGAGGACCTTGCCATTTTCAACACATTCCCTGATGAAATGGTAACGCGTCTCAATGTGCTTGCTCCAGCAATGGTACACCGGATTCTTGCATAGCTGAATTGCAGACTTGTTGTCCACGAGCAGAGTTGCCGCAGTTGCTTCCACATTGAATACGTTGCCGAGCAACTCCCCGAGCCAAATCCCTTAGCATGCCGCCATCGAGGCAGTGACATACTCAGCCTCACAAGATGATAGAGTGATGATCCTCTGCTTCTATGATTGACAGATCACTGGGCTCCCCCAATGAAGAAAATCATGCCGGAGGTACTCTTCTGGTTGTCGACATCCTCGGCCATGTCAGTGTCGCTGTACCCGACGAGCTTGGCCACCATTGTTCCTCTAGCATACTGGCACGCATAGTCGATTGTCCCTACCACATAGCACAATAGGTTCTTCACAGTGCTGAGGTGCTCGGTGGTGGACGACTCCATTAACTGACTTACGTAGCCAACTGCGAACGCGATGTCTGGCCTTGTGTGTACCAGATAGCGTAGGCCTCCGATGATGCTGCAGTAGAACGTGCCGTCGACCGAAGGATTCGAGCTTTCCTTGCGCAATTTCAGTCGCGGCTCCATTGGGACATGGACGGAGTTGTAGCCACCCATATTGGCCTTCTCCAATAGCTTGGACACATAGCATGCTTGAGACAGAGTGATCTCGCCCTCACTCTATGTGACCTCGATTCCGAGATAATAGCTGAGAGGGCCGAGGTCACTCATCTTGCACTTGGCTTCCATCTGGGCCTTGAATTGGCCGGTCACCTCCAAACGGGTGCTGGTCACCACCAAGTCGTTGATGTACACACCCAAGAGCAGACGTGAGTTGCCAGTTCCCCGGGTGTACACGATGTGCTCTAACGAGGTTAGCTTGAAGCCAAGGGAGGTTAGCGTGCTGTCGAGCTTGGTATTCTAGGCCCTTGGAGCTTGACGAAGCCCGTAGAGTGCCTTACACAGGCGCAACGCCTGGTGCTCGCGGCCCACACAGATGAAGTACTGTATACCTCCTCTGTGAGGTCGCCATTGAGGAAGGCGGACTTCACATCAAGGTGATGTACTGGCCATCCCTCGTGGGCAGCCATCGCCACGAGTGCTTGTACAGAATCAAGACGTGCCATGGGCGTGAACACCTCATCGAAGTCTACGCTGGCACATTGAACATATCCCTTGGTCACCAGACGTGCCTTGCGCTTCATGATCTTGTCGTGGGTGTCCTTTAGCTTGAACACCCACTTAAGACCAATTGGGCATTTTTCGGCCAGAATATCGATGAGGTCCCATGTCTAGTTCTCCTTGATGGAGTTCATATCTTCTTGCATCGCCATCTGCCATCCTTGGTCAGCTTGAGCCTCGGTGACAGAGACTGGCTCCTCCATCATCAACATGTACAATTCGTCGGGATCGAGCTCGTGTGGAGGGGCGTCGTCGATGCAGTCTTGCACCATGTAGAACCTCCGAGGAGCTCCTTCATCATCGAGGTCAATGTCCGATGGAATGTTCGATGGCAGGGATGCAAATTTTCCCGTCGGAGCATCGGCGCCTAAGGTCGGATCAGTGGAGTGCTCGCCCGTTGCCATGGTCGACTTGGTGATGCCAATATCGGGTGAACTACCTTCAGGTCTTGCCATCGGTGCAGAGTAGGCCACCGTGAAGTCATCGTGGCTACTGGCTTGTTTAGATTGCTCCCAGTGCCAGCTTCTCCTCTCGTCGAAGATGACGTCCCTGGAGATGTGCACTTGGCCTGATGAGGGGTCTAACATCCGGTACGCCTTGGAGCGGTCGTCATAGCTAATGAACACCATGGCAGCGCTCCTGTTGTCTAGCTTGCCAGCGTGCGGCCACGTGGCTTTCACATGCCCTACGTAGCCAAAGGTTCGGAGGAAGTGCACAGCTGGCTTCATACCATGTCAGGCTTCATAGGGGGTCTTCCCGCTCACGCTGCTTATGAGAGAGCGGTTTAGGATGAATACAGCCTGGTCATGTCTAATGGTGCCTTCATTCTTAACCTGGACTGTGATCAGTACGTCTACAACTCAAAGGCCTTGAGGGAGGGCATGTGCTTCATGATGGATCGTGGCGATGACCGCCTCTGCTATGTGCAGTTCCCTCAGCGGTTTGAAGGCACCTTCTGATCGTTATGCCAACCACAATACTGTTTTCTTCGATGTCAACATGCGTGCTCTTGATGGTCTGCAAGGACCGGTGTACGTTGGTACCGGATGCCTTTTTCGTCGAATTGCCCTTTATGGCTTTGATCCACCTCGCTCCAAGGATCACAGCCCAGGATCCTTCAGCTGCTGCCTCCCACGACGCCGCAAGGCATCTGCTTCCAATGCCAACCCGGAGGAGACAATGGCTCTCCCTCCGTATGGGTGATTTTGAGTTTGGAAATTCGAGCTTTCTGATTGACTCCATCCTGGTAGCAGTGTTAAGAATGGGCGTCCACCTGGTGCCCAAACAATTCCACGTGAAATGCTTGATGCATCCATCGAGGCAGAAGTGATCTGCGTGGTCTCATGCTGGTATGAGGAGAAGACAGAGTGGGGTGGATCCACGGGTCTGTCACTGAGGACGTTGTGACAGGGTACCGTACGCATAATCGTGGATGGAAGTCAGTGTACTGTGTCACACAGCGCGATGCGTATGAATCTCACAGACCGTCTTCACCAGGTGCTTCGATGGTTCTGTCGAGATTTTTTTCTCCCGCAATAATGCACTGTTCGCCAGCTCCAAAATGAAGGTTCTGCTCTATGCACTCCTCAAGAATTGCTATCCCCTATTAACATAGACTAGTATAGTGCCCGTGCTAACGCCACGGCGGCATTTCGGGGATGCACATGAAAACAACCAAATGATGATTTTTTCATAGTTTAAGTTTCACGCAATTGTATATCACCATGTATATAATCTGGAAAACACTCATGTATATCACCAGCAAGTTCAGGTCATGTATAAAACGAACAATCAGATTCATTAAGATTCACGTCTCATATATTGTATAACCAAATAGTTTTGTCACATAATGAATGTCACATAAATACGTGACCGGTCGGAACCACCCAACACGCAATGCTCAAAAGCCTACGACCGATTCCCAGGTCTTGCGACGGCTTCGCGAGACCATACGACCGGTTAACAGAAGCTACGACCGTTTATCACGTGACCGGTTTTCAGTATTAGTGTGGTCGAACACCTTTCGACCATGTCTATTGACGGTTTTCAGTATTAGGAGGCCCACGCGTAGCGGGACTGCGGAGGACTGCAGAGGAGAGCGGGACGCGGGAGGGGTACTGCAGATCCATTGAAGGATGACCGTCGGATATGGTTGAGTAAGGAGAGAGAATGGAGGAGAGTTAATCTGGTGCGCACGTTTTTAGGATGTTGTATTTCTGGGTGCATATTGTGGTGTGGATGTAGTTAAGGTCATGACTGTGGAGCAGGTAATTGTTGGGTGGATGTAGGATAATTTTAACTGGTGGTTTATTAGTTTAGATTAGATATAATTGATCATCAAAATAGAAAATCAGAGACATCACCATAATGCAGGTCTCCGTATATGTATACAAGGTATCTGTATATGTATACATGTCAAAGAAAAGGTAATGAGTATAATTGAAAAGCAAGAGGGAGGGACATAAATGCTCCACGGTCAGTGAGGGAGGGAGAAAATGGTAAGGTATGCAAACCTCAGTAGAGTTACTCAAATTTTCAATGGAATACAATTATTAAGGCAACATAGTGATTTAGTGACAGTAACTGCACATGTATAAAGGAGATGAAGCTACTCAAACTTGATTATAAATACACCTACCAGGTTACACGACCACCATCATCACAAATTGCACAAACATCGTCCCACTGCACAAAAAGCAGATTGATCTTAGCTTTGTGAAATTAGATGAACTACACAAGTGACCATAAAAATTGGTTAACTATCTAAACAAGACAAAACAAATCTGAGAAGCAGTTGAAAAAGGAACATGTCTGGTAATCTGTCCACATTTAAACATATTTAGTCACTTAAAAAACTAAAATTCAGTCAGAGGATTAAAAAATCAAAAACATGTTACAAAAAATTTTAGATCATGATTCTTTTCGATGCAAAAAATGAAAAATGCCTTGCAAAAAAGAAGTATTCACTAAGAAAATGAACAATAAGATAAAATTTGTAAAAAATAAAATGAACAATCAGATTCATTAAGATTCACGTCTCATATATTGTATAACCAAATATTTTTGTCACAAAATGAATGTCACATAAATACGTGACCGGTCAGAACCACCCAACACGTAATGCTCAAAAGCCTACGACCGATTCCCAGGTCTTGCGACCGCTTCGCGAGACCATACGATCGGTTAACAGAAACTACGACCGTTTATCGCGTTTCTTAAATACCTTCCCGACCACGTACACGTTGACGGACTTAGAAAGCCGTTGAAAAAAACAGTTTTAAAAAACCATTTGAAGAAGTCATTTTGTTTGTTTCAACTCCCAGAGAGAAACATGGGCCAAAAAAACGGGGCCGCAATCTCAGCCGAAAAGCGATTTAACTTTGGAGGTGCTGTGTTCGCATCAAGTTTCAGGAGAAAAAATCGCAGACCCTGGGCATGATGGGGCAATTTTCTGTAATAATGAATGTACACTTCATTATATTATTTTTCCATGGCACTCTTTAAATACAGTTTTAAGACATTGTTATACAACATTAAACAACACAAGGGATGAGCTCAATCTAATTTTTCTATAAGCAGAACAGCCTCTGCACTCTGTAGGTTCATGTTGCCATGCAGACGCGTTCCGGATCAGTAAGCCATGGAGTGCGTGTTCCGGAAAACTATACGCTGCAAAACTCTCAGACTTGGAAGTCATCTATTATGTGCAGTATGACATCGGCACCTTCATTCATAGATGCGTACTTGACCTGCAGTAAGAACCAGAAAATTTAAGAGAGTGCTTCATCGTAAAATTCACGATGCAAGAGCACACGTTTTAACAATAGGAAGAAGGCAGAAAAGAAATCTGAATAATGCTGTGTGCTGCGAATCTCTGTCTGGTATTATGGAAGCTAACATCGACCCTTTCCCATGAAACTCGTCGAAGTCCTGTCACCATTTTTCTGTATAGTAGCACGGTCAGAAAATGAAATATAATGTCACTTTAAGGAAAATATTTTCAAGCATTTCCAGAAAATGTTAGTGTGGATTTTCAGCATTGAGATATCAACTACAAGGATCTTCCTAAGCCTCATAAGAAACAATACATAGCTTGCTGATTTTTACTAACATCTCTTCTTGTTTGTTATCATTTCATGTCATATAACAATGATGTCTCATCTAGGCCACTGGTTCCATGAAATCTATAAGCATATCGAAAGCATTTGAATGAAATGCTAAAACCAACAAAAAAAAACTGAGCACAAATCCTTCACCGGTTCCGTCACCAAAAAGTCCCCAGCGTTCCCACATTGCATTCGAACAAAACAATGGCATCAATGACTAATGATGGTACTCTGCCTACTTTCCAGGTCCTAAGTTATATAAGCCAGTCAATACGTATGGTAAACAGTATGGTGAGAAACATGAGACAAAACGACCTTCCTAATACGCCACCAAGATTGCAGTCACCCAGTTGACCAGTTGACTGTTGAACGCGAAAAATGAACCTACTCGTTTTGAACAAAATAACTTGCTTGCCAATTAGTTATGACTAACTTTTGGAGTCCTAACTTCTACATTTAGAAGTCAACAAATCATGATATCAGATGAAAATCATGATGTAGTGAGAAACAATGGATTACTCTGTCCAACTTACCTATGTGAATCAATGGACTTGTAACAAGTCATTGCTTTTTTAATTTAAGGTTCACAGAATAATAAATAGAAACAATAATGAATAAAATAAGTGTAACGTACAATATCATCTTAAAACAATACTTGCTAATTAAGAGAACAATAATAGCAAACGCCCACAGGTAATTGCATAACTAATCATGTGAGCTAATTCACCAAAAAATGCATTAGAAAAGGACATCTATGTTAACAGGATTTCATGAGCTTTCTGGAGATACAACCTCAAAGTTCGACAAAATATATTATTAGTCTTCAATGGGATACATAATACAGAAAAGCATACTTTGATGAAGCAAATATACATAAACTCATGCTCCGTTAATATCTTAAGGCGAGTTAGACAAGGTCTGCCGCGACCAGAAGACCCTGTACACATACCCAAGAAAAGGATGGGGCATCAGCCCAAACATTATAGGTATTTGGGTATCAATATCAGCCTACTTCGTAGATGTTATTTATCTGGATATCTCTCAAGAAAGATCAAAAGCACTCCAGGTGTAGGCACATTGCATGAATGAGTCAATTCAGAACGGGTAGTTAACTTCCACAAAGGAACCGATTTGAGACACTACTGTTCAGGAACTTTGCCTAAAAAAAGCAAAACTGACTATCATATGATCCACATATACTCCAATACAAACATTAAAAATGTATAAATAAAGGCATATATTCTTTCAGCATATGTCAATCTGGTTGTAGGTGCTAACCAGTAGATACCTTTGTATGACAACATGTAAGTCTATAAACAATCCTCATTCAGAATAAGGTTTTCATGGACTTTACTATGTAAACCGTTCCACACATAAAACAAGTAGATTACATCCAAGATTTACACAATCGAGATGCATAAAATGCATCATATGCTTCTTTAGTTAGTAGAATTTGTTTTCATACAACAGGATCCGGCGCCGGCGCTAACGCGTTCACGAACTACTCCCCGGACATTTAATTTAAGGTCAAGTAAAAGAATTCCAAATTTTGGTGTATTATAGAGGGGTAGAGATAGAAAATCGCTCTTCGTTCACTCTTTTTCTCAATATTCTGAAATAAACCATTTGATGTCGGAATGGTTCAATTTGAAGTGGCATGCATACAGTCCTGCTTAATGTATTTTTAATATATGAGTAAGGTTACCGGTTGCTGTCGTTTTTAGAAATAGTGCCTGGTAACAAATCCCTATAGTTTACTTCAGAAAGGATCGTGCTATATGCATTGTCAGGATTTTGTAAATTGGCTTCATGCGAAGTTGGGTTAACACCAAAGCCAAAAAAACAAAAGAGAAATGATCCCAAACAAGAACTTAAATTTTTCTTACTATTTCTTGAACAATGGAGGAATCTTCTGAAAGAAATCTACAAGCAACTGTGTTTGATCTTGAAATTTCGAATTACTTAGAGAGACACATAGAGAGAGAGAGAATGACACAAAAATATCTTCTGATAAGTTCAGAAATGCCGAAATAACTTGTAAATCCAGGGTTAAACAATGAACATGTACTTTTGAAATCATGCAGGAGATCATTTAGGATCTGATCGAAAATCCTGATGAATTAAAGCTAATGCTGCAAGCAATATTTACCTCGGAAAATCTTGGATTCATGGCTTGCACCACACGAGACTCCTCCCTCCCATGGGCAAACTGCAGAATCAAGGGCAAAAGAGAAACAACTCGTCAGTTTATGCAGATCCGTGGGCAGCCCCATTCTAGCCCCCCTCAACAATTCTACTTCCCGCGATTGGTTCCTTCATAAGCATGATTTAATATTACGAATTCCAGAGTCCGAATTTGACAAGGGTGAGAAAACTTCCCCTCCCTTTAAGCTGTCCACAAGTTTCGTCCTCCTTTTTTTCTAAACAGAAAAACTCTCCCCTTCTTTTACGCTTCCTGATTGATAAATACGGGCAGCTTGTCTACCCACCATTGATAGGACATAGTACACAATGGCATCGCAGACAGTGGTAAGTGGTAACTACTTTGAAATACAAAAACTCACTGCCGCCCTTCTTTGTAAGAAAAATCGTCAGAAACTACATAACATGCTTCCTAGTTAGGAAAACATGCAAGCTTATAGACTATTTCTGAGTCGTTGTCTTGATGAACTCATAGAAGGCCTTAAGCTACAAGAAAGTTTAAACCACCCGAATGCATATAGAAGGTAACTAACTATATAACAATAGAATTGGCTTTCTTTTCCTACTTGTACAACTTGAAATCACCAAACTTATACTACACTTTTTTTCCCTTTTCGTATTTGTAGCTTCAGGACAAAAGCATAAAATTCGCGAATACACACAACATGAATTTAATTTTTTACAGCTAAGAAAACTATGAACTTACTATCTGGTGAACGATCGCCATTAGCTAATACAGTCACGATTTTACTTCGTTTTTCAAATTCATCAACTTCTATCATGAAACAATAGCATTAACCGACGGTATCCTACTATCCCACGGCAACACATCACGAACTCTGGTTTCAAAAAATACATCACGAACTCTTCCCAGTACAAGCCAATGGCAAACGTGGCTCCCACACAAGCCAATGACAACGTGAGAAGTGAATCAATTACCTGGCGATTGGGGCCGTAGCGACCGCTGCCGCCGGAACCGGGGGAGCCGGTGGAGACGAAGCCGAGGTCGGTGAAGGAGGTGGGTAGCCTGGGAGTGGAGGCGGAGCCGTCGGCCACGAGCACGCCATCCATGATGAGCACCTCGTCGTCCGTCGTCTGCGACATTGGGGAGTTGAGGAAGAGGAGGTTTCCCATCTTCGGCGTTGGGGAGACCTCGGGGTAGGCGCGGCCATGACAGAGAGCGAGACCAAGCAGAACACGGCGGCCGAAGCCCTAAACCCTAGCTCAGCCCTCCTAATCTCCGCGCGCCGCACCTTCTCTGGGACGCCGCCGAATAGCCATCTCTTGGATCCCACGCCGCCTCCGCCCCCGCCGGCGGCGGCGACCGACAGGGTGACCACCGCAGGCGCTACCTTGTCGGCTGCTGGCTTCCCCTCCGTCGCCGCGGGGTCCTCGCCCGAGAGGAGCTTCGCGACGGTCAGGGCCGACTCCTTCTGCGGCGATCCGGCTGGGGGCTCCACCATAGCCGCCGGTGGGAGGGAGGGGAGGCGCGGTGGAGGATGGGGGGAGGCGGAGGGAGGGGAGGCGCGGGGGAGGATGGGGGGAGGCGGAGGGAGGGGAGGCGCGGGGGAGGAGGGGGAGGCGTGGGGGGGGGGGGCGGTGGGAGCGGAGGAGGCGCAGGGGAGGAGGGGGAGGCGCGGGGGAGGCGGAGGGAGCGGAGGAGGCGCGGGGGAGGCGGAGGGAGGGGGCAGCGCAGGTCGCTCGGGTGGAGGGGTACTGCAGATCCATTGAAGGATGACCGTCGGATATGGTTGGGTAAAGAGAGAGAATGGAGGAGAGTTAATCTGGTGCGGACGTTTTTACGATGGTGTAATTATGGGTGCATATTGTGGTGTGGACGTAGTTAAGGTCATGACTGTGGAGCAGGTAATTGTTGGGTGGATGTAAAATAATTTGAACTGGTGCTTTATTAGTTTAGATTCCTCATTAAAAATATGACCAAACGTTTCTGTTTCAACAGGTACTACAAAGGATTGCGTACCTCAATGTTGGCATTTATCCCTTCACATCCATCTTCCTCATTGTCTACTGCTTCCTTCCAGCACTCTCCCTCTTCTCAGGGCAGTTCATTGTGCAAACACTCAGTGTCACCTTCCTGACATACCTACTTGTCATCACCGTCACACTTTGCCTCCTGGCCATGTTGGAGATCAAGTGGTCTGGGATTGCACTCGAAGAGTGGTGGTGAAATGAACAATTCTGGCTCATTGGTGGAACTAGTGCTCACCTGGCTGCAATGCTGCAAGGTCTACTGAAAGTTATTGCAGGGATTGAGATTTCATTCACACTCACATCAAAGCAGGTGGGTGATGATGTGGAGGATGAATTTGCAGAACTCTACATAGTAAAGTGGACTTCATTAATGATACCTCCCGTCACCATCATCATGATCAACCTTGTTGCCATTGCTGTTGGATTCAGCCGCATGATTTACAGCACAATCCCGCAATAGAGCAAGCTTCTTGGTGGAGTGTTTTTTAGCTTCTGGGTGCTTGCCCATTTATATCCATTTGCAAAGGGGCTCATGGGTAGGAGAGGCAGGACACCCACCATTGTGTATGTCTGGTCTGGACTAGTTGCCATCACTATCTCATTGCTCTGGATTGCAATCAAGCCTCCATCGGCAGCTGCCAACTCACAGTTTGGCGGGTCGTTCTCTTTCCCTTGACCCAAGTTGTGTTGGAACCTTATAGCTCTTACTCAGTTGATATATTAAATTGCTGAAGATAACATTACAGAATTTGGGCTCTGCAGCAGACCTAAAGAACATCCTGTGAACCAGTCTGCTTACATGATGGGTTAATCTGCAGTTAAGTCCAGACCAAGTTCGTCAGAGAGAGTTGGAATAGGATATATCTATTATATTAAAGGATGGATCAGTATTTTTGGTTCTTTCTTATTTTTTTATTTGTTTAGAGCTTGCTCTCAGTTGGATCGTGTGCCTACACCGAAAAAGAAGACATGCAAACAACCAACAGGTGTAATGTGTTGCTAGTATGTTAATAATGTTACACTACACAATTTTCTCCCATTTGAGCTGCATGCCATTCTTTAGTCACAGGTCTTATTTTGTTTTTTGAGAAAATATGGTTGTCATGAAGATAATTTAGAGGGCATAGCTGACAATTGCAGGTACCATCTGACCTACAGATTACAGAATACAACTTCCTACATTTCGAAGTCAAGCTAACCACTCCATAGTTATCAATCTGACTGATTTCATAGAAGCAGAAGTAACTAGCAATAGCAGTTATATAGAAATGACATGACAGTTTTATTTTTCATAAGACAAATTTTGTGCCAAAATAAATAAAAATGTACCATTTGCTTAAGAAATAATAAAAGAATAGTAGAAAAATAACTTAATCAACACAATTAATTTAAAACAAAAACAGATTGGGAAATTCCTGGATAGATATACAAAGTTGCAAATATTTGCACCACTATGGCGCTATCTAAAGAAGTATGATACTGTGTGCTCAGTAACACTGTAATCTCGAGAGAATGCATAAGAGTGCAATTTAGAGCAACTTCAAGCCAAAAAAACAGTAATATAATTTGTTTTTGTCTCTAAGTTGAAAAATGCTATACAGAAACATCTAAAGTGTACCTGCAGTTGCATCAAGTCCATGGGACATATGGCAAAATCATTTGAAGTGTAGGCCCCTTCAAATACACTTCCTTATTGGTGAATAGCGGCATTGTATCATGGAAAGATCCAATATTTACAATATCAGACTGGTTCATTTTCTGTGTTAAATCAAATTGCACATATGCCTCTGCATTACAAGGGACCGCCTACCTGTATCAGAGTAAAACCAAATTATTAAGCACAGTTCCTTAAAATTATTATCATCAATTGCTCCTTTAGCAGTAGAGCTTCAGATAGCTCTAAACTACCATGGAAAAGATAAGACAGAACCAGCATGGTCTTATTATAGAGCGAATAATTTTCAACTAGAACCAGAGATACATGCATTTTCCCACATAATCAATGGGATACTCTATGAAACCACAGTCCTTCAGTTATTAAAAGTAGGCATACATGTAAATAGAATTGTATCAATCTCCGCTAGCACTTCCCCCTAGTGGATGTTCCTTCCAAAAGAACACCCACACATCATAGATGGACTTAATGGCAGACAAAGTACTGAAAAAACAAAAATAAAGGAATAAGCTGCAGCCCTAGGAACATTTTTGTACCTAAACATGAAATTAAATAGTTCAGATGTTAAAAGAAGCACACATTATTGGCAGTATCCTTAGGAAACAAAAGGCACCAATCAACATAATGGCAAGAGGGTATTTAAAAAATGTGTAGCTGCGAGGTAAACAGCTCTTCAATAATTATGATAGTTGCTGTTGGATGCTACAAGGAAAATGGTATAGCACCTCGGGAAGGTAGAAAGTCACTGAGGATTTCACCAGCCTTTAGTAGTTTGCATCTGTATGTAATTATGCATCACCAAAGTGGAAATATCCAGAAATAGCATGCTTGTTTAGTCGACAAAAAAGTGACCGTTTAGCTGAGCACACAAGCAGATATTGACTATTAAGCTGAGCATACAAGCAGATCAGTAGTTGAGTCAGATGCATCACTTTCAGCAATGGTAGCATCCTCGACAATGAATGCATGGCCAATTGACTGAGAAAGTAACCAGCGGAAGTCGGGGGAGACGGGAGACGCGACGCGAGAGAGAGGGAGTCGCGAGAGAGGCGGAAGAGAGCAGTACATACCGCGTAAACTTTTGACAAATTTGCTATACAAACCACATTTGGAAGAGCATATACTATTAAAATTTTTGCAAACCAGATCAATCTAGCGTACAAATTGCTATACAAAGCATGCTAGTTGAGAATTATCCAGCATTGCTTTTTCTTGTATGGCTCAACCAATTCAAAACTTGAGAACATTCTCACAGTATGGCACAGATCAAGAACAACAAAGTAGTTCAAACTTCCAACAGGAATTAATGCTAACTATCAGTCTATGTCATAATAGTTCTTGGTCATTCACGGTTTCTGAACCATCCATTTAGATACACTGAACCACAATTTGTGAACCAGAGCTGCTCATTCATTGTATCTAGCTCGTTGCTCGTGCACAGTATACTCTCCTCTCTTCTGGGTCAAGCCTCTCACAACAAAACAGAAATAACCAAAATTATAGTTCCACTTTGCTGACTCTTATGGTCACTTCATTACTGTTCATGGGTGCAACTTCGAATCTTCTCTCTCTCAGACTATCAGGAGTTCCTCCAGGCAAACGACCAGCTACAAAATAAAAAGACTTATGGATAGATCAGCGTCTCTTCTTGCTTGCTTTTGCACCGCTGGATTTTGATGGGCTCGCAACCAGGTAGATGAACGCTCCAACCAACGAAACAACAGACACCAGCGACCATGCAGGTATGCACCAACTAGCATTACGCAGCGTTTGTTCCTCGCACGCTTCAGATCGATCATGCAATGCATGGAGGCAGCAAGGTGTGTTTCCTTCACTGCACATTTAGGAGTAATTTCAATCTCAAACTTGATGCACCATGCATGCCAGATTTACACTACATGCCTGACCTGACAACTCACACAAAATGTACTACATATGAAATGTCCAATAACTAATTGTTCAATACAAATAAAAAGGTATATTGGAATCAAAACACCGCTACTTGATTCCTCGGATCTCAAATGCTTGTCCTTGAAACATTGATTGACTAGCTCCAGTTAGCTTCCTGAAGACCCAGACCTCAGACAGGTCTCACCTCCTAGGACGATCAACATATGTGCCTGAATGAAATCTTGCACCTCTAGCCTAGAAGGGCCTTCCAGCAGCTTCCATCATCGACTTCATTCGGACCAGCCTCTCAATTTGCCTCACAATCTGAAAATATATATACGCAAGTGTCCAATGTCAGCGTCCCACAGTCAGGTCAAGCTCTTTGTTTTCTGCCCAATTGTACATAGTAATAATAGACAATTCTGTCTGTGACGCTTATATTGGTTTACCTCAAGCACCATGTCCTCTAGGGTCACCGAGTCAATGCTGCTGTAGCCTAGTTGAGAAGCCACATCTGAAAGGTGTTTGTTCAACAGCATATGTCAATAGAAATCTACCTCAAACGCAGCATTTATTTATTTTTATTCATAGAGAAGAAGGGTTGTTCGAGGATCTCTGTTTACTTTGCACTGAAACAGTAATATCAGAAACTCCATAGCGCTCTTTTAGATCATCATACCGCTGACGGAGCATGGCCATTGCCTGCAAGCGTGAAATATCTTCTATGATTAGATAGACGCGATGCAGCCAATTAACAAGCGAAACAGAATATGTTGGCTCTTATGGCTAAAAGGAGGAGATGCTATCACTCTTTTTCCACTTTAATTTAATGCAAATGCAAGGTATCAGAAGCACTTCATCACTCTTCTGCAACAGTGGATAGAATAGCAGCCCCACATGAGCACAAGGAATCTTCGGTCTTTGAATAACCGTGAAGAACACACAAAGATGCATCATCAGATGGAAAATAATCCTATAAGACCCAGGTCCTATGCATGTGAGGTTAGACACTCTTCACAGCATGACACGTGGCTTAAATTTCATGGGAGGGCTCATGAGGAAGTTAATGGAATCATCCACGTGTGATGCTCTGAAGAGGACTCCAACCTCACATACATAGGACCCACGTCTTATAGGATTATCTTCCTCATCGTATAGCCTCCATTCTGAGTTCAAACTTCATGCATCATCATAGAGCCTCCATTCTCAGTTCACACTTCCTGCATCTTAACCTGGACAAGCTAGAGAATTTGGAGGCATCCTCACGTGGGAAGAGATTACCAGGGCAATACTTGAATTTCACCCGGATAAAGCACCAAGGCTAGATGGATTAATTGGGCTGTTGTTTAAGAACTAATGTAGCATCGAAAGACGACCTTACAGTCAGACATGAGTTTTTCATATAGCTGAATCACAATCGTTCAATAAGATAAGAGTGGGAAAATATACTAATGATATCTCGGTTATGAAGTCTTGAGAGAACATGAATAACACAATCATAAAGAGGTTGATGGACTTTCAAGTCAGATCTAGAGAACAACCTGAGAATAGGAATTTGGATCTGAACTAGCTTGTGTCCCCATGCTCTTCAACATATCATTCACGGCCAATTCCAGAGGAACATCAATCCAAATCGCGACTCCATGCCTCAGCAGCCCTCTTGAGATTAAACACAAACATCAAAACCTCAAATAGATAAACTTAATGCGTGCGACAGAATAATCAGTAGAGGCACAGACATACAGATTAGTTGAGTTCATGACGGCACCATCCCCACAGCAAAGCACAAGGCTGCCCATGGACGTGAGCTGCTTTAACCCTTCAGTCTGCCAACAAAACAGCAAGAATGGCAAATTGGTGCTATGCAGGGTGGGAATACTAACTTTCAGTTCCAGGTGCAGACTTAACTAGTCAATAGTTTTTTTGGAAGATTGCAACCAAACTAGTGAACAATGGTAGAGAGAGACAGAGAGAACATTGAGCACCTCGACTTCGAGGTAGCCCTTCTCATCGGATTCTCGGAAAGCTTTGAGGGCACCCTTGCCTCCAAGAACATCCTCGAGCAGATCTTCACTGCAGAGGTAGCGATATATGATGGAATTGGCAAGAAGCTTGGCGATGTTGCGCTTGGCAGTGCAATCCGTTCCTGGCAGCAGGAAGCAACAAGCTGTCAGTCAGTTGCGGCATCTTGCTTGCCAGAGGAGTGAGCGAGCGAGTGATGGAGGCTATACCGTTGTAGTGTAGTGATTATGAGTGGAGCTGAAGAAGCGTATATACATACCGACGATGTAGATGGGTGTTTTCCTAAAATCGCCGACGGCCTCCGCGGTTTTCCTCTGGAAGATGATTGCAGCGATCAACCAACCGAGCATATTATATTTATGTATAGAGTCCAAGTGATTATGAAGGAGCAGAGTGAACAAGAAGCTGAAATGGAAGAGGAGAAAGAGGGAGAGCGTACCAGTAGTTCGACGGAAGGGTTGAGCTCCTCGAGAGTTAATTCGGAGGCTGCAAATCAATTAATAATGCCGAAAATTACTAAATGATCTCTAATAAGGTGATGGTGATAGTCCCTCAAGTAGTAGCACTAGTAACAAGAAAGAAAGAAAGAATGAAATAAAGGGGGATAGATAGCAGATGGTATACTTGGGAAGGCGCGAAGACGATGATGGACAGATGACCGCCTGGAGAGGGAGAGGGGGAAGGCGAGGTGCGATGGTGGTAGTAGGACGGAGTAGATGGGGTTTGGGGAGACCGCTCGCATCGGCATCGCCATGGCGACTCCCTGGCTTCCCCTCTTGCTCCTTCTCTCTCTTACCTGGTTCATCGTTATCCGGAGAACAACTGATGAGAACAGAAACCACCAAATAAAAAGAAAGAAAAAGCTGACTCCACTCCAACGGGACATGGGCCGACCCGACCCCCGTGAGGAGGGCCAATGTATCAAACGGGCCGACCCATTTGCGCATTGTTCATCCTTTCAGCCATGTAGCACCATTTTTTCTATTTTCTCTCACCGGACACCTTTCCGATGCCCCAGTACCCAAACGATCGTAATTTAATGACCGTCGTCTATAATTGCAGGTAAATCTTAATTACATATCTACCATCTTTTTCTCTTTATTTTATCCTCTTTTCTTTTCTTTCTTTTCCCTTTTTCTTTCCTCCTTTTTTTTCTTTTCCTTTTCTTTTTTTCTTTTCTTTCCTATTCAGCCGACCGAGCGGCCTCATCCACTTGGTCGCCGCTTCTTCTTCTGCCATTCTCTCCCCTGGCTAGTTTCTCCGCTCCTGATCCAATCGGATCCGACGCCGCACCTCCGGCTCTCCAGCGTTGCGCCGCCTCAGGCTCTCCCGGCCCTAGCGCTTCCATCGCCGGCTCCTCCATGCTCCGCCTCCCTTCCCCTACTCACTTCTTCCCTCGCACCGGTGGTTCTGCTGTGCTGCGCCGCCTTGCGCCGCCAGCTGTGGGGTCCTCGCCTCGCCGCCGATCTCTCGCCGAGTCCGGGCTCTCACCGCCCGAGCATCTCGCTGCCCCTACTGGTAACCCTAGCGTGCTCGTCGGTCTCTGGATCCGTGGCCTACGGCCTGGATCGGGCTCCTCCTCACATGAGCTTGAGCCCCTTTCCATCTCCTTTCTATGTTGAGCTTGTGTTACTATTTCGATTTGATTTCGTTTGGTTTACTAGATTTGCCCTTGCGCCGGGGGAGTGGGTGGCAGCCATCGGGCGCGCTTACCAAACCGACGGCAGAGCGCAGCCGCCTCTGCTTGTCCATGGTTATTTTGCTGCTACCTTGTTACTACTAAGGGTGATGTTGGATTACCTTGCTTGGTTGGGTTGTGGGTGGTTTGGCACGATGATGATGTGCGCTCGGTGATCGCGGTCGCCGGAGCTCCTTGGTCCTACTGGTCGTCTCCTGCGCGCCCTGGTTGTGACCCCGGTTGGCTGGTCTTACGGCTTCGGTGATGCTGGCTGTTGGTTTAGGGTTGGGGTATGTGGAGGGCTACGCTTCCTTGCTCCTCCCGTTGGCTGCTGGGGTGTGATATCCTCCTCTCCTCTGGATATGTGGTGGCCGGTTGCCTCTTTTGTTTGGCTGGCTTTGGGTTTTCCTGTAGCTGTGGACTGTGTTTGGATATCTATTTGGGGACACTGAGTTGGTTTCCAAGGCCCTTTAAAAATTTCAGGTTTGTTTATGTCGAGTGATGATCCTATGGTTGTGAGAGGTGCCGACTGGCCCTTGGACGGTCAGGTATTGTAACACCCCGCCCACTCACTGGGCCAAGACGCTACCACCTCTGCCTACACTTACCATTACAACAACACTGGAAGAATTTAAAACCAACACAAACTTTATTTATTGTGCTGCGTTCAGTTACATCATAGCATTTCTAGTGTACACTCTAGCCTAGTAAAAGCTAAAGTATACTGACAAAAGGGTGATCCAAAAGTGCTACTGGTTCGTGCCGATCATTCAAGTGCTAATCCCGCCCGCCTGTCGTCCTCAACGGTCAGCTAAAAAAACCTCAACAAAGCAAGGCTGAGTCCACCGACTCAGCAAGTACGAATAAAAACAGCAAAAACAGGTTCATTCATTAGACCACAATCATTCCAGTTTCATTATCCACTTTTCCATTTAACCACTTTACGTTTCGATAAACTATTCATCATGCACATGCACATGCTCGTGCATTTCTTTCTCAACTCTTTAGCCTATACTACTTATCGGTTATCATTTCCCATCTCTGTGGACTACACCTCACTATCTCTGTAGCTATTTCACTGTACGGCTCGCTAGCAAAATAAACCAAACGAGCCACCAAGACTTAACACTAGATTAACATAAAACCTCAGTGAACAGCTAAACTGTTATTTCATATGTGCAGTGCCAAAATGACTATTCCACTCCATGTATGCCGTTATCCTTCACCTAAAAACAACGACAAAGCAAGGGGAGTCCGAAGATTCAGCAAGCACACGATAAACAGTAACATCACTGTAGCAATTTCAATCAACTTCATGAACTGTAAGCTGTAATTCCACTTTATGACTGTAAACTATAAATTAAATCTGTAACTATATACTGTAAATCAATTCTATGTCTGTAAACTGTAACTCAACCATATATCTGTAAACTGTAAATCACGACTGTAACTGTAAACCGTAAATCACAACTGTAATTGTATCACTTTCTGTCACTGTAATGCAATGCAATATCATGCAATGCATCTGAATGCACTGTAACTGTAGCTTATACCGGTATAGCAGAGCGTCCACCCGTCGATGGACCGCTCGCCTCGTCCTTTTTCATACGAGGTCTCAACCTCTACTCCCGTGGAGTACCTACCTCTGTAGATCTTACTCAAGAGCACTCCAGACTAGTCATATGACTTTCTCACCGACCTGGCTCTTATGCATTTTGCATGATGCAATATGCCTCAAATGTGGATGTCTAATCATATACATTACTCATTAAGGTATGATTAGGACATAATCACATGCATCATCTCATAAATACTGTAAATCATAGCATGGAATCACGAATAACAACCATTCACCATAGTTTACTGTTCTACCATGCACTTGCAAATTCGTTTATGCATATCAACTTGCCATATCTCAACGTTCATCATTCATTTACTACGCACCCGGAATAAGGTAAACTTACCCTCAAATCATTCAATTTAACCGAAATCACTACCTGAATTCACCGCTTTACGATGTACTGGTTAGCCTCGGGGATGTCGCATGGACGGCTCCGACCCGGGACCTCTACCTGCGCACAAACCAACCCGACTCAACGGCAAAACAGAAACCAGAGCTTCAACGGATATCGACGACGTTACGCGCTGACTCGACTCGAGCGTAGAATGCACGGGGTCAAGGTCCCGACACGTAGGAACCACCCCTTTTTTCTTTTCTTTTCTTTTCTTTTCTTCTTCTTTTCTTTTCTCTCTTTCTTCTCTTTTTTTCCCTATCTTTCCTCACCTACCCGGCCGGCCGAACCGGCCTCCCCTTTTTCCTCTCCTGGCTTCCCCCTCTCTCCCTTATCCTCCTCCTCTTCTCCGCCCGGGGTGGCGCGGCCGGCCAGGCGCGGCGGCGCCGGCGGCTCCCCCGCCGCCCCTTCCTCTCCTCCCCTCCCCCACTACCTCTCTCTCCCTCTCTCCCTCTACTCTAACCGGCCGAAGGGGCCTCGCCCGGGGGCGGCGCGCGGGGCACATGGAAGCGCCGGCCTCCCCTCCCCTCGCCGCCAGGATCTCCGCCTCCCCGGCTTCCCCCTACTTCTTGCGCGCTCGGCCGAGTGGGGCTCCCCAGGCGGCGGCGCACGGCGCTCCACCGGCGGCTTGAGGGCGCGCGGGCGGGCTCGGCCTACCGGCCTCGGGCCCGCCACCGGCCGGCTCCTCAAACCCTCTCCTCTATCCCCCTCGCGTGCGGGTCTGCATCCGGCCCCTCCCCGAGTGACGCGACGGCGCTCGGCGGGCTCGAGCCAGAGCGGAGCGGCGCGGCGGCGCAGGCTGGCGCGGCGGTGCGCGGCCCCTCCACCGGCTGCCCCGACCTGCTAATCCTCTCCCCCCTACGGCGCCGCCCTCGGTTCGGGCCTCCTTGGCTCACCGTCCTCGGCTCATAGCCGGCCGACGCCATGCCTCCCCTTCACTCCCCTTCCCTCACTCTCTCTATGCGTGTGTTGGTGCCATGGGGTTAAGGGATGGAGGACAAACTCGGTGACGGCTTGGCACGTGACCGGCGGTCGTTGATGGCCTCTGTTGTTGTTGGCGCTGCCCTCACGTTCTAGCCTCCGAGCTTCTTCTCCTTCTCAGCTTCCTCTTTCTTGCCTCCTTGTGGTGGTCTTTGGTTGTGCTTGGGTCTTGGGGCTCTCGGCTCGGCAGTGAGGAGTGGAGAGTGTGCTTCTACTGGCTTTGTTCTTATCCTAACTGAGGGAAGAGGTGAGCAGATAAGGCTCAAGCTTGCTACGGTGTTTTGGCTTTATAAGGGCAGGGTTGGCTGCCTTGCATTGTGAAAAGACCGGCATGCCCTTTCCTTCATTTCCCACACAATTGACTGCTCAGGGGCATTTTGGTCTAATGCTGAGCTGGTTTTGGGGTTTCTTTTACTGCAGCGGTAAGTCAGTGAAAGGTAAGGCTAGAATTTGCCGGATGAAGAAAACCCATGTCGCGAGATGATGCCGACTACCCCTAGGCGGTCTGGGAACCTCTGAGGGCGCTACTCGACTCTCTAGACGGTGCCGACCGTCCTGGGATGGTCTGGGAACCTCTGCGAGCGACACTAAATCGACATTCTGAAAGTCGATGGGTCTGACGGCAAAAATCATTATTCACCTAATGTTTTCATTTTGCACATATTCTTTTGTGGTATTACAGGTATCTCCCCTACCCTAAATTTAACCTCTAGGGCTGTGACGGCAATTTCTTCGTTTTTCTTTCTCTAGGGCTCTGAGCTTAGTCCGCTCAGCAATAACGCTTAATGGGATAGTTCTATCTTCTGATGGCAGGCTACAACATGAAACGGAACAAGACTTAAGAAAAATCACATAAAGGAAAAGGGCATTGGAAGTGATATTGGAAGGCAAATGGAACCTAAAGATTATCTCCATCACACACAGAATGTTGATCTTCTCAAGCAGTTTCTGTTCATTCTGCACCAAAGCTGGTTGTGCACTAAGAGCAGCATTGTGAACCCTGCAAAGTTCTTGGTAGAGAGCTAGGTTGCCGGTGTTGAATGCTTGTAACATATGATAGACCCACTCCACCTTGGTTCCAATAAGACTATTGATCTAAGGACAAATAAAAAGCACTCTTAGACCAGAGGTGTATCACAGAACAAGTAATTTACAACAGTCCTTTAGTATAGATTTAGGGTCTGTTCCTGTTCCACTGAGATACAATCAGATCCTAATCAAAACAGAACCACCATGTGTGTGGTGTAATTCTTTTTTCAGTCATAAAGAGAAGTCAATATAATTTCCCCAGACAAAAAAGGTCATCCAAATTACTTGTCAGTCACACTAAAAGATGGTTTACCATATCTATAACCAAACTGCGCTTAGATTATTTGCCAAATGCCTACCAAAGAAAATGCAAAGATAACTCTCTGTAATGACAATTTACAGTTACATTATTCTGACATTCAGCAGAAACTCACATCTTGAATTTTGTGGAATCTACGGTAACTGCATACATCAATGAAACTGCTGCTAAAACAATTAATGCTGCTAGTCTCTGTATGAGATTACAAAAGTTGCACACCCAGTACCTTGGGCACCCTGCCGTCACAACTGCATGTAGAATTTAAAACCAAATAGCCAAGTACCAAATTTGACAGTCACAAGTGTGTGAAAAACTACACGTAAGGCATATAGAAGCAGATGGAATTGATGTCATAATCAATAAGAAAATAAACTACCAATACAATAAACTTAGGGACTGGGAAGAAAAGAAATCATGCACAAGCAAAGTCCAACTTACAATTGGGTGAGCTAACAATTCCCCAAAGTTATAGATGTTATCACCCAGCAAGGCTGCAAGGGAAAGATCAAATGCCAAGTCCTGACACATGACACTGTCAAATGTTAAACATCAACAGAAACAATATGCATGGTAAATTTTAATATAACAATGGAAATGAATTGTTCTATTTTACAGTTGAAGTCACTGTTAATAGCGGAACTTACCAGCTTGAATGACTCCGATAGAGATTCCACAGTTGTGTAAGCCAGATAGAGACGGGTATTCTTATAGAACTCAGCGAATTCTTGGCGAGCTTTATGGCATTGAGATGATATCCAGTAAAAGCTAGAGTGGACCGAGGGATCAACATCAGTCATACTATCCAGAGTTGTTTTTCCTTTCTCAAGGTTAATTGCTGCAATTTGCATCTTCACGTAAAGAATAGGTTCATTAATCTGCAGTTCCCTTGTCGAGGAAGCCAATTGCCGCATCCTTGTCAGGGTACTGGCGTGAAGTTATCACCGCAAAATGAGCAAGTTTCAGCAGATTGATCTTTGTCTCGAATTCAGAGATGACATTGTTGTACAGCTGTATGAGAGTGTCGCCAGTTTGTAGAAGGGGCAGGGGAATTAGAATTGTGAGAAACAATAACTGTTAGAAAATCATAGCAGGGAAAATAAAACAGAGGAAGATGAAACAAACAGACAGAGCTGCTGATCATTGCAAGCAATCACGCTGTAACTAGATCGGTGAAGTCCATCACGGTATAAAATGACCACAAGCATGGGGATTTTTCCATATATATATATATATATATATATATATATATATATATATATATATATATATATATATATATATATATATATATATATATATATATATATATATATATATATAGTATTGCTATACAACATTCGACTGTTTTTGAGAACAAAAACAGTCACATTGATCTGGGGCGTTAGATCTCCATCTAACGGATCCACCCATACAAGCCCCCCTCCAAAAAAATGACCCCCTCCAAAAAAAATGATCTAGAGCGTTGGATTTCCATCTAACGGCTCAAAATGTGACTGTTTTTGTCCTAAAAAACAGTTGAATGTTGTATAGACACTCCCATATATATATATATATATATATATAGGAAAATTACATAAGGCACCATGGTGCCTAGGCACCAACATCCGATACACGTGTATGATTGATAATTTTTTTGAGTTTGGGTATGAAAATGTTTTATACCCTTGATATATTTATGGTAAGTTACTTTTGAACTCAGTTCAAACTAGTTTGAACTACTTTTGAGTTCAATGCAACTACAGTGAGTATATGCCATAAAAATAGTTCAAACTAATTAAACTGAAGTTGAATTTAAATTTTTTCGGAGTTTGACATCTCAAATATACTTTTTTTATGGGTATATGAAGATACCCACATCAAACGTTGCGAATCTCGAAGCAAATCAACGGGTATCGATATTGGTGCCTAGGCACCTTGGTGCATGAAACACTCGTCTATATATATATATATATATATATATATATATATATATATATATATATATATATATATATAATGATAACGTAAATGAAACAGTCTCGCGATAGAATATACAATTGCACTAAAATCGGAAGTAGCAGGTGGTGGACAAGTCCATGCCCCATAGCCTGGAAGAAGGTACCCAATATTGGAGAAAAAAGGTTGACATACATTTATTAAACAGGACAAAGCAACAAGAGACACGCAAGTTCGCTTCCTATTTGATATCTTCCCTTGACATTATTCCTCAACAGTGGCAAATGTAACCACTTTTTTCTATCTAATTTTAGTTCAGTACAGCGGCAAGTGTACCTGCAGTTGCATCAAGTCCATGGGACATATGGCAAAATCATTTGAAGTGTAGGCCCCTTCAAATACACTTCCTTATTGGTGAATAGCGGCATTGTATCATGGAAAGATCCAATATTTACAATATCAGACTGGTTCATTTTCTGTGTTAAATCAAATTGCACATATGCCTCTGCATTACAAGGGACCGCCTACCTGTATCAGAGTAAAACCAAATTATTAAGCACAGTTCCTTAAAATTATTATCATCAATTGCTCCTTTAGCAGTAGAGCTTCAGATAGCTCTAAACTACCATGGAAAAGATAAGACAGAACCAGCATGGTCTTATTATAGAGCGAATAATTTTCAACTAGAACCAGAGATACATGCATTTTCCCACATAATCAATGGGATACTCTATGAAACCACAGTCCTTCAGTTATTAAAAGTAGGCATACATGTAAATAGAATTGTATCAATCTCCGCTAGCACTTCCCCCTAGTGGATGTTCCTTCCAAAAGAACACCCACACAGCATAGATGGACTTAATGGCAGACAAAGTACTGAAAAAACAAAAATAAAGGAATAAGCTGCAGCCCTAGGAACATTTTTGTACCTAAACATGAAATTAAATAGTTCAGATGTTAAAAGAAGCACACATTATTGGCACTATCCTTAGGAAACAAAAGGCACCAATCAACATAATGGCAAGAGGGTATTTAAAAAATGTGTAGCTGCGAGGTAAACAGCTCTTCAATAATTATGATAGTTGCTGTTGGATGCTACAAGGAAAATGGTATAGCACCTCGGGAAGGTAGAAAGTCACTGAGGATTTCACCAGCCTTTAGTAGTTTGCATCTGTATGTAATTATGCATCACCAAAGTGGAAATATCCAGAAATAGCATGCTTGTTTAGTCGACAAAAAAGTGACCGTTTAGCTGAGCACACAAGCAGATATTGACTATTAAGCTGAGCATACAAGCAGATCAGTAGTTGAGTCAGATGCATCACTTTCAGCAATGGTAGCATCCTCGACAATGAATGCATGGCCAATTGACTGAGAAAGTAACCAGCGGAAGTCGGGGGAGACGGGAGACGCGACGCGAGAGAGAGGGAGTCGCGAGAGAGGCGGAAGAGAGCAGTACATACCGCGTAAACTTTTGACAAATTTGCTATACAAACCACATTTGGAAGAGCATATACTATTAAAATTTTTGCAAACCAGATCAATCTAGCGTACAAATTGCTATACAAAGCATGCTAGTTGAGAATTATCCAGCATTGCTTTTTCTTGTATGGCTCAACCAATTCAAAACTTGAGAACATTCTCACAGTATGGCACAGATCAAGAACAACAAAGTAGTTCAAACTTCCAACAGGAATTAATGCTAACTATCAATCTATGTCACAATAGTTCTTGGTCATTCACGGTTTCTGAACCATCCATTTAGATACACTGAACCACAATTTGTGAACCAGAGCTACTCATTCATTATATCTAGCTCGTTGCTCGTGCACAGTATACTCTCCTCTCTTCTGGGTCAAGCCTCTCACAACAAAACAGAAATAACCAAAATTATAGTTCCACTTTGCTGACTCTTATGGTCACTTCCAGTGGCGGAGCCAGGATCTGATTACGTCCCGGGCTGAATGGTGGAATGATCTAGGCTATTTAGACTGGAGCATGAAAATATTACCCAGCCTGAACTAAATTTATCCGGGCTATACACTAGATATTTTTCCACACCCCGGGCTGAAGCCTACCCTGCCCGGGGTGTAGATCCGCCCCTCACTTCATTACTGTTCATGGATGCAACTTCGAATCTTCTTTCTCTCTCAGACTATCAGGAGTTCCTCCAGGCAAACGACCAGCTACAAAATAAAAAGACTTATGGATAGATCAGCGTCTCTTCTTGCTTGCTTTTGCACCGCTGGATTTTGATGGGCTCGCAACCAGGTAGATGAACGCTCCAACCAACGAAACAACAGACACCAGCGACCCGTACTTTGCCACAAGTCTCTGAAGATGGGTAACTTCTTAGTATCTACCTCCATCATGGTAGCTCTCTTTTAGATGGACTAGAAAAATTGATCCATGGAGAATTAAAGAAATAAATTACCTTAGCCTGAACAAAATACGATAGCGAATCCAGATTTCCACAAGGTGAGTGCAGGCACCAGAAATAGCATCGAAACATTAGAATAATAAAGAGACATACATTACAATGTGAATGCAATGGCACCGATACTTACCCATTCAAACTTCTTTTCCAGAGGCCTCTCAGCAAGAATATCCAGCGGAAGGATGGGAGTTGAATAGGCCTCCTTCAACATATAAAATTATCAATTTACCAAAAGGTGTTGATCAGTTGCAAAGGCAAAAAAGAGAATACAAGAGTGTAGCATAAGTGTAACGACCCACGTCGTTAATTAACCCTAATTAGCGAATTAGGATGTTAAGTAGGATTAATTACATAAATGAGAATCTAAAAATACGAGGGAATTTAAAATTTTCCTTGTAGTTGTTTAAATCAAACTCGGCAAGCGACAAGTAATTTTAATACGCTTAGAATTTTAACGGCAAGGATGAAAGCATTTTTTTTTGTAAAAGAATTACGTGAGCGAAAGCATTTAACTTAATTAAAATATAGCTAACAGTCTGTAGTACAACTGTAATTAACTACTACATGCTTATGATAAAAATCAATTGCATCTGTTGTGCGACAAATTAAAACTTATAACAAGATAAATAAAAATATTGCGACTTGTATTACATAACCATGATAATACAAATTACAATAAGTATACAAATTCATGTCTTCACTAGATAAACAATTCAAAGCTAAACAATAACAATATAATTGCATTGAGTCAAGTAGTGCATGATTTAATTTACATCAAGTTCATTTCATACATAGTCTTTTGCATCCAAATCAACCGAGGATATAAATTACATTTACACAGCATACAATATTATCCATACCTCGATATTAAGAGAAAGCCCAAAATTACATACACGGCCATTTCATACATCAGAAACTGTTGTCGAACGGCCACCACACGACTATTCCATTTGTGATCAAATCATTAATTATAATACCGAAAAAGACCGAACAAAAGAAAATAATTAAAAGAAGAATTGCCGTCAGAGCCCTAGGGATTAACCTCGGACGGGTAACCCATTCCCGGAGATACCTGACCGTCCGGGGCCAGTCGGCACCTCTCACAACCATAGGCTCATCACACGGTTTATATATACAAACCTGTTCTGAACATAGGAATCCAACCAAGGCAAAGACTAGGGAGCATAAATCATTCCAGCCCAACCCCAACAGAGAAACCACCTGTCAAAGCCCTCACCATGCAAATATCAACCACAGTGAAATAGATAGCACCGGGCCAGAGCAGCCACGCCCAGAGGGCATCAGCAGCCAACAAGCCTCACGGGCAAGCCATCCAACAAATATCCCACATTGCATACCAGTAGTCAAACCGAGAGAATAGAGCACAGAGGGACAGAGGAAAGGTAAGGTAGACTTCCCCACCACCAGCCAATCCCCAGACCGCAGAGGCGTTCGTCACCGAGTGGAGCCGAAGGCCAGGGAGTGAAGACCCGGCAAGCCGAAGGAAATGGGGACGTGACGGCCACAGGAGAACCGCAAGCCAGCGTCAAGCGTCAGCCACCGCCAACCGGCCACCACCCCAACCCCAAACCCTAGCATCCCGCACAAGCACCAGTGCAGGTAAACCCCACAATCCCAACATCCGTATAATGCCATTACCAATCCATTCAACATAGGCTAGAAACCATAAGCACTCACCACGGTAGAACACATGAACCATAAGCATGTCACCGGAGGTAAAAGAAGAGGAGAAGAGGGTTACCGTGGGGGCGGCGGCTGCGGGATTCCCGGCCGAGCCACCGGTTCACCGCCGTCGGTACTTCCCCGGCGTACGGCGACGGTTCACCAGCGGGGACGGCCACGGTCACCCGCCTCCCAATACCGAACCCTAGGCAAAAACCCCACAAGTTAGCAAATTACAAAATTAAATCAAGCAAGGAAATGGGGAAAAAGAGGAGGAGCATCCGATTTGGCCAGATCTGGCCGGAGATCCCCAAGCGGCGCCGGTCAGCCCGGCGGGAACGGCCGGCCAGAGGAGGCGTCGGCGGGGAGCCGGCGTGAGGGGGGAGCGGCACCGAAGAGAGGCGCCGAGCACCGGGGTAGAGGCGCCGAGGCGGGCGCGAGAAAGAGGCGGCGTGTGAGGGGAGCCAAACCGGGCGGCGGTGCTGGGACTCGAAGGCGGGGGAGAGGCGGCGTGAGGAGAGAGCAGAGAGACCGAGAGAGAGAGAGAGCGCCGGTGGAGTGGGCGAAAAAGGAGGAAAAAAGGAAGGGAGATGGAGAGGCGTCGGCAGAGGCAAGAAGAGGAGGCGTCGGTGGGGTAAAAGAGAAGGAGAGGAGGCGCTGGGGGCGGCGGTAGAAAAAAAGAGGGGAAGCAGAGGAGTTGTGGAGGCGTCGGTGGAAAATGGGAAAAAGGGGGAAAAAAGTGCTGGCGGCGGAAGACTCAAGAAAATGGGAACGGCCGGAAAGGAAAGAAGAAAGCAGTAGGAAAAATAGAGAAGGTGAAGTAAAAATGTAAAAGAATAAAATGATTAAATTAGGAACACTTATACACCTGCATTGTAGTAATCTGGTTTTAGTAATTAGTTAAAATAATTGAATTAACTACAAATGTTTAGGGACCGTGTAATTGCATATTAGCTACTCCAACGCAATAAATATCCATTAGGAATAAGCTAAGAGCTAATACAGTCCTCGGTAGTAGTATAATACCTTAGATGTGATGCATATAAATAATTCGGAGTTGAGTTTAAGTAAAATGAGAAATTCGAAAATCGTCAAGCACATTTAGTAGAATTCATCTAATTACTTAAATCTGCATACTTTCAACGCCGTAGATTAAGTCAGAAACTCAATATATTTTGTAAGTCGTGCAATGAATGTAACACCATCAATGGATTAAAACTGGTTCGTGTGTAAATTAAAACCTGTGTATTGATATTTAAACAGCTCAGTGACATTTATTTACCTAGACAATTTGGTTAATAATAGTTAAATTATAGAAACCCACCTGGGGTACTCCGAAATATTAGAACAAGCTAATTGTGATCCGACAATGTAAAGCATACACATCGATTACACCTGTACTATAAGGATTAAATTAAAGTACTATAGTTTAAGACCCTTTCGTTGCAGACTTTAATAAGCAGATAAATTGGTTAATCATCAAAGCAATAGAAATCCGCTAATCAGTATTTATAATGATTAGAATAACTAATTTACTAGCGATAGAGTAAAAGTATAGTGAAGGTCGATTTAATTAATGCCTCGCTAATTAAGTCGTTGGGATCGTACCTAAATACCTAATTAATCCAGATAGTGTTAAATCATAGAACCGTCTTAATAAATATTCTTGGTTATAAAAGATGAGTCAAATGATACCTGTAGGCTGGAATTGCATATACGAAGTAAATTGTTATAATGTCAATTGAACCGCTCTTTTGCACATTTAAATAACCAGATAACTTTTATTAGTCGATTATAAAGTATAGGAATCCACTAATAAGTCTTCTAAATCATAAAAGTAAATTCATAACTATTAAAAGATTTCAAACTATATGCGACGACTAGAATAGCCAGCTAAGTCAAAATAGTAATCGTCAAGTTAAGAAATTTAATAGCAACTAAAATTGCAAGCGGTGATTTAGATAGCAGTTAAGCTATAAAAATATGCTCAGGACTTCATTAAAATGTATGAATCCTATAAGGACACCAGAATATAGTTTAATTAAGAAATTAAGTAATGAATACATGAGACCATTTTATTTGGGATCTATAAGTCAACTCGTTGTGCGTACTAGTACAAGAAATACATTGAGTAATCTTAAGATCCAAAACGAATTAGAGAGGTGAATAAATGTATACGAACCTTTAAGAAATTAAATGTACCTAAATACATACGCGAGATTGACTAGAATAATATTCGCCATTATGATTATGCGTGCATTCAAATTAACCCGTGTAGTGAAGAATTGTTAGGAACCTTAATAAAATGCCGAGCATACTTAATAAATCAACCGTATCTCATGACGTTAGGGCGATGATGTCGAGCGACGAGTAGTGTACCGAATTAACCTTGATTACCGCGATCAGATTAAGCAAAGTCTTACCTTAGGAGCACAATCACGTCAACCCCACATATGTCATTATATTTTCGTAAATTAAATCGTAGGCGTATTTAACTGCAGGCAACAACCAAGCTACGGGGACAACTTCACCTGATCCTACTTGAATCCGAGTATATGGTTAAAGTCCAGGCAAGCATTCCTTTGAACACCTCTGCGGAGTATATTCGTAAAACAAGTATTTTGTATTAATCTATTATCACTTGCATGAAAGAAACAAAAAGGGTTTTAAATCAAGCAATGGCTATAGGTGAATGAAAAGGGTTAGATGGCAACTGATGGAGCAGTTGGCCACTAAAGTTAAGTAAAAAGGGTGGGCAGAGGTTGCCAGGGGAGGCAGTGAGTGGGCAATGGAGGGACCTCTGCATAAGAATAGAATATAAGGGACTACAAACTTCATTTGTATGAACAGACCGTACCAACCGTATCAACCATCGTTCCGTCTTCACAGGCAGTCGGTCCTCTAGTGAGGTGTTATGTTCTCCACAGGAGTGATTTATTTAGGGAATAGGCCCAAAGGAACCGGTATGAGACCGGAGCGTAAAAACCCACAGGCGGGTTACGCATTGGTGTTATATACGCGAGAGTGGGGGCTGGGTGAGGGTCGGAGAACCCTACCAGCCAACGGTTATGTCGCTTTCGGTGGGTCTGCGTGGCTCCAGGCTGCCGCTTGTGAGTAACCGGGTGGAGATATAATTACTGAGCTAGAGATAATTGTACTGTACTCTGTTCTGGGCGCCGCTTCAAAGGAATTGCGGATAATCCCAAGAGCCAACACGAGCAGAGTGATGATGGGTAAAGTGATACAAGCTTGCGCAATGCTATCCAAATCATGAATTCATGCCTGTCTCCGGGAAAGGAGAATTACGGAAACTTATGGGGGTTTTTGCTGTTCATGCGTATGTTTAGTAGTTTTCTAAATTAATAAATCGGACTTCTTTCAAAACCAACAAACCTTATTTTCTATAAGTCATGGAAATGACAGGGATGATGAAAAAGAGTGTTAAGAATGAACACGAGACTGAAGAGAGGAATTGAGATTCCTACATGTGTAAATGATGGGCATTTTATGCATTTTGTATTATAACGCTTGCTGAGTACGTCTGTACTCACCGGTGCTATTATCTCCCCCTTTGCTTAGGGCATGTCAATTCAGGGGAGGGCAGAGATCAAGAGGAAGCTACTGGATGAAATGCCATGGACTCGGAATATAGTGGGTACAAGGTGGACACTTCGTGTGGAGTTGTGTGAATAGGAAGTAGTTAGAATATTTTGGCTAAAGATTGTAATATTTAAGCCCTTGAGGCTTTGTAATAACTTTAGCCCTGCGTGGCGATATTCTTGTAATATCATATTATGTCTCTAATTATTGTTCTACTGCAATACTCTGATAGGCTTATTATTCGTTAGAGCGATGTTTTATCGGCTAAAACGAATAATAATCCGTTGACTAGTGTTATTACCCCATGGTAATAATGCGGGTCGTCACAGGTGGTATCAGAGCAATGGTTTGAGGGCCACGTAAATAATTAGAGACTGTTTCTTGACTTAAGGAGGTGATCCTTGCTATATGGCAATACATATCCTTTAATACCTCTCATCTGTACATCCTTTCTTATGTGGTTAGCTCTAGGCTTAAGCATCGTTACTTTTAAAACCACCACATATTTTAGAGCTAGAGTGGGTAGCGAGGAAGGGAATGACGTTAATAAGGGGTAGGACAATCTAAATTAGGTACTAGTTCTTTTTATTGGTAACAGTGGTAGTCTACAAAATTCTAGTGGTAGTTGGTAAGCAATATAATTTTAATTATGAGCTTGACATTTAATTTTGCTGCAATTAGATATTCTGCATTTAAATTAGTACATTTCAGTCAATATATGATTGCTATTTTTATTGTTTCAACCGTAGCGACCTAGGCTTAACTGTAGCGACATAGGATAATTTAGGACAATTATTAGCGGTAATAGTGGTCTTAGAAGTGAACCAAACTCTGAGACCCTTATCTTTTCACTCTGGCAACTAAATGAACGCATCCGCCATCACAAAATTTAGTAGAGAATCAAAGAAATGAAATACTATAACTATTCAGGATGGCAGATGAACCGAAAAAAAAATTGACTTCTCTCATTTCTGCATATGAGATTTCCCGGACGAGTGGTCCGTGGCGCTTCCGAACGCGTAAGTTTCGGACGTACCCAGGAACGAAGTCCTGGGCGTACTCAGGGATGAGCCCTGAGCGTGGTTCCAAACGCGAAAGTTTTGGGCGATCCTGAGAGCGAGTTCTCAGGCATGCCTGGGCGCGGAGATCCAGGGTAGTGTAGGTTCGCACTCAGAGGCAAGCTCTGAGCGTGGTCCCAAACGCGAAAGATTTGGGCGATCTCGAGAGCGAGTTCTCGAGCGTAGCTGGGCACGTAGTCCCAGAGTAGTGTAGGAGTTGATTCTTTTTGCATCTCTATGTTTCTTGGGTTTTATTTGCCTAATGTGAATGCCGTGATGTGAAGATCAACACCAGAGAGGGGAAGTAATGCTGTTTTCTACTACTTCAACATAAATAAATTCTCATCTAATTGCATGCTAAACATTAATAAGAAAACCTGGGTCTATAACATGAATAAAATTTTGTTCGTACCTCTTGTAACAATTTGCTGCAGGAAATTTGATAATATCATGATATGCAGGTATTTTCAAAAATATAATTTACTAAATTTAATTACAACTTAAAATGAGGTGCTAAGTGTAGAATGATCAGTCAAATTAAAATGAGTGAAAATCTAGCGCCTAGCCGTAGTATAGGAAAAACACTCAATTCTTTATTATTTTTAAAAGTCGGTTATATAGAATTACCAGGATTACTAGACGTAGACGAGTGGTTACGAGATCGACTGTAGGTAACATATCCACCACCATCCATTTTCTTTTTCAGAACACGTAACTTAGAGTGAGATGTCCTTAGAACGTAATTTAAAAAAAAATGATGCTAACTATTTTGCAACTCCAGACTGGTAGACTGTTTAGCTGTAAAGCCTTTATTTCACCAAATAAATCTGTTCCTAGTAATCTATCCCTAGATACTCCGATAAACTTGTTACTTGCTTAATTCTATTCCTCTTGGAGTGTATGGTCAGACCTACAGCGGATATCTATACCTACCTACGTTTCCCGTTGTAATTCGGATTGGAAGCATTCCGAAGTTCTAAGCCTACAGCTGCTACGAGATTAATCACCCCATTATCCATGAATCATTTTAAAGCAGTCACCGAACAATTATTATCCATGTTTGGTGCATTTCCCCACGTTCATGAATATATGATTTCAGGAACTTTTGTCATAGTCTCCGGAGCATCACATTGACCATGAACTTAGAAAAAAAAAATTTACAAATGGAATTGTTTCAGCATGACATTAGGAAATAGTTATTTTCGTAAAAACTCCTTTTGCATCATTCTATATCCCTATTTCTTGCATCATAGTGTTTAAATTCTTTGAAAACTCTATTTCATGCATTCCATGAGGACATATACTATGAATAGGGGGAAATGTCCATTCTTTCAATATCATTGATCTACCCCTCATTGAACCTAAAACCGTATGGCAATACCACACCTCTGAGTGTAACACATAAATCTCCAGGCTTACCTATTAATGTGGAGAGAACCATTCAATCCTGATGAGTTAAATCCTGCCTAATATCATTAAACCAGTATCACAGAAGTATAGTTGAGCCTAAAATTTCAAACACCATAATGTCATTCCTTGAGTACCTATCTCCTAGTCCTACATCACATCCACGTTAACACCCCCAAAAGTATAATTGCAGACCAACAGAGCCGCTTGAACCATCATAAAATGAGCAACAAGAAGCCAAACTAGTTCGATCATATCATCCAATTGGGGAGTAACAACAGCAACCACACTGGAAGTAACCCATCCTTAAATAGCTCAAGTACAATGTTAGAAAACTAGGATAATGCTAATTAATTTCAATTCTTTCTGCCGCAAGATGATATTTCAACCCAGTTGCTTTATGCAACACCGATTTCTCTGAACCACCCTGCAAAATCATCAACCCTAACCCTTCTGTAGATCAGCTAAAGAAATCAAGGAGTAACTAAAGAACTAAGAAGGGAAGGGAGCAACAATTTGAAAAAAAGGGGGGAAATACTAACCGGTGCACTTTAGAATAAATTGAACGATTTTCCCTACAACAATAGAGTTACGATCTTGACCCTAATGCTACCAAACCCTAGTGACGATAGTCGATAACTGTAAGCCTAATATGAAACTACAGCGTTGACAGGTGAGGAGTCAACAAACGATACAAGCATAGGAGGTGTATCTACCAAAAGGCGGAATAAATAGGAATATTTAAAAGCACGCTTCGTAAAGGATCAATAAGAGACCTACCACAACCTTCTAAAGCCAGTTCCGATTTCGAGGACGAAATCATTTTTAAGGAGGGAAGTGTGTAACGACCCACGTCGTTAATTAACCCTAATTAGCGAATTAGGATGTTAAGTAGGATTAATTACATAAATGAGAATCTAAAAATACGAGGGAATTTAAAATTTTCCTTGTAGTTGTTTAAATCAAACTCGGCAAGCGACAAGTAATTTTAATACGCTTAGAATTTTAACGGCAAGGATGAAAGCATTTTTTTTTGTAAAAGAATTACGTGAGCGAAAGCATTTAACTTAATTAAAATATAGCTAACAGTCTGTAGTACAACTGTAATTAACTACTACATGCTTATGATAAAAATCAATTGCATCTGTTGTGCGACAAATTAAAACTTATAACAAGATAAATAAAAATATTGCGACTTGTATTACATAACCATGATAATACAAATTACAATAAGTATACAAATTCATGTCTTCACTAGATAAACAATTCAAAGCTAAACAATAACAATATAATTGCATTGAGTCAAGTAGTGCATGATTTAATTTACATCAAGTTCATTTCATACATAGTCTTTTGCATCCAAATCAACCGAGGATATAAATTACATTTACACAGCATACAATATTATCCATACCTCGATATTAAGAGAAAGCCCAAAATTACATACACGGCCATTTCATACATCAGAAACTGTTGTCGAACGGCCACCACACGACTATTCCATTTGTGATCAAATCATTAATTATAATACCGAAAAAGACCGAACAAAAGAAAATAATTAAAAGAAGAATTGCCGTCAGAGCCCTAGGGATTAACCTCGGACGGGTAACCCATTCCCGGAGATACCTGACCGTCCGGGGCCAGTCGGCACCTCTCACAACCATAGGCTCATCACACGGTTTATATATACAAACCTGTTCTGAACATAGGAATCCAACCAAGGCAAAGACTAGGGAGCATAAATCATTCCAGCCCAACCCCAACAGAGAAACCACCTGTCAAAGCCCTCACCATGCAAATATCAACCACAGTGAAATAGATAGCACCGGGCCAGAGCAGCCACGCCCAGAGGGCATCAGCAGCCAACAAGCCTCACGGGCAAGCCATCCAACAAATATCCCACATTGCATACCAGTAGTCAAACCGAGAGAATAGAGCACAGAGGGACAGAGGAAAGGTAAGGTAGACTTCCCCACCACCAGCCAATCCCCAGACCGCAGAGGCGTTCGTCACCGAGTGGAGCCGAAGGCCAGGGAGTGAAGACCCGGCAAGCCGAAGGAAATGGGGACGTGACGGCCACAGGAGAACCGCAAGCCAGCGTCAAGCGTCAGCCACCGCCAACCGGCCACCACCCCAACCCCAAACCCTAGCATCCCGCACAAGCACCAGTGCAGGTAAACCCCACAATCCCAACATCCGTATAATGCCATTACCAATCCATTCAACATAGGCTAGAAACCATAAGCACTCACCACGGTAGAACACATGAACCATAAGCATGTCACCGGAGGTAAAAGAAGAGGAGAAGAGGGTTACCGTGGGGGCGGCGGCTGCGGGATTCCCGGCCGAGCCACCGGTTCACCGCCGTCGGTACTTCCCCGGCGTACGGCGACGGTTCACCGGCGGGGACGGCAACGGTCACCCGCCTCCCAATACCGAACCCTAGGCAAAAACCCCACAAGTTAGCAAATTACAAAATTAAATCAAGCAAGGAAATGGGGAAAAAGAGGAGGAGCATCCGATTTGGCCAGATCTGGCCGGAGATCCCCAAGCGGCGCCGGTCAGCCCGGCGGGAACGGCCGGCCAGAGGAGGCGTCGGCGGGGAGCCGGCGTGAGGGGGGAGCGGCACCGAAGAGAGGCGCCGAGCACCGGGGTAGAGGCGCCGAGGCGGGCGCGAGAAAGAGGCGGCGTGTGAGGGGAGCCAAACCGGGCGGCGGTGCTGGGACTCGAAGGCGGGGGAGAGGCGGCGTGAGGAGAGAGCAGAGAGACCGAGAGAGAGAGAGAGAGCGCCGGTGGAGTGGGCGAAAAAGGAGGAAAAAAGGAAGGGAGATGGAGAGGCGTCGGCAGAGGCAAGAAGAGGAGGCGTCGGTGGGGTAAAAGAGAAGGAGAGGAGGCGCTGGGGGCGGCGGTAGAAAAAAAGAGGGGAAGCAGAGGAGTTGTGGAGGCGTCGGTGGAAAATGGGAAAAAGGGGGAAAAAGTGCTGGCGGCGGAAGACTCAAGAAAATGGGAACGGCCGGAAAGGAAAGAAGAAAGCAGTAGGAAAAATAGAGAAGGTGAAGTAAAAATGTAAAAGAATAAAATGATTAAATTAGGAACACTTATACACCTGCATTGTAGTAATCTGGTTTTAGTAATTAGTTAAAATAATTGAATTAACTACAAATGTTTAGGGACCGTGTAATTGCATATTAGCTACTCCAACGCAATAAATATCCATTAGGAATAAGCTAAGAGCTAATACAGTCCTCGGTAGTAGTATAATACCTTAGATGTGATGCATATAAATAATTCGGAGTTGAGTTTAAGTAAAATGAGAAATTCGAAAATCGTCAAGCACATTTAGTAGAATTCATCTAATTACTTAAATCTGCATACTTTCAACGCCGTAGATTAAGTCAGAAACTCAATATATTTCGTAAGTCGTGCAATGAATGTAACACCATCAATGGATTAAAACTGGTTCGTGTGTAAATTAAAACCTGTGTATTGATATTTAAACAGCTCAGTGACATTTATTTACCTAGACAATTTGGTTAATAATAGTTAAATTATAGAAACCCACCTGGGGTACTCCGAAATATTAGAACAAGCTAATTGTGATCCGACAATGTAAAGCATACACATCGATTACACCTGTACTATAAGGATTAAATTAAAGTACTATAGTTTAAGACCCTTTCGTTGCAGACTTTAATAAGCAGATAAATTGGTTAATCATCAAAGCAATAGAAATCCGCTAATCAGTATTTATAATGATTAGAATAACTAATTTACTAGCGATAGAGTAAAAGTATAGTGAAGGTCGATTTAATTAATGCCTCGCTAATTAAGTCGTTGGGATCGTACCTAAATACCTAATTAATCCAGATAGTGTTAAATCATAGAACCGTCTTAATAAATATTCTTGGTTATAAAAGATGAGTCAAATGATACCTGTAGGCTGGAATTGCATATACGAAGTAAATTGTTATAATGTCAATTGAACCGCTCTTTTGCACATTTAAATAACCAGATAACTTTTATTAGTCGATTATAAAGTATAGGAATCCACTAATAAGTCTTCTAAATCATAAAAGTAAATTCATAACTATTAAAAGATTTCAAACTATATGCGACGACTAGAATAGCCAGCTAAGTCAAAATAGTAATCGTCAAGTTAAGAAATTTAATAGCAACTAAAATTGCAAGCGGTGATTTAGATAGCAGTTAAGCTATAAAAATATGCTCAGGACTTCATTAAAATGTATGAATCCTATAAGGACACCAGAATATAGTTTAATTAAGAAATTAAGTAATGAATACATGAGACCATTTTATTTGGGATCTATAAGTCAACTCGTTGTGCGTACTAGTACAAGAAATACATTGAGTAATCTTAAGATCCAAAACGAATTAGAGAGGTGAATAAATGTATACGAACCTTTAAGAAATTAAATGTACCTAAATACATACGCGAGATTGACTAGAATAATATTCGCCATTATGATTATGCGTGCATTCAAATTAACCCGTGTAGTGAAGAATTGTTAGGAACCTTAATAAAATGCCGAGCATACTTAATAAATCAACCGTATCTCATGACGTTAGGGCGATGATGTCGAGCGACGAGTAGTGTACCGAATTAACCTTGATTACCGCGATCAGATTAAGCAAAGTCTTACCTTAGGAGCACAATCACGTCAACCCCACATATGTCATTATATTTTCGTAAATTAAATCGTAGGCGTATTTAACTGCAGGCAACAACCAAGCTACGGGGACAACTTCACCTGATCCTACTTGAATCCGAGTATATGGTTAAAGTCCAGGCAAGCATTCCTTTGAACACCTCTGCGGAGTATATTCGTAAAACAAGTATTTTGTATTAATCTATTATCACTTGCATGAAAGAAACAAAAAGGGTTTTAAATCAAGCAATGGCTATAGGTGAATGAAAAGGGTTAGATGGCAACTGATGGAGCAGTTGGCCACTAAAGTTAAGTAAAAAGGGTGGGCAGAGGTTGCCAGGGGAGGCAGTGAGTGGGCAATGGAGGGACCTCTGCATAAGAATAGAATATAAGGGACTACAAACTTCATTTGTATGAACAGACCGTACCAACCGTATCAACCATCGTTCCGTCTTCACGGGCAGTCGGTCCTCTAGTGAGGTGTTATGTTCTCCACAGGAGTGATTTATTTAGGGAATAGGCCCAAAGGAACCGGTATGAGACCGGAGCGTAAAAACCCACAGGCGGGTTACGCATTGGCGTTATATACGCGAGAGTGGGGGCTGGGTGAGGGTCGGAGAACCCTACCAGCCAACGGTTATGTCGCTTTCGGTGGGTCTGCGTGGCTCCAGGCTGCCGCTTGTGAGTAACCGGGTGGAGATATAATTACTGAGCTAGAGATAATTGTACTGTACTCTGTTCTGGGCGCCGCTTCAAAGGAATTGCGGATAATCCCAAGAGCCAACACGAGCAGAGTGATGATGGGTAAAGTGATACAAGCTTGCGCAATGCTATCCAAATCATGAATTCATGCCTGTCTCCGGGAAAGGAGAATTACGGAAACTTATGGGGGTTTTTGCTGTTCATGCGTATGTTTAGTAGTTTTCTAAATTAATAAATCGGACTTCTTTCAAAACCAACAAACCTTATTTTCTATAAGTCATGGAAATGACAGGGATGATGAAAAAGAGTGTTAAGAATGAACACGAGACTGAAGAGAGGAATTGAGATTCCTACATGTGTAAATGATGGGCATTTTATGCATTTTGTATTATAACGCTTGCTGAGTACGTCTGTACTCACCGGTGCTATTATCTCCCCCTTTGCTTAGGGCATGTCAATTCAGGGGAGGGCAGAGATCAAGAGGAAGCTACTGGATGAAATGCCATGGACTCGGAATATAGTGGGTACAAGGTGGACACTTCGTGTGGAGTTGTGTGAATAGGAAGTAGTTAGAATATTTTGGCTAAAGATTGTAATATTTAAGCCCTTGAGGCTTTGTAATAACTTTAGCCCTGCGTGGCGATATTCTTGTAATATCATATTATGTCTCTAATTATTGTTCTACTGCAATACTCTGATAGGCTTATTATTCGTTAGAGCGATGTTTTATCGGCTAAAACGAATAATAATCCGTTGACTAGTGTTATTACCCCATGGTAATAATGCGGGTCGTCACAATAAGAAACACTGACGAACTATGTGCAAAAAGGGTAAAAGCCCAGACCTGAAGTGCAGCCTTTGTGGGAACACGGTATGTAATAACAGCGGGTGAGCCTTGAAACCTGCCCTGTACCTTGGCCTCCAAGACAAACGTGTGCGGAGCAGTGGCACCACTAAAAGCAATAAAGTCATTTTCTGTAATATCACACATGGACACACCTAAAGCAGAGACACACATTATGAAATGTACTCACGGGTCAAGCCTTTGCAATGTCTTTGATATCTTTCCAGAGACGAGCTCGAACACTTCTTTGGGCCAGGAGTCATCATTAATGGTCACATCATAGGCAGTTCTGCAAATTTAAATTGTACAATAAGTTAATGCAAATGACTTTGCAAAATACATGGATATTTGCTTGCCATCATATACAGAAAAGAAACGAAGTCAAACAAAAAAATGATGGTAGATTTTGGCTAGGCCACTATGCAGGTAGGCAATGCAGTTTCAGGGGTAAAGAGCAGATAACCAAAACATATATAGTAGGAATGGTTGGCATAGCTAACACAGAAGCTATGTTTTAATTTAGATCCTTAAAGAAACCCATCCTGTAAGTTTTAACACCTGGTTCCCCCTTATCAAGTCTCCAGATCTGCTATATTAGCGAGGCAACCAAGTAGGAAATAGTCCTCATCTGATGATGTCTTTGGTTGGTGCCAATCTTCATTAAGTGCTCCATTCAGAAACAGTCAAATATTCGAAGCTAAAATTTACCAATAACACATTCTGTACATACATTCAGTAGCAGCGATGCTACTTGTGTCCAACTTCAATATTTGAGTTTTTCTTTCCCTGTAAAAAAACTTCAGATTTTACTTTTCAAGAGTCAAGGCCGTAGGCTGCTGCATTTGGCTAGCACAAAGAAGTCTAGATGTTGTAGAGAAACATTCATACCAGACTTCCTATAAACACACCTGCATCACTACTATGACACAAACAAAGCATACAGTGATTCAGTTGGCAAGTGCAACCAACTCAATTTCAGCAAAATGGCTTGTTGGAATTAAAGGTGCAACACGGTTCTAGAATTATCCAAGCCTTATTAATTGAGTTGAGACAAAAATGTATTAATTTCAGAACTGAAGAGGTTACAACCTGTAAGCATTACAGGAAACCTAGCAAAATAACCTGCAAAGGCCAATATGTCCACTCTAAGCAGATCATGTAATCAAATCCAAACAAAAGCTCATCAAACATTATTGGCACATTGTGATCTGATCCAAGCGAAAAGAGGAACACATTGAATGCTCGACATCAAAGTCAATCAGCTGCAGAAAAAATAAACATGGTGATGTCTTAAGAAACATTTCTAGGTACGGCACAGGGGAATAACTCAGCTACGTGCATGTGCATAAAGTCAAAAGCTACAGATCTATGGCACCAGAGGATATAGCAAAACAAGCGATATAGCTTTAGATAAGAAACATTCTGAAATGACCGTCCCAGACTGACAACTAAATGTCTGCTTCAACAAGGTACCAGAAATCACCTTAACCCCGAAACAGATAATTTATCATCCGGTTTTGCAGATAACTACACCTGACGACGTTCTTTTAACGGTGCAGACCGATGGACCAATAGACTATTGGATTTCTCGGATAGCTAGACAGCGCATTTATCTATGAGTAAGTTTCACAAAACCACACTACCATTGTAAAACTATCACAAAACCACACTTTTAAGCAACGATTTTTGAGAACCACACTTCTCTTTACATAACATTTTCGAAAACCACACTAGTATCCAACAGGTTGAGCCCACTCATCAGTCTCATAAGCCTATCCCATTTCTGTTTGATAATATGAATAGGCTTGTGAGATTGACAAGTGGGTCTGGCCCGTTGATGGTAATGTTTGAAAGTGTGATTTTGTGAAATGTTATACAAAGAGAAATGTGGTACTCTGAAATTGTTGCTTAAAAAGTGTGGTTTTGTGATAGTTTTACCCAAGGTAGTGTGGTTTTGTAAAATTTACTCTTTATCCATTGATCTGAAGCAACTGTTAAGCTCTTGTGAGTTGACAGTGTATCGTTTACAGCCCTACTTGATTACCATTGACCATGTGGTGCCATTAGACCTGAAGCTCTTGAAAGTTGTAAGGTTGGGCAATTGGGCACACCGAATCATGTGGTGTTTACATGGAGGGAGCTCCCCTATGTACATGCATGTTAGCAGTAACATAATCTTGATGCAGTACAAGTTGTTTGGATAATAAAAGAATGTGTTAATTTGTCCAAATAAGGAGGAGGTAGGCATCGGAAATCATAAGAGGATTGTTTAGCTAGCAACTATAGATAGATAAGCAACTCTAGATGTAGCATTTAGTTACTACAATTAAGAGCTAGGTGCAATGGTGACGAGATCCATAAAGAGGATGCAGGTTTGCATAAGAGGAGCTGGGTGAGTTTTTGGCAGGGAAGAATTGAGGGTTTGTGAGCACTGCGCTGCAGTATCCATAATAGTGGAGTAATAATTCTCTATCAGATGAGCGAAAAAAAAGTAACCCATAAATAAACAAGGCTCGCACCTCATGTTTAAGAAAGAAAGAAAGAAAGCTCGCGTCACGTCGCTGATGGATCCCCCGATGCAGCTCCAAGGAAAGAAAGGGAAAATTGCTCTCATGCCACAAACTTAAATATCATCCTCTCATTTGCCACATACTTAAATGGCTTTGTTATTATGCCACAAACTTGAGTGTTTTATCCTTGTTTTGTCATTTTCTCCCTTTAATGTCTATTTTAATTTCATTTTGCAATTTCAGGGACTTGAAATGACCATTTTGCCCTCGTCAACATTGGAGCCACCAGCACCCACACAGCGGGCGTCGCGTCGAGCCGGACAAACCCTAGCGGAGCGTGAGCGCGGCTGGCGGATGGCGCGCGGGCTGCGCGGCGACCTGTCGGAGCTGGGGCGCCACCTGCTTCCTCCACCCGCTCCTCGCCCCCGCCCACACCGACTCCCCGCCAGCGACCCCCACCCGCCGTCGCCGATCCCCCTCCCCGCGCCCGGCAACCCCGCCCTCCCCTTCCCTCCTCGCCGGCATCCTCGCCGAGATCGGCGGCTCCCTCCGCGGCGGCTTCTCCCGCCGGGCCCTCCCCGACCACCCGCAGCACCTGCCCCTCCCCCCCGCCGCCGCCACGCTTATCTCTACTGGAGACACCCGTCACGCTTTCTTGGGTTGCCCTAAACATATTCCCTATAACTGTGCCATCTTTAATTTGAGCTCTTTGTTCCTTTGCTTTTGTATTTTATACTTCTATTTATATAGATGCATGCTAGGTGACGCTTTCGTGGAAATGTGCTCCAAAAAATAAAAATCCTCGGACTGCTCCGGTAACCCCAGAACGACAACAAAAGCTGAAATCGTGAGCTATAGGTCACGCTTTCGGCCAAAATGTGCTTCGAGAAATAAAAATCCCCGGAATGCTCTTGTAACCCTGGAACGACTAGAAAAGTTGAAAATCGTGAGCTTTAGATCACTTTGTCGGCCAAATGTGCTCCGAAAAAAATTCCAAGACTTGCCCGGTAACCCTACAACGACTAGAAAAGTTGAAAATCGTGAGCAATGGGTCACCCTTTCGGCCAAATGTGATGTGACAAAAATCCCTGGAATGCTTCGATAACACCGGAACGTTTTGAAAAGTTGAAAATCGTTAGCTATAGGTCACGCTTTCGTGCAAATATGCGCCGAAAAATAAAAATCCTCGGACTGCTCCGGTAACCCCGGAATGACAAGAAAAGTTGAAATAATGAGCCATAGGACACGCTTTCGGCAAAATGTGCTTCGAAAAAGAATATTCCCCGGAATGCTCCGGTAACCATGGAACGACTAGAAAAGTTGAAAATCCCCAGACTCGCCCGGTAACCTTAGAACAACTACAAAATCTGAAAATCGTGAGCTATAGCTCACGTTTTCGGCCAAATATGTTTCAAAATATAAAAATACTCGGATTGCTCCAGTAACCCTGGAACGACTAGAAAAGCTAAAAATCGTGAGGTATAGGTACGCTTTTGGCAAATGTGCTCCGAAAAATAAAAATCCTCGGACTACTTCGGAAACCCCGGAATGACTATAAAAGCTGAAATCGTGAGTTATAGGGCCTGTTATTTTCCACCGAAGCTAGAGGCTTTTGGCTTTTGCTACAGTACCTAACTTTTAAATGGAGTATTTTCACAAGACAGGATCTACAAGTTAATTGTAGTACATGTTAAAAGCATGACATCTGTATTATCAAAAATCATAAGTGAGTATCTCCCTCTCAGTAAACTCTGTCGAAAACAGCTAAAATTCAAAAATTTCAGCCAAAAGCCAAAGCCGCAGCCGAAAAGAACAGGCCCATAGGTCACGCTTTCGGCCAAATGTGCTTCGAAAAGTAAAAATATCCAGACGGCTCTGGTAACACCGGAACGACTAGAAAAGCTGAAAATCGTGAGCTATAGGTACGCTTTCGCCAAATGTGCTCTGAAAATTAAAAATCCCCGGACTGGCCCGGTAACCCTGGAACGACTAGAAAATCTGAAAATCATGAGCTATAGGTCACGCTCTCGGCCAAATGTGCTCCAAAAATTAAAAATCACCGGACTGACCCGGTAACACTGAAACAACTGGAAAAGCTGAAATCGTGAGCTATAGGTCACCTTTTCGACCAAATCTGTCCCGAGAAACAAAAATCGTCGGAATGCTCCGATAACACTAGCACGACTAGAAAAGCTGAAAATCGTGAGTTATAGATCGTGCTTTCGGCCAAATGTGCTTAAAAAATGAAAATACCCGGACCGCTCTGGAAACACCGGAACGACTGGAAAAGCTGAAAATCGTGAGCTATAGGTCACACTTTCGGACAAATGTGCCCGAAAAATAAAAATCCCTAGACTACTCCGATAACCCCGGAACGACTAGAAAAGCTGAAATCGTGAGCTATGGGTCACCCTTTTGGCCAAATGTGATGCGACAAAAATCCCCAGAATGCTGCGGTAACACCGGAACGTTTAGAAAAGCTGAAAATCGTGAGCTATAGGTACGCTTTCGGCAAATGCGCTCCGAAAAATAAAAATCCCCGGACTACTCCGGTAACCCCGGAACGACTAGAAAAGCTGAAATCGTGAGCTATAGGTCACAGTCTCGACCAAATCTGCCGCAAGAAACAAAAATCGTTGAAACGCTCCGGTAACGCTGGCACGACAAGAAAAGCTGAAAATCGTGAGTTATCAGTCATGCTTTCAGCTAAATGTGCTTCAAAAAATAAAAGTACCTGAATGGCTCTGGTAACACCGGAACGACTAGAAAAGCTGAAAATCATGAGCTACAGGTACGTTTTCGGCAAATGTGCTACGAAAATTAAAAATCCCCGAACTGGCCTGGTAAACCTGGAATGACTAGAAAAGCTGAAAATCGTGAGATATAGGTCAGACATTCGGCCAAATGTGCTCCGAAAACTAAAAATCCCCGCACTGGTCTGGAAACCCCGGAACGACTAGGAGAGCTAAGATGTGAGCTATAGGTCAGGCTTTCGGCCAAATGTGCACCAAAAAATAAAAATCCCAGCACAGGTCCGGTGACCTCGGAACGACTAGAAAAATTGAAAATCGTGAGCTATAGGTCACGCTTTCGGCCAAATGTGCTTTAAAAAATAAAAATCCCCGGACTATTCCGGAAACCCCGGGACGACTAGAAAGCTGAAATCATAAACTATAGGTCACGCTTTCGGCCAAATCTGCTCCGAGAAACAAAATTTCCCCGACTACTCTGGTAACCGTTGAACGATTAGAAAAGCCGAAAATCTTGAGCTATGGGTCACCTTTTTGGCCAAATGTGATGCGACAGAAATCCCCGGAATGCTCCGGTAACACCGGAATGTTTAGAAAAGTTGAAAATCGTTAGCTATAGGTGACGCTTTTGTGCAAATACGCTATGAAAAATAAAATTTTTTGGACTGCTCCGGTAACCGCGGAACGACAAGAAAAGCTGATATCGTGAGCTATAGGTCATGTTTTCGGCCAAATGTGGTCCGAAAAACAAAAATCCCTGAAATGCTCAAGGAACCTTGGAACGACTAGAAAAGCTGAAAATCGTAAGCTATAGATCACTCTTTTAGTCAGATGTGCTCCGAAAAATAAAAATCCCCAGACTTGCCGGGTAACCGTACAACGACTAGAAAAGCTGAAAATCGTGAGCTATAGGTACACTTTTCGCAAATGTGCTCCGAAAAATAAAAAAAATCCCCGGACTACTCCGGTAACCCCAGAACGTCTAGAAAAGCTGAAATCGCGAGCTATATGTCACGCTTTCGACCAAATCTACCCCGAGAAACAAAAATCGTCGAAATGTTCCGGTAACCCTGGCACGACTTGAAAAGCTGAAAATCGTGAGTTATAGGTCACACTTTCGGCCAAATGTGTTTCGTAAAATAAAAATAGCCGGACGGCTCTGGTAACACCGGAACGACTAGAAAAGCTGGAAATCGTGAGCTATAGGTATGCTTTCGGCAAATGTGCTGCGAAAATTAAAAACCCTGGACTGGTCCGGAAACCCCGCAATGACTAGAAAAGCTAAAATGTGAGCTATAGGTCACGCTTTCGGCCAAATGTGCTCTGAAAATTAAAAATCCCTACACAGGTCCGGTAACCCCGGAACGATTGGAAAAGCTGAAAATCGTGAGCTATAGGTCACGGTTTTTCCTAAATCTGCTCCGAGAAACAAAATTCGCCCGACAGTTCCGGTAACCGTTGAACGACTAGGAAGGCTGAAAATCGTGAGCTATAGGTCACGCTTTCTGCCAAATGTGCTTCGAAAATAAAATTTCCGGCACAGGTCCGGAAACTACGAAACGACTAGAAAAGCTAAAATGGTGAGCTATAGGTCACGCTTTCAGCCAAATGTGTTCCGATAAATAAAAATTCCTGGACAGGTCCGGTAACCCCGGAACGACTAGAAAAGCTAAAAATCGTGAGCTATAGGTCACGTTTTCGGCCAAATGTGCCCCAAAAATAAAAATCCCCGGACTGCCCCGGTAACCCAGAAATGAATAGAAAAGCTAAAAATCGTGAGCTATAGGTCACGGTTTTTCCTAAATTTGCTCCGAGAAACAAAATTTCCCCAACTGCTCCGGTAACCGTTGAACGACTAGGAAAGGTGAAAATCGTGAGCTATAGGTCAGGCTTTCGGCCAAATCTTCTCCAAAAAACAAAATTCCCCCGACAGCTCTGGTAACCCTCGAACAATAAGAAATGCTGAAAATGTGAGCTATAGGTCACACTTTCGGCCAAATTTGATACGGAAAAAAAATCCCCGGAGCCCTATAGTAACGCTGGAAAGACTAAAAAAGCGGAAAATCTTGAGCTATGGGTCACCCTTTCTGCCAAATGTGCTTCGAAAAATAAAAATACCGGACGGCTCTGGTAACACCAGAACGACTAGAAAAACTAAAAATCGTGAGCTATAGGCATGCTTTCGGCTAATGTGCTCCAAAAATTAAAAATCCCCGAACTGGCCCGGAAACTCTGGAACGACTAGAAAAGCTGAAAATCGTGAGCTATAGGTCACGTTTTCGGCCAAATGTGCTCCGAAAAATAAAAATCCCCGTAGTACTCCAGAAACCCAAGAACGACTAGAAAAGGTGAAAATTGTGATAGGTCACGCTTTCGGCCAAATGTGCTCCAAAAAAATAAAAATACCCGGAGCCCTATAGTAACCCCAGAAAGACTAAAAAAGCAGAAAATCTTGAGCTATGGGTCACCCTTTCGGCCAAATGTGCTTCGAAAATTAAAAATCCCCGGACTGGCCCGGTACTCCTGGAACGACTAGAAAAGCTGAAAATTGTGTGCTATAAGTCACGCTTTCAGCCAAATGTGATGCGAGAAAAAATCCCCGGAGTCCTCAAGTAACCCCGGAAGGACTAGAAAAGCGGAAAATCTTGAGCTATAGCTCAGCCTTTCGGGCAAATGTGCTATGACCAAAATCCCTGGAATCCTCCGGTAACACCGGAATGTTTAGAAAAGTTGAAAATCGTTAACTATAGGTCACGCTTTTGTTTAAAAGTGCTCCGTAAAATAAAAATCCCCGGACTACTCCGGTAACCCCGAAATCGCAAGAAAAGCTGAAATTGTGAGCTATAGGTCAAGCTTTCGGCCAAATGTACTCCGAAAAAAAACCCCGGACTGGCCCGGTTACCCTGGAACGACTAGAAAAGCTAAAAATTGTGTGCTATAGGTACGCTTTCGGCAAATGTGCTGCGAGAAAAAAAATGCCCGGGTCCTCAAGTAACCCCGGAACGACTAGAAAAGCGGACAATCTTGAGCTATAGGTCACCCTTTCGGCCAAATGTGCTGTGACAAAAATCCCCAGAATCCTCCGGTAACATCGGAACATTTAGAAAAGTTTAAAATCGTTAGTTATAGGTCACGCTTTCGTGCAAATGTGCTCCGAAAAATAAAAATCCCCGGAATGCTCCGGTAACCCTGGAACGACTAGAAAAGTTGCAAATCGTGAGCTATAGATCACTCTTTCAGCCGAATGTGATCCGAAAAATAAAAATCTCCAGACTGGCCCGATAACCCTAGAACGACTTGAAAAGCTGAAAATCGTGAGCTATAGCCACGTTTTCGGCCAAATCGGTTCCAAAATATAAAAAATACCCGGACTGCTCCGGTAACCCTGGAACAAATAGAAAAGCTAAAAATCGTGAGCTATAGGTACGCTTTCGACAAATGTGCTCCGAAAAATAAAAATCCCTGTACTACTCCGGTAACCCCGGAAAGACTAGAAAAGCTGAAATCATGAGCTATAGGTCACGCTTTCAACCAAATCTGCCTCGAGAAAGAAAAATCGTCGGAATGCTCTGGTAACCCTAGCACGACTAGTAAAGCTGAAAATCGGGAGTTATAGGTCACACTTTTGGCCAAATGTGCTTCGAAAAATAAAAATTCTGGCACAGGTCCGGAAACTATGAAACGACTAGAATAGCTAAAATGTGAGCTATGGACCACGCTTTCGGCCAAATGTGCTCTGAAAAATAAAAATCCCTGCACAGGTCCGGTAACCCCGGAACGAATAGAAAAGCTGAAAATCGTGAGCTATAGGTCACGCTTTCGGCAAAATGTGCTCCAAAAAATAAAAATCCCCGGACTGCCTCAGTAACCCAGAAACGACTAGAAAAGCTGAAAATCGTGAGCTATAGGTCGCGCTTTCGGCCAAATGTGCTCCGAAAGCTGAAAAGCTGAAAATGTGCTCGGAGCAGATTTAGGCGAAACCGTGACCTATAGCACATGATTTTCAACTTTTCTAGTCGTTCCAGGGTTACCGGAGCAATCCGGGGATTTTTTTTTCGGAGCACATTTTGCCGAAAGCGTGATCTATAGCACATGATTTCAACTTTTCTTGTCGTTCCGGGGTTACCAGAGAAGTCTGGGGGACATTTGTGCAAAAGCGTGACCCATAGCTAACGATTTTCAACTTTTCTGAACGTTCCGGTGTTATTGGAGCATTCCAGGAATTTTTGTCGCATCACATTTTTTCGAAAGGGTGACCCATAGCTCCAGATTTCCAGCTTTTCTAGTTGTTCGAGGGTTACCGGAGCAGTTGGGGGAATTTTGTTTCTCGGAGTAGATTTGGCCGAAAGCGTGACTTATACCTCATGATTTCAGCTTTCTAGTCGTTCTGGGGTTACTTGAGGATTCTAGGGATTTTTTTCGCATGACATTTGATCGAAAGCGTGACCTATAGCTCACGATTTTCAGCTTTTCTAGTTGTTCAAGGGTTACCGCAGCAGTCGGGGGAATTTTGATTCTTAGAGAAGATTCGGCCGAAAGCGTACCTATAGCTCACGATTTTCAGCTTTTCTAGTCGTTCCGGTGTTTCTAGAGCCGTCTGGGTATTTTCATTTTTTGAAGCACATTTGGCCGAAAGCTTGGCCTATAACTCACGATTTTTAGCTTTTCTAGTCATTCCAGTGTTACCGGAGCATTCCGACAATTTTCGTTTCTCGGGGCAGATTTGGTCGAAAGCGTGACCTATAGCTCACGATTTCAGCTTTTCTAGTCGTTCCGAGGTTACCGGAGCAGTTCAGGGATTTTTATTTTTCAGAGCACATTTGCCCGAAAGCGTGACCTATAGCTAACGATTTTCAACTTTTCTAAACATTCCGGTCTTACCGGAGGATTCCAGGGATTTTTGTCAGATCACATTTGGCCGAAAGCGAGACCTATAACTCATGATTTCAACTTTTCTTGTCGTTCCACGGTTACCGGAGTAGTCCGGGGATTTTTATTTTTTAGAGCATATTTGCACGAAAGCGTGACCTATATTCAGCTTTTTAGTCGTGCCAGGGTTACCGGAGCACTTCGAGGATTTTTGTTTCTCGAGGCATATTTGGTCGAAAGCGTGACCTATAGCTCACGATTTCAGCTTTTCTAGTCGTTCCAGGGTTACTGGAGTAGTTCGGTGATTTTTATTTCTTGGAGCACATTTGTCGAAAGCATGACCTATAGCTCACGATTTTCAGCTTTTCTAGTCGTTCCATGGTTACCGGAGCAGTCTAGGCAATTTATATTTTGGAATAGATTTGGTCGAAAATGTGACCTATAGCTTACGATTTTCAGTTTTTCTAGTCGTTCTAAAATTACCAGGCCAGTTTGGGGATTTTTCGTGTAAATGTGCTCCGAAAAATAAAAAATCCCCAAATTGCTCTGGCAACCCTGGAACGCCTAGAAAAGCTGAAATCGTGAGCTATAGGTTACTCTTTCTGCTAAATTTGCTCTGAGAAACCAAAATCCACGGAATGCTCGGTAACCCTGAAATGACTAGAAAAGTTGAAAATCGTGAGCTATAGGGCAATCTTTCGGCCAAATGTGCTCCGAAAATTAAAAATACCCAGACAGGCCCGGTAACTCTGGAACGACTAGGAAAGCTGAAAAATCGTGAGTTATAGGTCACGCCTTCGGCCAAAATGTGCTCCGAAAAATAAAAATCCCCGCACTGGTCCGGAAAACCCCGGAACGACTAGAAAAGCAAAAATGTGAGCTACAGGTCAGGCTTTCAGCCAAATGTGCTCCGAAAAATAAAAATCCATGGATAGGTCCGGTAAACCGAATGACTAGAACAACTGAAAATCGTGAGCTATATGTCACGCTTTCGGCCAAATGTGCTTCGAAAAATAAAAATGCCCAGACTGCGCCGGTAACCCCAGGACGACTAGAAAAGCTGAAACCGTGAGCTATAGGTCACGCTTTCGGCTTAATGTGATGCGAAAACAATCCCTAGACTGCTCCGGTAACCCTGGCACGGCTAGAAAAGCTGAAAATCGTGAGGTATAGGTACGCTTTCGCCAAATGTGCTCCGAAAATTAAAAATCGCCGATCTGGCCTGGTAACCCTGGAACGACTAGAAAATATGAACATCATGAGCTATAGGTCACGCTTTCGGCCAAATATGCTCCGAAAAATGAAAATCCCCGCACTGGTCCGGAAACCCCGGAATGACTAGAAAAGCTAAAATGTGAGCTATAGGTCACGCTTTCGGCCAAGTGTTCTCCAAGAAATTAAAATCCCTGCACAAGTCCGTAACCCCAGAACGATTGGAAAATCATGAACTATAGGTCACGCTTTCAGCCAAATGTGGTTCGAAAAATAAAAATCCCCGAATTGGTCCGGTAACCCTGGGAACTGGAAAAGCTGAAATCGTGAGCTATAGATCACGCTTTCGGCCAAATCTGCTCCGAGAAATAAAATTCCCCCGACTGCTCGGGTGACCCTTGAACGACTAAAAAGCTAAAAATATTGAGCTATGGGTCAACCTTTCGGCCAAATGTGCTTCAAAAAAGAAAAAATACCTGGACCGCTCTGGAAACACCGGAACGACTAGAAAACCTGAAAATCGTGAGCTATAGGTACGCTTTCGGCCGAATCTTATCCAAGAAACAAAATCCTCGGAGTTCTCCAGTAACCCCGGAATGACTAGAAAAGGGGAAAATCTTGAGCTATGGGTCACCCTTTCGCCCAAATGTGATGCGACAAAAAACCCCGAATCCTCCGGTAACACCGTAACGATTAGAAAAGTTAAAAATCGTTAGCTATAGGTTACGCTTTCGGACAAATATGCCCCAAAAAATAAAAATCCCCGGACTGCTCCGGTAACCCTAGAACGACTAGAAAAGCTGAAACCGCGAGATATAGGTTACGCTTTTGGCCAAATTTGCTCTGAGAAACCAAAATCCCCGGAATGCTCCGGTAACCCTGGAATGACTAGAAAAGTTGAAAATCGTGAGTTATAGGTTAATCTTTCGGCCAAATGTGTTCTGAAAATTAAAAATACCCAGACAGGCCCAGTAGCCCTGGAACGACTAGGAAAGCTGAAAATCGTGAGGTATAGCTCACGCTTTCGGCCAAATGTGCACCGAAAAATTAAAATTTCCGCACTGGTCCGGAAACCCCAGAACTACTAGAAAAGCTAAAATGTGAGCTATAGGTCACGCTTTCGGCCAAATGTGCTTCCAAAATTAAAAATACCTGAACAGGTCCGGTAAACCCGGAATGACTAGAAAAGCTGAAAATCGTGAGCTATAGGTCACGCTTTCGGTCAAATGTGCTTCGATAAATAAAACTCCCCGGACTACGCCAGTAACACCGGAACTACTAGAAAAGCTGAAACCGTGAGCTATAGGTCACGTTTTCGGCTTAATCCACTAGGAGAAACAAAATTCCCTCAACTTCTCCGGTAACCCTTGAACGGCTAGAAAAGCTGAAAATCGTGACCTATAGGTCACGCTTTCGGCCAAATGTGATGCGAAATCCCTGGAGTTCTCCAGTAACCCCGGAACAACAAGAAAAGCGGAAAATCTTGAGCTATGGGTAATCCTTTCGGCCAAATGTGGTGCGACAAAAATCCTCGGAATGCTCCGGAAACACCGGAACGTTTAGAAAAGTCGGCCAAATCTGCTCCGAGAAACAAAATTCCGCCGACTGCTCCGGTAACCGTTGAACGAAAAGGAAAGCTGAAAATCGTGAGCGATAGGTCACGCTTTCGGCCAAATGTGATGCGAAAAAAAATCCCTGAAGTCCTCTATTAACCCGATACGATTAGAAAAGCGGAAAATCTTGAGCTATGGGTCTCCCTTTCGGCCAAATGTGATGCGACAAAAATCCGCGGAATCCTTTGGTAACACCGGAACGATTAGAAAAGTTATAAATCGTTAGCTATTGCTCACGCTTTCGGGCAAATGTGCTCCAAAAAATAAAAATCCCTGGACTGCTCCGGTAACCCCGGAACGACTAGAAAAGCTGAAATCGTGAGCAGGACATGCTTTTGGCCAAATTTGCTCCGAGAAACAAAAATCCGCGGAATGCTCTAGTAACGCTGAAACGACTAGGAAAGTTGAACATCGTGAGCTATAGGTCACTCTTTCGGCCAAATGTGCTCCCAAAAATAAAATTCCGCGGAATGCCCGATAACCCTGGAACGACTAGAAAAGCTGAAAATCGTAAGCTATTGGTCACGCTTTGGGCCAAATGTGCTCCAAAAAATAAAAATTCCCGCACTGGTCCGGTAACCTCGGAACGACTAGAAAAGCTGAAATCGTGAGCTAGGTCACGCTTTCAGCCAAATGTACTCCAAAAAATAAAAATACCTGGACAGCTTCGGTAACCCCAGAACGACTTGAAAAGCTCAAAATCGTGATCTATAGGTCACGCTTTCAGCCAAATGTGATGCGAAAAAAATCCCCGAAGTCCTCCAGTAACCCCAAAACGACTAGAAAAGCGGAAAATCTTGAGGTATGGGTCCCCCTTTCGGCAAAATGTGATGCGACAGAAATCTCCGGAATGCTCCGATAACCCTGGAACAACTAGAAAACTTGATAATCGTTAGCTATTGTTCACTCTTTTGGCCAAATCTGCTCTGAAAAATAAGAATCCCCAGACTGGCCCGTTAACCCTGGAACGACTAGAAAAGCTGAAAATCGTGAGCTATAGGTCACACTTTCGGCCAAATGTGCTTCGAAAAATAAAAATCCCTGGAATCCACCGGTAACTCCGGAACGACTGGAAAAGCTGAAAATCGTGAGCTCGGCAAAATGTACTCCGAAAAATAAAAAACCCCGGACTGCCGCGGTAACCTCAAAACGACTAGAAAATCTGAAAATCGTGAACTATAGGTCACGCTTTCAGCCAAACCTTCCCCGAGAAAGAAAATTCCCCCGACTGCTCCGGTAACCTTTGAACGACTAGAAAAGCTGAAAGTCGGGAGCGAGGGCACGCTTTCGGCCAAATGTGATGCGAAAAAAAATCCTCGGAGTCCACCGGTAACATCGGAACGTTTAGAAAAGTTGAAAACCGTTAGGTATAGGTCATGCTTTCGTGTAAATGTGCTCCGAAAAATAAAAATCCCCGGATTGCTCCGGTAACCCTGGAACGCCTAGAAAAGCTGAAGTCGTGAGCTATAGGTTACTCTTTCTGCCAAATTTGCTCTGAGAAACCAAAATCCACGGAATGCTCGGTAACCCTGGAATGACTAGAAAAGTTGAAAATCGTGAGCTATAGGTTAATCTTTCGGCCAAATGTGCTCCGAAATTTAAAAATACCCAGATAGGCCCGGTAACCCTGGACCGACTAGGAAATCTGAAAAATCGCTTTCGGCCAAAATGGGGTCCGAAAAATAAAAATCCCCGGAATGCTCTGATAACCCTGGAACGACTAGAAAAGTTGAAAATTGTGAGCTTTAGATCACTCTTTCGGCCAAATGTGCTCCGAAAAAAATTCCAAGACTTGCCCGGTAACCCTACAACGACTAGAAAAGTTGAAAATCGTGAGCAATGGGTCACCCTTTCGGCCAAATGTGATGCGACAAAAATCCCTGGAATGCTGCGATAACACCGAAACGTTTAGAAAAGTTGAAAATCGTTAGCTATAGGTCACGCTTTCGTGCAAATATGCGCCGAAAAATAAAAATCCTCGGACTGCTCCGGTAACCCCGGAATGATAAGAAAAGTTGAAATAATGAGCCATAGGACACGCTTTCGGCAAAATGTGCTTCGAAAAACAAAAATCCCCGGAATGCTCCGGTAACCATGGAACGACTAGAAAAGTTGAAAATCCCCAGACTCGCCCGGTAACCTTAGAACAACTACAAAATCTGAAAATCGTGAGCTATAGCTCACGTTTTCGGCCAAATCTGTTTCAAAATATAAAAATACTCGGATTGCTCCAGTAACACTGGAACGACTAGAAAAGCTGAAAATCGTGAGGTATAGGTACGCTTTTGGCAAATGTGCTCCGAAAAATAAAAATCCTCGGACTACTCCGGTAACCCCGGAATGACTATAAAAGCTAAAATCATGAGTTATACGGCCTGTTATTTTCCACCGAAGCTAGAGGCTATTGGCTTTTGCTACAGTACCTAACTTTTAAATGGAGTATTTTCACAAGACAGGATCTACAAGTTAATTGTAGTACATGTTAAAAGCATAACATCTGTATTATCAAAAATCATAAGTGAGTATCTCCCTCTCAGTAATCTCTGTCGAAAACAGCTAAAATTCAAAAATTTCAGCCAAAAGCCAAAGCCGCAGCCGAAAAGAACAGGCCCATAGGTCACGCTTTCGGCCAAATGTGCTTCGAAAAGTAAAAAATATCCAGACGGCTCTGGTAACACCGGAACGACTAGAAAAGCTGAAAATCGTGAGCTATAGGTACGCTTTCGCCAAATGTGCTCTGAAAATTAAAAATCCCCGGACTGGCCCGGTAACCCTGGAACGACTAGAAAATATGAAAATCATGAGCTATAGGTCACGCTCTCAGCCAAATGTGCTACAAAAATTAAAAATCACCGGACTGGACCGGTAACACTGGAACAACTGGAAAAGCTGAAATCGTGAGCTATAGGTCACCCTTTCGACCAAATCTGTCTCGAGAAATAAAAATCGTCGGAATGCTCCGATAACACTAGCACGGCTAGAAAAGCTGAATATCGTGAGTTATAGATCGTGCTTTCGGCCAAATGTGCTTAAAAAAAATGAAAATACCCGGACCGCTCTGGAAACACCGGAACGACTGGAAAAGCTGAAAATCATGAGCTATAGGTCACACTTTCGGACAAATGTGCCTGAAAAATAAAAATCCCTAGAGTATTTCGATAACCCCGGAACGACTTGAAAGCTGAAATCGTGAGCTATAGTTTACGCTTTCAGCCAAATTAGCTTCGAGAAACAAAAATCACCGGAATGCACCAGTAACCTGGAACGACTAGAAAAGTTGAAAATCGTGAGCTATAGGTCAATCTTTCGGTAAAATGTGCTTCGAAAATTAAAAATACCCGGACAGGCCCGGTAACCCTTGAACGATTAGGAAAGCTGAAAATCGTGAGCTATAGGTTACGTTTTCGGCCAAATGTGCTCCGAAAAATAAAAATCCCCGCACTGGTCTGGAAACCTCAGAACGACTAGGAAAGCTAAAATGTGAGCTATAGGTCATGCTTTCGGCCAAATGTGCTCTGATAAATAAAAATTCCTGGACAGGTCCGGTAACCCCGGAACGACAAGAAAAGCTGAAAATCGTGAGCTATATGTCACGCTTTCAGCCAAATGTGCTTCGAAAAATAAAAATCGCCGGACTGCTCCGGTAACCTCGGGACGACTAGAAAGCTGAAATCATGAGCTATATGCCACGCTTTCGGTCAAATCTGCTCTGAGAAACAAAATTCCCCCGACTGCTCTTGTAACCCTTGAACGACTAGAAAAGCAGAAAATCTTGAGCTATGGGTCACCCTTTCGGCCAAATGTGATGCGACAAAAATCTCCAGAATGCTCCGGTAACACCAGAACATTTAGAAAAGCTAAAAATCGTGAGCTATAGGTACGCTTTCGGCAAATGCGCTCCGAAAAATAAAAATCCCCGGACTACTCCGGTAACCCCGGAACGACTAGAAAAGCTAAAATCGTGAGCCACAGTCTCGACCAAATCTGCCGCAAGAAACAAAAATCGTTGAAACGCTCCGGTAATCCCTGGCACGACAAGAAAAGCTGAAAATCGTGAGTTATCGGTCACGCTTTCAGCTAAATGTGCTTCAAAAAATAAAAGTACCTGGATGGCTCTGGTAACACCGGAACGACTAGAAAAGCTGAAAATCATGAGCTACAGGTACGTTTTCGGCAAATGTGCTACAAAAATTAAAAATCCCGGGACTGGCCTGGTAAACCTGGAACGACTAGAAGCTGAAATCGTGAGCAGGACACGCTTTTGGCCAAATTTGCTCCGAGAAAAAAAATCCGCGGAATGCTCTGGTAACCCTGAAACGACTAGGAAAGTTGAAAATCGTGAGCTATAGGTCACTCTTTCGGCCAAATGTGCTCCCAAAAATAAAATTCCGCGGAATGCCCGATAACCCTGGAACGACTACAAAAGCTGAAAATCGTAAGCTATTGGTCACGCTTTGTGCCAAATGTGCTCCAAAAAATAAAAATTCCCGCACTGGTCCGGTAACCTCGGAACGATTAGAAAAGCTGAAATCGTGTGCTATAGGTCATGCTTTCGGCCAAATGTGCTCTGAAAAATAAAAATTCCTGTACAGGTCCGGTAACCCCGGAACAACTGGAAAAGCTGAAAATCGTGAGCTATAAGTCACGCTTTCAGCCAAATGTGCTTCAAAAAATAAAAATCCCCGGACTGCTCCGGTAACCCCGGGACGACTAGAAAGCTGAAATCATGAGCTATAGGCCACGCTTTCGGCCAAATCTGCTCTGAGAAACAAAATTCGCCCGACTGCTCTTGTAACCCTTGAACGACTAGAAAAGCAGAAAATCTTGAGCTATGGGTCACCCTTTCGGCCAAATGTGATGCGACAAAAATCCCCAGAATTCTCCGGTAACACCGGAACGTTTAGAAAAGCTAAAAATCGTGAGCTATAGGTCACGCTTTCGGCCAAATGTGCTCTGAAAAATAAAAATCTCCACACTGGTCCGGAAACCCCGGAACGACTAGAAAAGCTAAAATGTGAGCTATAGGTCACGCTTTCGGCCAAATGTGCTCCGAAAATTAAAAATCCCTGCACAGGTCCCGTAACCCCGGAACGATTGGAAAAGCTGAAAATCGTGAGCTATAGGTCACGGTTTTTCCTAAATCTGCTTCGAGAAACAAAATTCGCCCGACAGTTCCGGTAACCGTTGAACGACTAGGAAGGCTGAAAATCGTGAGCTATAGGTCACGCTTTCTACCAAATGTGTTTCGAAAAATAAAATTTCCGGCACAGGTCCGGAAACTACGAAACGACTACAAAAGCTAAAATGGTGAGCTATAGGTCAAACTTTCGGCCAAATGTGTTCCGATAAATAAAAATTCCTGCACAGGTCCGGTAACCCCGGAACGACTAGAAAAGCTAAAAATCGTGAGCTAAAGCTCACGCTTTCGGCCAAATGTGCCCCAAAAATAAAAATCCCCGGACTGCCCCGGTAACCCAGAAATGAATAGAAAGCTAAAAATCGTGAGCTATAGGTCACGGTTTTTCCTAAATTTGCTCCGAGCAACAAAATTTCCCCGACTGCTCCGGTAACCGTTTAACGACTAGGAAAGCTGAAAATCGTGAGTGTCACGCTTTCGGCCAAATCTTTTCCAAAAAACAAAATTCCCCCGATAGCTCCGGTAACCCTCGAACAACAAGAAATGTTGAAAATGTGAGCTATAGGTCACGCTTTCGGCCAAATGTGATACGAAAAAAAAATCCCCGAAGCCCTATAGAAACGCCGGAAAGACTAAACGCGGAAAATCTTGAGCTATGGGTCACCCTTTCTGCCAAATGTGCTTCGAAAAATAAAAATACCGGACGGCTCTGGTAACACCAGAACGACTAGAAAAACTGAAAATCGTGAGCTATAGGCACGCTTTCGGCTAATGTGCTCCAAAAATTAAAAATCCCCGAACTGTCCCGGAAACTCTGGAACGACTAGAAAAGCTGAAAATCGTGAGCTATAGGTCACGTTTTCGGCCAAATGTGCTCCGAAAAATAAAAATCCCCGTAGTACTCCAGAAACCCAAGAACGACTAGAAAAGCTGAAAATTGTGATAGGTCACGCTTTCGGCCAAATGTGCTCCAAAAAAATAAAAATACCCGGAGCACTATAGTAACCGCAGAAAGACTAAAAAAGCAGAAAATCTTGAGCTATGGGTCACCCTTTCGGCCAAATGTGCTTCGAAAGTTAAAAATCCCCGGACTGGCCCGGTAATCCTGAACGACTAGAAAGCTGAAAATTGTGTGCCATAAGTCACGCTTTCAGCCAAATGGGATGCGAGAAAAAATCCCCGGAGTCCTCAAGTAACCCCGGAAGGACTAGAAAAGCGGAAAATCTTGAGCTATAGCTCAGCCTTTCGGCCAAATGTGCTACGACAAAAATCCCTGGAATCCTCCGGTAACACCGGAATGTTTAGAAAAGTTGAAAATCGTTAACTATAGGTCACGCTTTTGTTCAAAAGTGCTCTATAAAATAAAAATCCCCGGACTACTCCGGTAACCCCGGAATGGCAAGAAAAGCTCAAATCGTGAGCTATAGGTCAAGCTTTCGGCCAAATGTGCTCCGAAAAACAAAAATCCCCGGAATGCTCCGGAAACCCTAGAACGACTAGAAAAGTTGAAAATCGTGAGATATAAATCACTCTTTCGGCCAAATGTGATCCAAAAAATAAAAATCCCAAGACTGGCCCGGTAACCCTTGAACGACTAGAAAAGCTGAAAATCATGAGCAAAATCGTGAGCTATACGTCACGCTTTCGGCCAAATCTGTTCCAAAATATAAAAATACCCGGACTACTCTGCTAACCTTGGAACGACTAGAAAAGCTGAAAATCGTGAGCTATAGGCACGCTTTCGGCAAATGTGCTCTGAAAAAAACCCCGGACTGGCCCGGTTACCCTGGAACGACTAGAAAAGCTAAAAATTGTGTGCTATAGGTCACACTTTCAGCGAAATGTGCTGCGAGAAAAAAATGCCCGGGTCCTCAAGTAAACCCGGAACGACTAGAAAAGCGGACAATCTTGAGCTATAGGTCACCCTTTCGGCCAAATGTGCTGCGACAAAAATCCCCGGAATCCTCCGGTAACATCAGAATGTTTAGAAAAGTTTAAAATCGTTACCTATAGGTCAAGCTTTCGTGCAAATGTGCTCCGAAAAACAAAAATCGCCGGAATGCTCCGGTAACCCTGGAATGACTAGAAAAGTTGGAAATCGTGAGCTATAGATCACTCTTTCGGCCGAATGTGATCCGAAAAATAAAATTCCCCAGACTGGCCCGATAACCCTAGAACGACTAGAAAAACTGAAAATCGTGAGCTATAGCCACGTTTTTGGCCAAATCGGTTCCAAAATATAAAAAATACCCGGACTGCTCCGATAACCCTGGAACAACTAGAAAAGCTAAAAATCGTGAGCTATAGGTACGCTTTCGACAAATGTGCTCCGAAAAATAAAAATCCCTGTACTACTCCGGTAACCCCGGAAAGACTAGAAAAGCTGAAATCATGAGCTATAGGTCACGCTTTCGATCAAATCTGCCCGAGAAAGAAAAATCGTCGGAACGCTCTGGTAACCCTAGCACGACTAGTAAAGCTGAAAATCGGGAGTTATAGGTCACACTTTTGGCCAAATGTGCTTCGAAAAATAAAAATTCTGGCACAGGTACGGAAACTATGAAACGACTAGAATAGCTAAAATGTGAGCTATGGACCACGCTTTCAGCCAAATGTGCTCTGAAATATAAAAATCCCTGCACAGGTCCGGTAACCCCGGAACGAATAGAAAAGCTAAAAATCGTGAGCTATAGGTCACGCTTTCGGCAAAATGTGCTCCAAAAAATAAAAATCCCCGGACTGCCTCAGTAACCCAGAAACGACTAGAAAAGCTGAAAATCGTGAGCTATAGGTCGTGCTTTCGGCCAAATGTGCTCCGAAAGCTGAAAAGCAGAAAATGTGCTCGGAGCAGATTTAGGCGAAACCGTGACCTATAGCACATGATTTTCAACTTTTCTAGTTGTTTCAGGGTTACCGGAGCAATCCGGAGATTTTTTTCGGAGCACATTTTGCCGAAAGCGTGACCTATAGCACATGATTTCAACTTTTCTTGTCGTTCCGGGGTTACCAGAGAAGTCTGGGGGACATTTCAACTTTTCTGAACGTTCCGGTGTTATTGGAGCATTCCAGGAATTTTTGTCGCATCACATTTTTACGAAAGGGTGACCCATAGCTCAAGATTTCCAGCTTTTCTAGTTGTTCGAGGGTTACCGGAGCAGTTGGGGGAATTTTGTTTCTCGGAGCAGATTTGGCCGAAAGCGTGACTTATACCTCATGATTTCAGCTTTCTAGTCGTTCCGGGGTTACTTGAGGATTCTGGGGATTTTTTTTCGCATGACATTTGATCGAAAGCGTGACCTATAGCTCACGATTTTCAGCTTTTCTAGTTGTTCAAGGGTTACCGGAGCAGTCGGGGGAATTTTGATTCTTAGAGAAGATTCGGCCGAAAGCGTACCTATAGCTCACGATTTTCAGCTTTTCTAGTCGTTCCGGTGTTTCTAGAGCCGTCCGGGTATTTTCATTTTTTGAAGCACATTTGGCCGAAAGCTTGGCCTATAATTCACAATTTTCAGCTTTTCTAGTCATTCCAGTGTTACCGGAGCATTCCGACAATTTTCGTTTCTCGGGGCAGATTTGGTCGAAGCGTGACCTATAGCTCACGATTTCAGCTTTTCTAGTCGTTCCGAGGTTACCGGAGCAGTTCAGGGATTTTTATTTTTCAGAGCATATTTGCGCAAAAGCGTGACCTATAGCTAACGATTTTCAACTTTTCTAAACATTCCGGTCTTACCGGAGGATTCCAGGGATTTTTGTCGCATCACATTTGGCCGAAAGCGAGACCTATAACTCATGATTTCAACTTTTCTTGTCGTTCCATGGTTACCGGAGCAGTCCGGGGATTTTTATTTTTTAGAGCATATTTGCACGAAAGCGTGTCCTATATTCAGCTTTTTTTAGTCGTGCCAGGGTTACCGGAGCACTTCGAGGATTTTTATTTCTCGAGGCATATTTGGTCGAAAGCGTGACCTATAGCTCACGATTTCAGCTTTTCTAGTCGTTCCAGGGTTACTGGAGTAGTTCGGTGATTTTTATTTCTTAGAGCACATTTGTCGAAAGCATGACCTATAGCTCACGATTTTCAGCTTTTCTAGTCGTTCCAGGGTTACTGGAGTAGTTCGGTGATTTTTATTTCTTGGAGCACATTTGTCGAAAGCATGACCTATAGCTCACGATTTTCAGCTTTTCTAGTCGTTCCATGGTTACCGGAGCAGTCTAGGCAATTTATATTTTGGAATAGATTTGGCCGAAAACGTGACCTATAGCTTACGATTTTCAGTTTTTCTAGTCGTTCTAAAATTACCAGGCCTGTTTGGGGATTTTTCGTGTAAATGTGCTCCGAAAAATAAAAATCCCCAGATTGCTCCGGTAACCCTGGAACGCCTAGAAAAGCTGAAATCGTGAGCTATAGGTTACTCATTCTGCTAAATTTGCTCTGAGAAACCAAAATCCACGGAATGCTCGGTAACCCTGAAATGACTAGAAAAGTTGAAAATCGTGAGCTATAGGGCAATCTTTCGGCCAAATGTGCTCCGAAAATTAAAAATATACCCAGACAGGCCCGGTAACCCTGGAATGACTAGGAAAGCTGAAAAATCGTGAGTTGGTCACGCCTTCGGCCAAAATGTGCTCCGAAAAATAAAAATCCCCGCACTGGTCCGGAAAACCCCGGAACGACTAGAAAAGCTAAAATTTGAGCTACAGGTTAGGCTTTCAGCCAAATGTGCTCCGAAAAATAAGAATCCATGGATAGGTCCGGTAAACCGGAATGACTAGAACAACTGAAAATCGTGTGCTATATGTCACGCTTTCGGCCAAATGTGCTTCGAAAAATAAAAAAGCCCAAACTGCGCCGGTAACCCCGGGACGACTAGAAAAGCTGAAACCGTGAGCTATAGGTCACGCTTTCGGCTTAATGTGATGCGAAAAAAATCTCTAAACAGCTCCAGTAACCCTGGCACGGCTAGAAAAGCTGAAAATCGTGAGGTATAGTTACGCTTTCGCCAAATGTGCTCCAAAAATTAAAAATCGCCGATCTGGCCTGGTAACCCTGGAACGACTAGAAAATATGAAAATCATGAGCTATAGGTCACGCTTTCGGCCAAATGTGCTCCGAAAAATGAAAATCCCCGCACTGGTACGGAAACCCCGGAACGACTAGAAAAGCTAAAATGTGAGCTATAGGTCACGCTTTCGGCCAAGTGTTCTCCGAGAAATTAAAATCCCTGCACAAGTCCGATAACCCCAGAACGATTGGAAAAGCTGAAAATCATGAACTATAGGTCACGCTTTCAGCCAAATGTGCTTCGAAAAATAAAAATCCCCGAATTGGTCCGGTAACCCTGGGAACTGGAAAAGCTGAAATCGTGAGCTATAGGTCACGCTTTCGGCCAAATCTGCTCCGAGAAACAAAATTCCCCCGACTACTCTGGTGACCCTTGAACGACTAGAAAAGCCAAAAATATTGAGCTATGGGTCAACCTTTCGGCCAAATGTGCTTCAAAAAATAAAAATATTGAGCTCTGGAAACACTGGAACGACTAGAAAACCTGAAAATCGTGAGCTATAGGTACGCTTTCGTCCGAATCTTATCCAAGAAACAAAATCCTCGGAGTTCTCTAGTAACCTGGGAACGACTAGAAAAGGGGAAAATCTTGAGCTATGGGTCACCCTTTCGCCCAAATGTGATGCGACAAAAAACCCCGAATCCTCCGGTAACACCGTAACGATTAGAAAAGTTGAAAATCGTTAGCTATAGGTTACGCTTTCGGACAAATGTGCCCCAAAAAATAAAAATCCCCGGACTGCTCCGGTAACCCTAGAACGACTAGAAAAGCTGAAACCGTGAGATATAGGTTACGCTTTCGGCCAAATTTGCTCTGAGAAACCAAAATCCCCGGAATGCTCCGGTAACCCTGGAATGACTAGAAAAGTTGAAAATCGTGAGCTGGTCAATCTTTCGGCCAAATGTGCTCTGAAAATTAAAAATACCCAGACAGGCCCGGTAGCCCTGGAACGACTAGGAAAGCTGAAAATCGTGAGCTATAGGTCACGCTTTCGGCCAAATGTGCTCCGAAAAATTAAAATTCCCGCACTGGTTCGGAAACCCCGGAACTACTAGAAAAGCTAAAATGCGAGCTGTAGGTCACGCTTTCGGCCAAATGTGCTTCGAAAATTAAAAAAATACCTGGACAGGTCCGGTAAACCCAGAATGACTAGAAAAGCTGAAAATCGTAAGCTGTAGGTCACGCTTTCGGCCAAATGTGCTTCGATAAGTAAAACTCCCCGGACTGCGCCAGTAACACCGGAACTACTAGAAAAGCTGAAACTGTGAGCTATATGTCACGTTTTTGGCTTAATCAACTCCGAGAAACAAAATTCCCTCAACTTCTCCGGTAACCCTTGAACGACTAGAAAAGCTGAAAATCGTGAGCTATAGGTCACGCTTTCGGCCAAATGTGATGCGAAATCCCTGGAGTCCTCCAGTAACCCCGGAACAACAAGAAAAGCGGAAAATCTTGAGGTATGGGTTACCCTTTCGGCCAAATGTGATGCGACAAAAATCCTCGGAATGCTCCGGAAACACCGGAACGTTTAGAAAAGTCGGCCAAATCTGCTCCGAGAAACAAAATTCCGCCGACTGCTCCGGTAACCGTTGAACGACAAGGAAAGCTGAAAATCGTGAGCGATAGGACACGCTTTCGGCCAAATGTGATGCGAAAAAAATCGCTGAAGTCCTCTATTAACCCCGATACGATTAGAAAAGCGGAAAATCTTGAGCTATGGGTCTCCCTTTCAGCCAAATGTGCTGCGACAAAAATCCGCGGAATCCTCTGGTAACACCGGAACGATTAGAAAAGTTAAAAATCGTTAGCTATTGCTCACGCTTTCGGACAAATGTGCTCCAAAAAATAAAAATCCCTGGACTGCTCCGGTAACCCCGGAACGACTAGAAAAGCTGAAATCGTGAGGACGACACGCTTTTGGCCAAATTTGCTCCGAGAAACAAAAATCCGCGGAATGCTCTGGTAACCCTGAAACGACTAGGAAAGTTGAAAATCGTGAGCTATAGGTCACTCTTTCGGTTAAATGTGCTCCCAAAAATAAAATTCCGCGGAATGCCCGATAACCCTGGAACGACTAGAAAAGCTGAAAATCGTGAGCTATTGGTCACGCTTTGGGCCAAATGAGCTCCAAAAAATAAAAATTCCCGCACTGGTCCGGTAACCTCGGAACGACTAGAAAAGCTGAAATCGTGAGCGGTCACGCTTTCAGCCAAATGTGCTCTGAAAAATAAAAATACCTGGACAGCTTCGGTAACCCCAGAACAACTTGAAAAGCTCAAAATCGTGATCTATAGGTCACGCTTTCAGCCAAATGTGATGCGAAAAAAAATTCCGGAGTCCTCCAGTAACCCCGAAACGACTAGAAAAGCGGAAAATCTTGAGCTATGGGTCCCCCTTTCGGCAAAATGTGATGCGACAGAAATCTCCGGAATGCTCCGATAACCTTGGAACAACTAGAAAACTTGATAATCGTTAGCTATTGTTCACTCTTTTGGCCAAATCTGCTCCAAAAAATAAGAATCCATAGACTGGCCCGTTAACCCTGGAACGACTAGAAAAGCTGAAAATCGTGAGCTATAGGTCACACTTTCGGCCAAATGTGCTTCGAAAAATAAAAATCCCTGGAATCCACCGGTAACTCCGGAACGACTGGAAAGGCTGAAAATCGTGAGCTCGGCAAAATGTACTCCGAAAAGTAAAAAACCCCGGATTGCCCCGGTAACCTCAAAACGACTAGAAAATCTAAAAATCGTGAACTATAGGTCACGCTTTCTGCCAAACCTTCCCCGAGAAAGAAAATTCCCCCGACTGCTCCGGTAACCTTTGAACGACTAGAAAAGCCGAAAGTCGGGAATGCTCTGGTAACCCTGGAACGACTAGAAAAGTTGAAAATCGTGAGCTTTAGATCACTCTTTCGGCCAAATATGCTCTGAAAAAAATTCCAAGACTTGCCCGGTAACCCTACAACGACTAGAAAAGTTGAAAATCGTGAGCAATGGGTCACACTTTCGGCCAAATGTGATGCGACAAAAATCCCTGGAATGCTCCGATAACACCGCAACGTTTAGAAAAGTTGAAAATCGTTAGCTATAGGTCACGGTTTCGTGCAAATATGTGACGAAAAATAAAAATCCTCGGACTGCTCTGGTAACCCCGGAATGACAAGAAAAGTTGAAATAATGAGCCATAGGACACGCTTTCGGCAAAATGTGCTTCGAAAAACAAAAATCCCCGGAATGCTCCGGTAACCATAGAATGACTAGAAAAGTTGAAAATCCCCAGACTCGCTCGGTAACCTTAGAACAACTACAAAATCTGAAAATCGTGAGCTATAGCTCACGTTTTCGGCCAAATCTGTTTCAAAATATAAAAATACTCGGATTGCTCCAGTAACCTTGGAACGACTAGAAAATCTGAAAATCGTGAGGTATAGGTACGCTTTTGGCAAATGTGCTCCGAAAAATAAAAATCCTCGGACTACTCCGGTAACCCCAGAATGACTATAAAAGCTGAAATCGTGAGTTATAGGGCCTGTTATGTTCCACCGAAGCTAGAGGCTTTTGGCTTTTGCTACAGTACCTAACTTTTAAATGGAGTATTTTCACAAGACAGGATCTACAAGTTAATTGTAGTACATGTTAAAAGCATAACATATGTATTATCTAAAATCATAAGTGAGTATCTCCCTCTCAGTAATCTCTGTCGAAAACAGCTAAAATTCAAAAATTTCAGCCAAAAGCCAAAGCCGCAGCCGAAAAGAACAGACCCATAGGTCACGCTTTCGGCCAAATGTGCTTCGAAAAGTAAAAATATCCAGACGGCTCAGGTAACACCGGAACGACTAGAAAAGCTGAAAATCGTGAGGTATAGGTACACTTTCGCCAAATGTGCTCTGAAAATTATAAATCCCCGGACTGGCCTGGTAACCCTGGAACGACTAGAAAATCTGAAAATCATGAGCTATAGGTCACGCTCTCGGCCAAATGTGCTCCAAAAATTAAAATCACCGGACTGGCCCGGTAACACTGTAACAACTGGAAAAGCTGAAATCGTGTGGTATAGGTCACCCTTTTGACCAAATCTGTCCCGAGAAACAAAAATCGTCGGAATGCTCCAATAACACTAGCACAACTAGAAAAGCTGAAAATCGTGAGTTATAGATCGTGCTTTCGGCCAAATGTGCTGAAAAAAATGAAAATACCCGGACCGCTCTGGAAACAACGGAACGATTGGAAAAGCTGAAAATCGTGAGCTATAGGTCACACTTTCGGACAAATGTGCCCGAAAAATAAAAATCCCTAGACTACTCCGATAACCCCGGAATGACTAGAAAAGCTGAAACCGTGAGCTATAGGTAACGCTTTCAGCCAAATTAGCTTCGAGAAACAAAAATCACCGCAATGCACCAGTAACCTGGAACGACTAGAAAAGATGAAAATCGTGAACTATAGGTCAATCTTTCGGTAAAATGTGCTCCGAAAATTAAAAATACCCGGACAGGCCCGGTAACCCTAGAACGATTAGGAAAGCTGAAAATCGTGAGCTATAGGTTACGTTTTCGGCTAAATTTGCTCCGAAAAATAAAAATCCCCGCACTGGTCTGGAAACCTCGGAACGACTAGGAAAGCTAAAATGTGAGCTATAGGTCATGCTTTCGACCAAATGTGCTCTGAAAAATAAAAATTCCTGGACAGGTCCGGTAACCCCGGAATGACTAGAAAAGCTGAAAATTGTGAGCTATAAGTCATGCTTTCAGCCAAATGTGCTTCGAAAAATAAAAATCCCCGGATTGCTCCGGTAACCCCGGGACGACTAGAAAGCTGAAATCGTGAGCTATAGGCCACGCTTTCGGCCAAATCTGCTCCGAGAAACAAAATTCCCCCGACTGCTCTTATAACCCTTGAACGACTAGAAAAGCAGAAAATCTTGACCTATGGGTCACCCTTTCGGCCAAATGTGATGCGACAAAAATCCCCAGAATGCTCCGGTAACACCGGAACGTTTAGAAAAGCTGAAAATCGTGAGCTATAGGTACGCTTTCGGCAAATGCGCTCCGAAAAATAAAAATCCCCGGACTACTCCGGTAACCCCGGAACGACTAGAAAAGCTGAAATCGTGAGCTATAGGTCACAGTCTCGACCAAATCTGCCCCAAGAAACAAAAATTGTTGAAACGCTCCGGTAACCCTGGCACGACAAGAAAAGCTGAAAATCGTGAGTTATTGGTCACGCTTTCAGCTAAATGTGCTTCAAAAAATAAAAGTACCTGGATGGCTCTGGTAACACCGGAACGACTAGAAAAGCTGAAAATCATGAGCTACAGGTACGTTTTCGGCAAATGTGCTACGAAAATTAAAAATCCCCTGACTGGCCTGGTAAACCTGGAACGACTAGAAAAGCTGAAAATCGTGAGATATAGGTCAGACTTTCGGCCAAATGTGCTCCAAAAACTAAAAATCCCTGCACTGGTCCGGAAACCCCGGAACGACTAGGAAAGCTAAGATGTGAGCTATAGGTCAGGCTTTCGGCCAAATGTGTTCCAAAAAATAAAAATCCCAGCACAGGTCCGGTGACCTCGGAATGACTAGAAAAATTGAAAATCGTGAGCTATATGTCACGCTTTCGGCCAAAAGTGCTTTAAAAAATAAAAATCCCCGGACTGTTCTGGAAATCCCAGGACGACTAGAAAGCTGAAATCATAAACTATAGGTCACGCTTTCGGCCAAATCTGCACCGAGAAACAAAATTTCCCCGACTACTCCGGTAACCGATGGACGACTAGAAAAGCCGAAAATCTTGAGCTATGGGTCACCCTTTCGGCCAAATATGATGCGACAAAAATCCCCGGAATGCTCCGGTAACACCGGAATGTTTAGAAAAGTTGAAAATCGTTAGCTATAGGTGACGCTTTCGTGCAAATATGCTATGAAAAATAAAAAATTTTGGACTGCTCCGGTAACCGCGGAACGACAAGAAAAGCTGAAATCGTGAGCTATAGGTCATGCTTTCGGCCAAATGTGGTCCGAAAAACAAAAATCCCTGAAATGCTCAAGGAACCTTGGAACGAATAGAAAAGTTGAAAATCGTAAGCTATAGATCACTCTTTCGGCCAAATGTGCTCCGAAAAATAAAAATCCCCACACTGGTCCGGAAACCCCGGAACGACTAGAAAAGCTAAAATGTGAGCTATAGGTCACGCTTTCGGCCAAATGTGCTCCGAAAATTAAAAATCCCTGCACAGGTCCGGTAACCCCGGAACGATTGGAAAAGCTGAAAATCGTGAGCTATAGGTCACGGTGTTTCCTAAATCTGCTCCGAGAAACAAAATTCGCCCGACAGTTCCTGTAACCGTTGAACGACTAGGAAGGCTAAAAATCGTGAGCTATAGGTCACGCTTTCTGCAAAATGTGCTTCGAAAAATAAAATTTCCAGCACAGGTCCGGAAACTACGAAACGACTAGAAAAGCTAAAATGGTGAGCTATAGGTCACGCTTTCGGCCAAATGTGCTCCGATAAATAAAAATTCCTGGACAGGCCCGGTAACCCCGGAACGACTAGAAAAGCTAAAAATCGTGATCTATAGGTCACGCTTTCGGCCAAATGTGCCCCAAAAATAAAAATCCACGGACTGCCCCGGTAACCCTGAAACGAATAGAAAAGCTAAAAATCGTGAGCTATAGGTCACGGTTTTTCCTAAATTTGCTCCGAGAAACAAAATTTCCCCGACTGCTCCGGTAACCGTTGAACGACTAGGAAATCTGAAAATCGTGAGCTATAGGTCACGCTTTCGGCCAAATCTTCTCCAAAAAACAAAATTTCCCCGAGAGCTCCGGTAACCCTCGAACAACAAGAAATGCTAAAAAAGTGAGCTATAGGTCACGCTTTCGGCCAAATGTGATACGGAAAAAAACCCCGGAGCCCTATAGTAACGCCGGAAAGACTAAAAAAGCGGAAAATCTTGAGCTATGGGTCACCCTTTTTGCCAAATGTGCTTCGAAAAATAAAAATACCGGACGGCTCTGGTAACACCAGAACGACTAGAAAAACTGAAAATCGTGAGCTATAGGCACGCTTTCGGCTAATGTGCTCCGAAAATTAAAAATCCCCGAACTGGCCCGGTAACTCTGGAACGACTAGAAAAGCTGAAAATTGTGTGCTATAAGTCACCCTTTCAGCCAAATGTGATGCGAGAAAAAATCCCCGGAGTCCTCAAGTAACCCCGGAAGGACAAGAAAAACGAAAAATCTTGAGCTATAGCTCAGCGTTTCGGCCAAATGTGCTATGACAAAAATCCCCGGAATCCTCCGGTAACACCGGAATGTTTAGAAAAGTTGAAAATCGTTAACTACAGGTCACGCGTTTTTGCAAAAGTGCTCCGTCAAATACAAATCCCCGGACTACTCCGGTAACCCCAGAATGGCAAGAAAAGCTGAAATCGTGAGCTATAAGTCAAGCTTTCGGCCAAATGTGCTCCGAAAAACAAAAATCCCTGAAATGCCCAAGGAACCTTGGAACGACTAGAAAAGTTGAAAATCGTAAGCTATACATCACTCTTTCAGTCAGATGTGCTTCGAAAAATAAAAATTTTTGGACTGCACCGGTAACCGCGGAACGACAAGAAAAGCTGAAATCGTGAGCTATAGGTCATGCTTTCGGCCAAATGTGGTCCGAAAAACAAAAATCCCTGAAATGCTCAACGAACCTTGGAACGACTAGAAAAGTTGAAAATCGTAATCTATAGATCACTCTTTCAGTCAGATGTGCTTCGAAAAATAAAAATCCCCAGACATGCCAGGTAACCGTACAACGACTGGAAAAGCTGAAAATCGTGAGCTATAGGTACGCTTTTCGCAAATGTGCTCCGAAAAATAAAAAATCCCCGGACTACTCCGGTAACCCCAGAACGTCTAGAAAAGCTGAAATCGCGAGCTATATGTCACGCTTTCGACCAAATCTGCCCCGAGAAACAAAAATCGTCGAAATGTTCCAGTAACCCTGGCACGACCTGAAAAGCTGAAAATCGTGAGTTATAGGTCACACTTTCGGCCAAATGTGTTTCGTAAAATAAAAATAGCCGGACGGCTCCGGTAACACCGGAACGACTAGAAAAGCTGTAAATCGTGAGCTATAGGTACGCTTTCGGCAAATGTGCTGCAAAAATTAAAAATCCCTGGACTGGCCCGGTAACCCTGGAACGACTAGAAAAGCAGAAAATCGTGAGCTATAGGTCACGCTTTCGGGCAAATGTGCTCCGAAAAATAAAAATCCCCACACTGGTCCGGAAACCCCGGAACGACTAGAAAAGCTAAAATGTGAGCTATAGGTCACGCTTTCGGCCAAATGTGCTCCGAAAATTAAAAATCCCTGCACAGGTCCGGTAACCCCGGAACGATTGGAAAAGGTGAAAATCGTGAGCTATAGGTCACGGTTTTTCCTAAATCTGCTCCGAGAAACAAAATTCGCCCGACAGTTCCTGTAACCGTTGAACGACTAGGAAGGCTAAAAATCGTGAGCTATAGGTCACGCTTTCTGCTAAATGTGCTTCGAAAAATAAAATTTCCAGCACAGGTCCGGAAACTACGAAACGACTAGAAAAGCTAAAATGGTGAGCTATAGGTCATGCTTTCGGCCAAAAGTGCTCCGATAAATAAAAATTCCTGGACAGGTCCGGTAACCCCGGAACGACTAGAAAAGCTAAAAATCGTGAGCTATAGGTCACGCTTTCGGCCAAATGTGCCCCAAAAATAAAAATCCCCGGACTGCCCCGGTAACCCTGAAACGAATAGAAAAGCTAAAAATTGTGAGCTATAGGTCACGGTTTTTCCTAAATTTGCTCCGAGAAACAAAATTTCCCCGACTGCTCCGGTAACCGTTGAACGACTAGGAAAGCTGAAGATCGTGAGCTATAGGTCACGCTTTCGGCCAAATCTTCTCCAAAAAACAAAATTTCCCCGACAGCTCCGGTAACCCTCGAACAACAAGAAATGCTAAAAATGTGAGCTATAGGTCCCGCTTTCGGCCAAATGTGATACGGAAAAAAACCCCGGAGCCCTATAGTAATGCCGGAAAGACTAAAAAAGCGGAAAATCTTGAGCTATGGGTCACCCTTTTTGCCAAATGTGCTTCGAAAAATAAAAATACCGGACGGCTCTGGTAACACCAGAACGACTAGAAAAACTGAAAATCGTGAGCTATAGGCACGCTTTCGGCTAATGTGCTCCGAAAATTAAAAATCACCGAACTGGCCCGGTAACTCTGGAACGACTTGAAAAGCTGAAAATCGTGAGCTAGGTCACGCTTTCGGCCAAATGTGCTCCGAAAAATAAAAATCCCGGCAGTACTCCAGAAACCCAGGAACGACTAGAAAGACTAAAAAAACAGAAAATCTTGAGTTATGGGACACCCTTTCGGCCAAATGTGCTTCGAAAATTAAAAATTCCCAGACTGGCCCGGTAATCCTGGAACGACTAGAAAAGCTGAAAATTGTGTGCTATAAGTCACCCTTTCAGCCAAACGTGATGCAAGAAAAAATCCCCGGAGTCCTCAAGTAACCCCGGAAGGACTAGAAAAGCGAAAAATCTTGAGCTATAGCTCAGCGTTTCGGCCAAATGTGCTACGACAAAAATCCCCGGAATCCTCCGGTAACACCGGAATGTTTAGAAAAGTTGAAAATCGTTAACTATAGGTCACGCGTTTTTGCAAAAGTGCTCCGTCAAATACAAATCCCCGGACTACTCCGGTAACCCCGGAATGACAAGAAAAGCTGAAATCGTGAGCTATAGGTCAAGCTTTCGGCCAAATGTGCTCCAAAAAACAAAAATCCCTGAAATGCCCAAGGAACCTTGGAACGACTAGAAAAGTTGAAAATCGTAAGCTATAGATCACTCTTTCAGTCAGATGTGCTTCGAAAAATAAAATTTTTTGGACTGCTCCGGTAACCGCGGAACGACAAGAAAAGCTGAAATCGTGAGCTATAGGTCATGCTTTCGGCCAAATGTGGTCCGAAAAACAAAAATCCCTGAAATGCTCAAAGAACCTTGGAACGACTAGAAAAGTTGAAAATCGTAAGCTATAGATCACTCTTTCAGTCAGATGTGCTTCGAAAAATAAAAATCCCCAGACATGCCAGGTAACCGTACAACGACTGGAAAAGCTGAAAATCGTGAGCTATAGGTACGCTTTTCGCAAATGTGCTCCGAAAAATAAAAAATCCCCGGACTACTCCGGTAACCCCAGAACGTCTAGAAAAGCTGAAATCGCGAGCTATATGTCACGCTTTCGACCAAATCTGCCTCGAGAAACAAAAATCGTCGAAATGTTCCAGCAACCCTGGCACGACTTCAAAAGCTGAAAATCGTGAGTTATAGGTCACACTTTCGGCCAAATGTGTTTCGTAAAATAAAAATAGCCGGACGGCTCCGGTAACACCGGAACGACTAGAAAACTGTAAATCGTGAGCTATAGGTACGCTTTCGGCAAATGTGCTGCAAAAATTAAAAATCCCTGGACTGGCCCGGTAACCCTGGAACGACTAGAAAAGCAGAAAATCGTGAGCTATAGGTCACGCTTTCGGCCAAATGTGCTCCGAAAAATAAAAATCCCCACACTGGTCCGGAAACCCCGGAACGACTAGAAAAGCTAAAATGTGAGCTATAGGTCACGCTTTCGGCCAAATGTGCTCCGAAAATTAAAAATCCCCGGAATGCTCCGGTAACCCCGGAACGATTGGAAAAGCTGAAAATCGTGAGCTATAGGTCACGGTTTTTCCTAAATCTGCCCCGAGAAACAAAATTCGCCCGACAGTTCCTGTAACCGTTGAACCACTAGGAAGGCTAAAAATCGTGAGCTATAGGTCACGCTTTCTGCAAAATGTGCTTCGAAAAATAAAATTTCCAGCACAGGTCCGGAAACTACGAAACGACTAGAAAAGCTAAAATGGTGAGCTATAGGTCACGCTTTCGGCCAAATGTGCTCCGATAAATAAAAATTCCTGGACAGGTCCGGTAACCCCGGAACGACTAGAAAAGCTAAAAATCGTGAGCTATAGGTCACGCTTTCGGCCAAATGTGCCCCAAAAATAAAAATCCCCGGACTGCCCCGGTAACCCTGAAACGAATAGAAAAGCTAAAAATCGTGAGCTATAGGTCACGGTTTTTCCTAAATTTGCTCCGAGAAACAAAATTTCCCCGACTGCTCCGGTAACCGTTGAACGACTAGGAAATCTGAAAATCGTGAGCTATAGGTCACGCTTTCGGCCAAATCTTCTCCAAAAAACAAAATTTCCCCGACAGCTCCGGTAACCCTCGAACAATAAGAAATGCTAAAAAAGTGAGCTATAGGTCACGCTTTCGGCCAAATGCCATACGGAAAAAAACCCCGGAGCCCTATAGTAACGCCGGAAAGACTAAAAAAGCGGAAAATCTTGAGCTATGGGTCACCCTTTTTGCCAAATGTGCTTCGAAAAATAAAAATACCGGACGGCTCTGTTAACACCAGAACGACTAGAAAAACTGAAAATCGTGAGCTATAGGCACGCTTTCTGCTAATGTGCTCCGAAAATTAAAAATCCCCGAACTGGCCCGGTAACTTTGGAACGACTAGAAAAGCTGAAAATCGTGAGCTATAGGTCACGCTTTCGGCCAAATGTGCTCCGAAAAATAAAAATCCCTGCAGTACTCCAGAAACCCAGGAACGACTAGAAAGACTAAAAAAACAGAAAATCTTGAGCTATGGGACACCCTTTCGGCCAAATATGCTTCGAAAATTAAAAATCCCAAGACTGGCCCGGTAATCCTGGAATGACTAGAAAAGCTGAAAATTGTGTGCTATAAGTCACCCTTTCAGCCAAATGTGATGCGAGATAAAATCCCCGGAGTCCTCAAGTAACCCCGGAAGGACTAGAAAAGCGGAAAATCTTGAGCTATAGCTCAGCCTTTCGGCCAAATGTGCTACGACAAAAATCCCCGGAATCCTCCGGTAACACCGGAATGTTTAGAAAAGTTGAAAATCGTTAACTATAGGTCACGCTTTTGTGCAAAAGTGCTCCGTCAAATAAAAATCCCCGGACTACTCCGGTAACCCCGGAATGGCAAGAAAAGTTGAAATCGTGAGCTATAGGTCAAGCTTTCGGCCAAATGTGCTCCGAAAAACAAAAATCCCTGCAATGCCCAAGGAACCTTGGAACGACTAGAAAAGTTGAAAATCTTAAGCTATAGATCACTCTTTCAGTCAGATGTGCTTCGAAAAATAAAAATTTTTGGACTGCTCCGGTAACCGCGGAACGACAAGAAAAGCTGAAATCGTGAGCTATAGGTCATGCTTTCGGCCAAATGTGGTCCGAAAAAAAAATCCCTGAAATGCTCAAAGAACCTTGGAACGACTAGAAAAGTTGAAAATCGTAAGTTATAGATCACTCTTTCAGTCAGATGTGCTTCGAAAAATAAAAAACCCCAGACATGCCAGGTAACCGTACAACGACTAGAAAAGCTGAAAATCGTGAGCTATAGGTACACTTTTCGCAAATGTGCTCCGAAAAATAAGAAATCCCCGGACTACTCCGGTAACCCCAGAACGTCTAGAAAAGCTGAAATCGCGAGCTATATGTCACGCTTTCGACCAAATCTGCCTCGAGAAACAAAAATCGTCGAAATGTTCCAGCAACCCTGGCACGACTTGAAAAGCTGAAAATCGTGAGTTATAGGTCACACTTTCGGCCAAATGTGTTTCGTAAAATAAAAATAGCCGGACGGCTCCGGTAACACCGGAACGACTAGAAAAGCTGTAAATCGTGAGCTATAGGTATGCTTTCGGCAAATGTGCTGCAAAAATTAAAAATCCCTGGACTGGCCCGGTAACCCTGGAACGACTAGAAAAGCAGAAAATCGTGAGCTATAGGTCACGCTTTCGGCCAAATGTGCTCCGAAAAATAAAAATCCCCACACTGGTCCGGAAACCCCGGAACGACTAGAAAAGCTAAAATGTGAGCTATAGGTCACGCTTTCGGCCAAATGTGCTCCGAAAATTAAAAATCCCCGGAATGCTCCGGTAACCCCGGAACGATTGGAAAAGCTGAAAATCGTGAGCTATAGGTCACGGTTTTTCCTAAATCTGCCCCGAGAAACAAAATTCGCCCGACAGTTCCTGTAACCGTTGAACCACTAGGAAGGCTAAAAATCGTGAGCTATAGGTCACGCTTTCTGCAAAATGTGCTTCGAAAAATAAAATTTCCAGCACAGGTCCGGAAACTACGAAACGACTAGAAAAGCTAAAATGGTGAGCTATAGGTCACGCTTTCGGCCAAATGTGCTCCGATAAATAAAAATTCCTGGACAGGTCCGGTAACCCCGGAACGACTAGAAAAGCTAAAAATCGTGAGCTATAGGTCACGCTTTCGGCCAAATGTGCCCCAAAAATAAAAATCCCCGGACTGCCCCGGTAACCCTGAAACGAATAGAAAAGCTAAAAATCGTGAGCTATAGGTCACGGTTTTTCCTAAATTTGCTCCGAGAAACAAAATTTCCCCGACTGCTCCGGTAACCGTTGAACGACTAGGAAATCTGAAAATCGTGAGCTATAGGTCACGCTTTCGGCCAAATCTTCTCCAAAAAACAAAATTTCCCCGACAGCTCCGGTAACCCTCGAACAACAAGAAATGCTATAAATGTGAGCTATAGGTCACGCTTTCGGCCAAATGCCATACGGAAAAAAACCCCGGAGCCCTATAGTAACGCCGGAAAGACTAAAAAAGCGGAAAATCTTGAGCTATGGGTCACCCTTTTTGCCAAATGTGCTTCGAAAAATAAAAATACCGGACGGCTCTGTTAACACCAGAACGACTAGAAAAACTGAAAATCGTGAGCTATAGGCACGCTTTCTGCTAATGTGCTCCGAAAATTAAAAATCCCCGAACTGGCCCGGTAACTCTGGAACGACTAGAAAAGCTGAAAATCGTGAGCTATAGGTCACGCTTTCGGCCAAATGTGATCCGAAAAATAAAAATCCCTGCAGTACTCCAGAAACCCAGGAACGACTAGAAAGACTAAAAAAACAGAAAATCTTGAGCTATGGGACACCCTTTCGGCCAAATATGCTTCGAAAATTAAA